>CM065127.1:9617500-10165000 GCA_033026305.1 Cirrhinus molitorella | reverse complement strand
ATGCACATGTATTTAAATTGTTGCACTCACAGAACACTTGTGCATTCAGCTGATTTAAATATAACAGTCAGATGTGAAATGGAGAGCAAGACGAATGATTGTTCTCAGTTTCATCATCTAGAGACAGTTCACTAAGTGTGCGTGCGTAACTGTTTTTGCAAGATTTGTGTACGGTAGCTATGCAGTCACTCCCCTCGCGGTTCATATTCTGCGTTGTGAATGATTATTTTTCCTCTCGTGTCAAAGATTATTTCTTTATCATGCAGCAGGGTGATGGAAAACAGAGAGAGAGAGAGACAGAGCAGGACTAAAATAGCATGCATAAAAGAGGACTGTGATTTGCGCTGGTGACTGGCGCTTTATCTGATAGCTCGGGGAGGTTAGGCCACAGATAAACAGCATGGCGGTATGAAAAATGCGTTGGCCATCACTAACAGGGATTCCCAATAAAAATAAACACTGATGCACTGCTTTTCACCTCTGGCAAAAGCATCCTGTCAGACAATCAAAAGCGAGTTTCTTTAAATACAGCCACTTTTATGTGCCAGGGGTTCATTTTCATTAACACATTTTTTTTTAATTGCTTTTTAAAAATTAGTAAATATTTAGTTAATATGCATTTAG
The DNA here is from genome assembly GCA_033026305.1 of Cirrhinus molitorella. Lineage (NCBI taxonomy): Eukaryota > Metazoa > Chordata > Actinopteri > Cypriniformes > Cyprinidae > Cirrhinus > Cirrhinus molitorella. The sequence continues at coordinate 10,164,376 of CM065127.1, read as the reverse complement.
TTTTTAATATGCATTGTTTGTACAGAATAAATTGTTAATTGTTTTATTATGTTATTATATTATATTTGATACTGTCATATTATATTATAATACATATTTTTTTCTTCTATTATAAATTACAGGTTTCTTATTACTTTGTACTATTTTTATCACATTAAGATAGATGTATATTAATATGACCTTAATACAAAATAACATAAATAATTAAAGTATTTACTTATTTTATATTGTATAATACATTTTATATATATATATATATATATATATATATATACACTTTATTATTGTTGTTATTATTATTATTATTATTATTATAAAGTTCACATTAAAATAGTCTTAAAAAAACATTTCCATGTCTATTTCATTTATATTTAAAAAATTTTTCTATTATATATTACTGGTCATTATTTTAATGACATAATACCAAATAAATTAATTCAAGTAATATTTTATATTTATTTTTATATAAAGATCACATTACATAGTCTTAAAAACCATGTCCATATGTTATGTTTAATACTGTCATATTATATTATTATACATATTTTCTTCTATTACATATTACAGGTCACTATTTTAATATGACATAATACCAAATAAATAAATAAAAGTAGTATTTTTTAGTTTCATAAAAAGGTCATATTAAATAGTCTTAAAAAACATTTCCACATTGTATTATATTGTATTATATTATATTATAGTACATTATATTATATATCAAGTATTTTTTATATTTAACACTGTCATGTTATATTATTATATGTATTTTTTTCTATTATATATTACAGGCCCTTATTTTAATATGACCTTAATACAAACATAAATAACTAATTTTAAAAAGTAATGTATTTTATTTCAATATAAATTTCACATTATAATAGTCTTAAAAAACATTTCCATTTCTATTTCATTTATATATGCTTTGATTCATATTTCTTTGTATATACTGATATTATATTATGTCATCTTTTTTTTTATATTTAATACTGTCATATTATATTATTATACGTGTTTTTTAATATTATATATTATAAGTCCCTATTTTAATATGACCTTATAACAAAATAAATATATATAACTAATTTTAAAAAGTAATATATTTTATTTGAATATAAATTTCTCATTATAATAGTCTTAAAAACCATGTCTATTTTAATTTACTACTTTTCATATTCCTTTGTACATATTGACATATATTATATTACATTATTTTATATCAGATTAGATTAGATTTTTTATAGTTAATACTGTCATATTGCAGTATGTATTTATTTATTTATTTATTTTTTTTTGTTTAGCCCTTTGAAAATGTTTTAAATGTGAAACAAAATTATATATATCAGTTTTAGTTTATGTTCACGCTCTCAGAAATCCGGGAATATCAGGCCTGGCATCTGAAGCGTTCCTAAGTGAATATCTGTAAATGTGAGGGCAAATATTTGTGAATATCAGAAAGGTTACCCCTGTCCTCTGAGATCGCACACACTTTTTGACTGACAGACCTGTGTATATTAATAGAGTTGTACACGTCAAGCACTGCGGGAGTTATTCACACACAAATACTTGCATGTATTATTTACAAAAGCTGTAAGATGTACATTGGATCAGAAGATACAGCTGACAGATTCCTTCATGTGGGAACACCCAGGTTTACACCGAACACACATTTGCCTACTAAGGATGATTTATTTTGCAATTATGGTTGATAATTTACCTTCCCACCTACATTTATGGATTATCACTGTCTAGTGCGTTTACAAATATTTTTTCCTTTACAGCATTTTTTCTACATCTTCTGTGCTGATTGACTATTATTTTTAGTATGTGAAATTCTGTAGCCTTGTTTGAGGATCCTTAAAGTACCTCTCTTTTGCTGTGTGAAGGTGAATATGACCACAGACTTGGAGGGCAGCGACATGCTGGCCGAGAAGGCAGACAGAAGGGAGTTTATTGACCTGCTGACCAAGATGCTAACCATCGACGCAGACAAGAGAATAACGCCCATAGAGACACTCAACCACCCCTTTGTCACAATGACACACTTGCTGGACTTCCCACACAGCACACAGTCAGTTGAACTGCACCAACATTAAGTTGTAAAGGTTATGTTGTTTTACCAAATTGTTTAAATCGCTGAGCATGTTTTTTTTTTTTTCTTGCAGCGTCAAATCCTGCTTCCAGAACATGGAGATTTGCAAGCGTCGGGTGAACATGTACGATACAGTCAATCAGAGCAAGACGCCCTTTATAACACATGTAGCCCCCAGCACCTCCACCAATCTCACCATGACCTTCAACAACCATCTTAACACTGTGCATAGCCAGGTCAGTATCCACACACATCTAACTAGCAACTTCCCATTATGTTGTTCCTAAATAAAGTTTAGGTTATTACAGGTAAACCACAACTCTAACCCCTTGCCATTTTTTTTGCCATTTTCGATATTATTTAGTCACTGTCAAGTGCAAAAAAAGTTTGTTTGTTTGTTTGTTGTGCAACTTTCTGGCCAAAATAGCTAAAAAAAGAAAGTTAATGCATCATAATAAATCATCAAGAGCAATGTACTTGAGAATGAAGATAAAAAATATTAAATATATTACAAGGTTATAAATGTTTAAATATTATTTAAATAATTAAATATTTGTAAATGTATTTTGGTCAGTAAAAATGTAATTTAAAAATTCCTTAAAAGATGAATGCATTTGAAAACGAAGATAATAAATGTAATTTAATTATAGGATCGTAAATAATTAAATGTTACATATATTTTTACATTATTAAAGATTTATAATATTTAATGAATCATTTTTATAAATAAAAATAACATTTGAAAAAAAAAAGTAATAATAATAAAGAAATAAAATAATAATAACAATAATAATTAAAGAAATAAAATAAAATTATTTTGAATTTTGTCTTGATTTACTATAAAGTATTATAAACAATATAAATATAAATGTAATTAAATAAGTTATAGAATCATTAAGTAAGAAATGTTATTGAAGTTTTTATATTAATAAATGTGTAGTATGTAGCTAATACTTTTAAATAAACGTAAAAAAAGCCTAAAATTTGTATAACATGCATTTTGAAAAAATCCTTAAACAATATAAATGTAAAAATGTAACTACAAGATTATAAACAATAATTTACAATTGACAAAAAATATCTTCTCTTATTTCAAACATAATCCTCTCTAAACTGTTTTTTTTTACATTTACATATTTGTAATATGTAACTAATAATGTTTAAATTTAAAAAAACTAACTTTTGTAAAAAAAAAAAACAAAAAAAACAATAATAATAAAAAAGAAATACAATTAAATGAAATATAATTTTGTCTTGATTTCCCATAAAATATTATAAAAAATATTAAACAATATAAATGTTAAAAAATAATAATAATTACAGCATCATAAACAATTATTTACAATTTACAAAACAGATTTTAAACAGATTTGCATATTAAAAGATTTAAATATTTAAATTATTCCCTTTTTTTTTTAAATAGTAGCTTATACTATAAGAAACATTTGCAAAATAAATAAAAATATATTTTTGTCCTTATTTTTTTTCCTTAAAAGTCTTTGAAAACATGAGAATGAAGATAATAAATGTAATTAAATGATCATGAATAATGAAATATTATTTAGGTTTATATATTGTTCAATAGTTGTAATATGCATAATACAGGATCATAAACAAAAATGTATAATTTACAAAAATTGTAATTATTGTTATTATCTTCTCCTTTAAACAATCCTCTTTAAACTGTTAAATGTTGTGCCTAAAACAAGCAAAATTATACATTAATTTTGTAAAAAAAAAAAAAAGAAAGAAATATTACTTTTTGTAGAGTATGGGCCAGTTTCATAGGCACATCATAAAAAGTGAATTTTTGCTAATTTATTAGTTAATTTCTATGCATTTTCAACCTTAAAACTACTGCTAGGTCAAAACCAACACACAACATCAAGCTATATGTGACTAAAAACTTTTTTCTTTTTAATTCACTTTAAATGACCCCTACTTCAGTTTAGCCTCTCTTAAAGCTGCAGATAATTAATTGTATTACATGCACAGACTAATTTGCAGTGGGACAATTCAAAGAAATTAGAGTAGCATTGGCCCATTGACCACTGGCAGTATCGGATGACTTCCTTCAGTGGACAGAACACTAGTCATATCATGGGCCATTTGGGCTGTGTGTGTGTGTGCCTGCCTGAGTGTGTGTTTCCAGCCTTGCAGCCCTCTGTCACAATGTGCTGATTAACAACATGACAGCCTTTACTTCCTGCTTGGCTTGCATTTTACTACTTTGCAGCCTTAAGGATTGCACCACTTTGTTTCCTTCTCTCCTTTTGTTTCCTCCTGTTTTGCCTCAGTGCAGTTTAGCTTCACCAGGGAGCGTTTGTCTAAACTGCTGACAGAGGGCCAGGCATGAATCCCATAATGCCTTCATTTTGAGTTCTTAGATCGGCTCAATCCGTGACTTTTCCCTTCGAATAAACACGTCTAAAGTCAAAAAGTCATACGTCTGTAATGTTATAGCATTCCGGCCTCGCTTCAGCGTCATGAGAAGAATGTTGTGTAGGGCATTCGATGTGTTCGAAAGGAAAGCTTGTGTAGCATTAGCCAGCTGTGAGGCTGAAGTGTTTATTTTGTGTGATGAATGCCATGGCGGCGTATTGATTAACTCTCTCCCCTGGTGCTCGTCGGCCTTGCTAAACGGGGAAAATGAAAAATGAAAAGCGCTGTACTGAATTCTCCCCATACAAACCTTAATGAAAAGTCTATAATTACTAACGGTGGCATGAGATGAAACAGTATTGCTTTGGTAACAGATGAAAGTAAATAACACTAGCCTCTATTAAACGAACAGGTTTTGATGGTGCGCCAGCATTTAGGCACATCTTTTTTAGTCTATTGTTTTGTTCAATTTCCTCCATATCTTAGAAGAAATGACAGCCATTTTACAGGGAAATCCACTCTCACCATCTGTACCTGTTAGGACTTGACCCTTGACTTTGTGTTTCTGCCATTTTTGATGCCATTTTTACTGTTAGAGATTGTACAGGAAGACATGGAAAGAAGGGACTCTGATATCGGCTCTACTGCTTAACATTTTAATGTTGGAGTGTGTGCATTTGGGATCATGAACTGGCCAGCCTCAATCCTAAACTCTCCAAACGAGCTCCAAAGCTCAAAATATTGATGTTGAAACATGCGCTGACCACTATGCCATAGCTCAGACCATTTTTTTAGTTTTAGACATTCTGAAGAGGCACATTAGATCATGTGTAGGCCAGACTCAAACCCACATTTCCCATATAAGCTCTGTGGCTTAGAATATTGATGTTAGAATAAGTGCGTTGACTGCTAAGTCATGGCTCTAAACAAAAGCAAATCAGACTCAAACCCACATTTCTTATATTAGCACAATGGCTCAAGATTTTTGATGTCTTAGCATGTGCACAGACCCCTAAGCCATACCTCAGACCATTTTTTTAGTTTTGGAAAACCAGAAAAGGCACATAGGACCATAAATAAGCCAGGCTCAAACCCACATTCCCCAAATAAGCACCAAAGCTTAAATGTTAATGTTGGAGCATGTGCACTGACCACTAAGCCATAGCTCAGACCAGTTTTTTTAGTAAGTTCTAAACAGGCACATGAGATCATAAAAAGGCAATGAATAGTCGTATATTTGGAAGTTTTAAATTGGAACATGGAAACAAAGCTCAGACCATTGTTTTAGTTTTGGAAGACCTGAATAGGCACATGGGACCACTAATAGGCCAGATTCAAACCCACATTTCTTATATTAGCACCAAGTCTCAAGATTTTGATGTCTTAACATGTGCACAGGCCGCTACGCCATAGCTCAGACCATTGTTTTAGTTTTGGAAGACCTAAATAGGCACATGGAACCATGAATAGGCCAGACTCAAGCCCACATTTCTTATATTAGCATCAAGGCTGAAAATTTTGATGTCTTAACATGTGCACAGGCCGGTAAACCATAGCTCAGAATTGTTTATTAGTTTTGGAAGTTTTAAACAGGCATGGGGGATTATGAACAGGCTATGAACAAACAACAAAAACAAAACACATTTTCATTTATTAGCATGTGCACAGACTGCTAAGCCATAACGTAGAGCATATTTTTAATTTTAGAAAAACTAAATAAGCACATGGGACCATGGATAGGTCAGACTCAAAACCAAATTCCCCAAATATCAAATATCAAAATATTGATGTTAGAGCATGTGTGCTGACCACTAAGCCATAGCTCAGACCATTTTTTTTTGTTTGTTTTTTAGTCTTATATTTGAAAGTTTTAAATTGGCACATGAGAACAAAACCAGGTCAGACTCAAACCTACATTTTTTATATTAGCACCAAGGCTAATATAGCATGTGCACTGCTAAGCCGCAGCTCGGGCTATTTTTAACATTTTGGAAGTTCTGTTTAGGGCGCATAAAACTATAAGCATGCCAGACTCAAACCCATATTTCTTATAATAGCACCATGGCTCAACATTTTGATGCCTCAGCATGTGCACAGACCCCTAAGCCATAGCTCAGACCATTTACACTTTTTTTTTTTTTTTTTTTTAGTTTTGGAAGATCTGAATAGGTGCATGGGACCATGAATAGGCTAGACTCAAACCCACCTTCCCAAAATAAGCTCCAAAGCTCAAAATATTGATGTTAGAGCGTGTGTGCTGACCACTAAGCCATAGTCAGACCTTTTTTTTTTTTTTGATATTTGAAAGTTTTAAATTGACACATGAGAACAAAACCAGGTCAGACTCAAACCCATATTTCATATATTAGCACCAAGGCTCAAGATTTTGACAGCATGTGCACAGACTGCTAAGCCACAGCTTGGACCATTTTTTTTTTTTACACTTTGGAAGTTCTGTTTAGGGCGCATGGAACTATAAGCAGGCCAGACTCAAACCCATATTTCTTGTAATAGCACCAAGGTTCAAGATTTTGATGTCTTGGCATGTGCACAGACTGCTAAGCCACAGCTCGGGATGTTTTTTTTTTGAAATTCTGAAAGTTCTGAATAGGGCTCATGAAACCATAAGCAGGCCAGACTCAAACCCACATTTCTTATATAAGCACCAAGGTTTAAAACGTTGATGTCTTGGCACGTGCGCAGCCAGCCAGACTCACACTTTTCCCAAATGAGCTCCAAATCTCAAAATATTGATATTGGAGCATATACGCTGACTGCTAAGCCATGGCTCGGATCTTCTTTTTCATTTTGAGCAGAAATCACGCCCGTTCCCTCTCTTTGGCGATGTTACCGCACTCATATTTTTTACTTCTGGCTATATTTTTTGTCTTGTGTTTTCATTATAGAGAGAGAGTGACTATGATGGAAGGACCTGCACAATTCTTTTGAGAAGCACATTCGGTTCACCGTTCTAGATGGAGGAGAGGGAGTTCCTTCGTTCATCAAACCTCCTAGACGGCGCAAATTCCACATTGATAGATGAATAAACAGATGAATGTGCTGCAGTCAGGCCGGATTAAAAAGCACTGGAGGGGAAATCTAGTGCAGAGGCTTTGAAGAACAGATTTTCTCTCCCCTCACCAGTTAGATCTGTGTGTATATTTAATCATAGCTTTAGCGCAAAGAGGGATCATTATCTGCTGCTAATGAGACTGAGCAAATTCAATGAGTTGAAGGGTCCTAGCATTGATGGAGACTGTAACACAAGAGCATTGATTGAAACTCTCTCACCTCCTCTTTCCTCACGCTCAATAAGTCATTTTACAGAAAATGCCTCAACCCTAATGCTGTCTGCACACAATAGCAGCTAATAAAGCATTTTAGTTGATTTGCAGAACAGTGTTGTGGTATTCGCTCTAAGAAATTACTCGAAATTTGACATGAAACATGCTTCCTGTGCTTGCTGCCTGCAGTTTTCATCACCTAACATTTTGTTGTACATCCATCCTGCATATCAAGAAATATTTTATGAAATGTATGTTCATTGTTTGCTATTATTTGAAGTTTTGCATCACATCCTTCATTGTTGCTCCACCCAATCCCCACACCCACTTCCTCATGCTTTTGTTTGTTTGTCTTTGTTTGTTCGTTTGATCCCATCGATTCCTTTAGGCCACCAACCTGGCTCCCTCTTCCACCAGTGCCACCCTTTCCCTTACCAATCCTGATGTCTCCATACTAAATTACCAATCTGCACTCTACCAGCCTTCTGCGGCCCCCATGGCTGCCGTGGCCCCCAGGACCATGAACCTCCAACCTGGTGCACCACAACTCTGCGCCGCCCGACCCGATCCCTTCCAGCAGGCCCTCATCGTCTGCCCACCTGGCTTCCAAGGTGAGAGCTAATTTAAAGGGATAGTCATTAATTACTCACCCTCATGTCGCTCCAAACCCATAAGACATTCGTTCAACGTCTGAACACAAAGTAAGATATTTTTGATGAAATTCGAGAGCCTCTATTGACAACAACTGACACATTCAAGGCCCAGAAAGTCCATGTGACATCAGTGGTTCAACTCTAATTTTATGAAGCTACACTTTTTGTGCACAGAGAAAACAAAAATAATATCTTCGATGTTATTGTTTCTGTTTTTTAAAGAATTTCAGAACATATGACAACAGTTCATAGTATCTACTTCAGACAAATAGTATCATAACAGTGGTCTATAAGACTGGTGCACTATATTATTATCAGTGCCGTCAAGCACTGGTAATATTTCACAGAATTTTTTGCGAAGATTTGAAATTTTTTTAAATGAGTATTTCCTAACAGGATTTTTACTTCTAACTGAGCTACAGTTGAAGTCAAAACTATACATACACCTTGCTGAATGTACAAAATGATTATTTTACCAAAAATAAGAGGTATCGTACAAAATGCATGGTTTTTTTTTTTAGTACTGACCTGAATGAGATATTTCACATAAAAGACTTTTATATAGTCCACAAGAGAAAGTAATAGTTGAATTTATAAAAATGACCTGTTTCAAAAGTTTGATTCTTAGTACTATGTTGTTAACTGAATGATCCACAGCTGTTTTTTTGTTGTTGTTGTTGTTTAGTGATAGTTGTACATGAGTCCCTTGTTTGTCCTTGTTAAACTTCCCACTGTTTTTCAGAAAAATCCTTCAGGTTCCAATGTTTTTTAGGCATTCAGCAATATTTCAGGAAACAATGAAGGAATCAGTCTTTGGCATCAAACACACAAAATCATTCTGAATGATAGTTCAAATTTGATTTGTTAACTGGTGGGACTCATTCAAGGAAAAGACCATCAGCAAATAGCAAGCAGAATTTTGGTCTGTTTATCAAAAAAAAGCTATCATGACTTCAGAAAACTTGAAATATGACTCATGAGTCATATGTACCACTTTTATGATGTTTTTGCAATCTGACTAAAAGCTCCAGTCTCCATTCATCTTTATTCCACTGAATAAATGGCACCATGGCAGTGTCTTTTTTGTTTAGTGATAGTTGTTCATGAGTCCCTTGTTTAAACTGCCCGCTGTTCTTCAGGAAAATCCTTCAGGTCCCAGAAATGTTTTGGTTTTTCAGCATTTGTGTGTATTTAAACCATTTCCAACAATGACTGTATGATTTTGAGATCCATCTTTTCACACTGAGAACAACTGAGGGACTCATATGCAACTATTACAGAAGGTTCAAACACTCACTATTGCTTAAAAGGAAAAGCAATGCATTAAGAGAATGTACAAATCTTCATTCTGTTCAAAAGTTTTCACCCCCGGCTATTAATGCATTGTGTTTCCTTCTGAAGCATCAGTGAGCGTTTGAAACTGTCTGTTCAGGACAAACAATGGACACATGAACAACTATCACTAAACAAACCAAAAAAACAGCTGTGGATGATTCAGATATGTAGTATTGGTATTAAAAACCAAGTGTATGTAAACTTTTGAACAGGGTCATATCTACAAATTCAGCTATTATTTTTTTCTTGTGGACTATATAGTCTTATTCAGGTCAGCACTAAATAAAAATAACATACATTTTGCATGATCCCTTTTATTTTGGTAAACTAATTAACATTCTGCAAGGTGTATGTAAACTTTTGACTTCAACTGTATTTCTAACATTTTGCCATCTAATGGTGTTTTCCTTGTTATTTCTTCCCAGGTTTGCAAGCTTCACCCTCTAAACACACTGGCTACTCGGTGCGGATGGAGAATGCAGTTCCCATAGTAACACAGGCCCCCGGTGCCCAACCTCTACAGATCCAGCCGGGCCTTCTGACACAGGTATAGCCAGACATTGCCCCCATTGCCATAGCAATACAAAGCCACACTTCCTAAACTAATTACACCCCTCAGCCTTTCCCAAAATCTCAATTACATCCGAGTTTGGCTCCAACGAAGAGCAATTAGTATGACCTACTTTGTTTTAATGATATAAGTATAATTCACTTTCCCTTCAACAAAATCGAGAAGACATTCTCATTTCATGGCCAGTAGATTAATTGAAGCTGGGTTGGATTTATCTCAGCATGCTCCGCTGTAGTGACCTGTCTTTCCCCACTGGAGATTTTACAACACTGATGGTTTGCTGTCGTGCTTCCACTAAGGTCGAGGCAACTGTGCTTCTTTCCTGGAGTTAGAGGAAGTCATGCTTTGATGAGCAGGACTGAGGTTGGCTTTAAATGAGGTCTGTGGATGCTGAGGGATTTGTCTACTCTCTGGAGCTGCAAGGCAGGGCCCAGACGGCTTTTAAATTTGAGACAGGGTGGCGAGGTTCAGAGCCGTTTAGCTAATTTGTAATTTATCCACAACATTTTTCAGTTTTGCTGAGCTGAGCTCTTGTTGCTTTTTGAAGACTCGACTCTAGTGCTTAAAGAAAGGTTCAGCCAAAATTGCTAATTATTTACTCGCATTCATGTCGTTCCAAACCTGTATGACTGACTGACTTATGTGGAATGTAAAAAGTGAACATTTGAGCAATATGCTGTTTTCACTTTTCAGTTTAATGAAAGTTATTGAGGACTGTGGCTGTGAAACTTCAAAATGACAAGTGAGACACCATAAAAGTATCAAAAAAAAAGTAGTCCATATGACTTATGCCGAGTCTTCTGAAGCATTGTGTGAGGAACAGACCATAATTTAAGTTGATTTTTAATGTCTCTAGCATGTTTATGAGAGAAGCAGCAATATTTCAGCAAAGAATCAATGAAAAATTCTCTTGAATTAAATGAATAAATCAATTGATCTGGTTCACAAAATCATTCTTAATGGTATATTCACAGTGTGGAATGAGTCACGGCAGTTAATAGCTTATTCTAAGAAAAGACCAACAATGAATAACAAGCTAAATTTTGGTGTGTTTATCACAAAAACCTATGATATGACTTCAGAAAATATGACGCATGAGTCATATGTACCACTTTTATGATGTTTTTACAATGTATTTGCAATCTGTTTGAAGTTTGAAAGCTCCAGTTTCCATTCATCTTTATTCCACTGAAGAAAGAAAGTCTTACAAGGAAGGTTATACAATTATGAAATGACATTGTGGTGAGTCTACAGATACTGAAAACTAGACTAGATGTGTTTTTTTTTTTTGTTTTTTTTTACTTAAAGTAGGATAGTTATGGAAGCCCGTTTCCATCACTGAATAAAAAAATAAATAAAAAATTTAAGTGCACTTTTTCTCACAATTCTGACTTTTTCCTGCTATTTTACTTTTTTTCTCAGAATTGTGAGATTTAAATTCATAGCTTTTACTTTTTTCTCAGAATTGCACAATTATGACTTTATAACACAATTGTGAGTTAAGTCAGAATTGTGAGATATAAACTCGCAATTTTGAGAATATATCAGTCTTTTTTCCCTCTTTAGAACTAGACTTTATAACTTGCAATTGCAAGTTGATATCCCACTATTCTGACTTTGTAACTCACAACTGTGAGTGTATATCATGCAATTCTGTTTTTCTCAGAATTGCGAGGAAAAAAACCAGAATTGCAAGATATAACCTCGCAATTATGAGAAAAATTCTGAATTGTGAGAAAAAAACTCAGAATTTTTGAGATATAAACTTATATTTGCAAGAAAAAAGACACAATTGCATGTATTTATCTCAGAATTCTGACTTTATTTCTCATAATTGTGAGTTTATATCCCACTATTCTGACTTTATAACTCACAGCTGTGAGTTTATATCAAGCAATTCTGAGAAAAAAAATCTGAACTGGGAGAAAAACAGAATTGCAAGCTTTTATTTAGCAATTTTGACTTTATAACTCGCAACTGCCAGTTTATATCTTACAAAAAGTAAAAATTGCTAGTTTGTGACGCAATTCTGAGAAAAAAATCTGAATTGTGAGAAAAAAAGTCAGAATTGTGAGATATAAATTTACATTTGCAAGAAAAAAGTCTGAATTGCATGTTTTCATCTCGGAATTCTGACTTTATTTCTCACAACTGTGAGTTGATATCCTACTATTCTGACTTTATAACTCACAACTGTGAGTTTATATTACCAATTCTGAAAAATTTATATCTCACAAAAAGTTTATATCTCACAAAAAGTCTAAATTGCTAGGTTGTGCCATATAAACTGTAAGATATAAACTCGCAATTGCTAGGAAAAAGTCAGGAATGTGAGGAAAAAAATCTGAATTGCGAGATACAAACTCATATTTGTCAGAATTTCAATTTCAGGTCAGTTTTTCTCTCACAATTCTAACTATAACTCAGGATTGTGAGAAAAAAAGTCAGAATTGCAAGAAAAAAGTCAGAAAGTAAACTTTCATTTGCAAAAAAAAGTCTTTTTTTTTATCTCGCAATTCTGACTTTATTTCTCACAATTGCGAGATTATATCTTACTATTCTGACTTTGTAACACAACTGTGAGTTTATATCATGCAATTCTGAGGAAAAAAAGTAATAATTGTGAGATACAAACTCGCAATTGTAAGAAAAAAGTCAGAATTGTGAGATACAAACTCTCATTTGGGAGAAAAACTCAGTTTTTATTTAGCAATTCTGACTTTATAACTTGCAATTGCCATCTCACAAAATCTCACAATTTTTGGTTTGTGTCAAAATTCTGAGAAAAAAACTTTTTTATTTTTATTCAGGGACGGAAATGGGCTTCCATAGACTGTAATTCATCCGCAGGCTTTTTTTTTTTAGTATTGGTGAGCTTTTCTTGTGTTTCTGTTTCATGGCTCTACCTGACTGCTTAAGTACTGTAATGTTCCTCATGCTCAGGAAAACCTGTGCATAAATTCCACAGTGATTATGGGAGCGCTGCATTGGGAAAGGAGGTTGGGGATGGAGATACTTGTTCATCACTACTCCAGGGCCTCAACCGCCCAATCTCCCCCCTTTCCACCCAATCAGCCAGACCACATCGCTTCTGGTGCCAGTGGAGTGGGTTTCTAGAAGGCCTCGGCCTTTATCTGGAACAGGAATGCAGAAAATGCGAAAACAATTGGCGCAGGAGTGGCGGTGCTTTCAGAGCCCTGGGGGTGACAAAAGGCTTTCACCCCACGAGGGCAGAAAAGCTGTTAGGGGGTAGTTGCAGAGATGGCCTTGCATGGAAAACTCTACTCTTATCTGGGTTAGCGTTCCAGGCCAGACGGTACAATTACACAACCCAACCCAGAGTGAGAAAGGAGGATGCAAAGTGTCGGGAATGTAGGCAAAGGGCTTTGGGGACATAGTTCTGATGAAATTATTTGTGCCACTGTTGTCCTGGGTGGAAAAAGCATGTAGAGGTGTTGAGACATACTTGAAGTATGGCCTTTTAGGCCTTGTGCAACAGGCAAAATTAAACGGGGTTCTGAATGATAGTGTAAATGTTCGTTCTTTCTTTCTTTCTTTCTTTCTCTCTAGAGAAGTACGAAAAATAAGTTATGAAAATTATAAAAATTATGTTTTCTTAGGTCAATTTTGAAGTGTTTATTTTATTTTATTTTATTTTAGGTCAGCTGTAAAAGTTTTTTCTTTCTTTCTTTCTTTCTTTCTTTCTTTCTTTCTTTCTTTCTTTCTTTCTTTCTTTATGCTGAAGTACTATGTAAGTTTCTAAAAAATATATCAGTTTTGATCAGTATTAAAGTTTTTTATTTTATTTTATTTTATTTTATCTTGGTGAAATAAAAAGGTTAGTTTTAAAGATTTCTTTATTGTATTTTATTTAGCTGGAATAAAAAATGTTAGTTTTAAAGATTTCTTTATTTTATTTTATTTATCTTGTTAAAGTAAAAAAAGGTTAGTTTTAAAGTTTTATTTTATTTCATTTAATTTTATATTATTTTATTTTAAAATGTGTCAAAAAAAAACAGTTGTCAGGTCCGTTTTAAAGGTTTATTTTAGATTTTATTTCATTTATTTTGCTGAAATAAAAAAGGAAGAACAAACAAAAAAATATAATAAAGTTCTAGTTTTTCTCATGTCAGCTGTAAACATTTATTTATTCTTTGTTTCTTTCTTTTTCTTTTTTCTATCTAAATTTTTTTTCATTTTTTCATTATTATTATTTATTTTATTTTAAAATGTGTCAAAAATCAGGTCACTTTTGAAGATTTTTGTTTTATTTTAGATTTTAATTTATTTTGCTGAAATAAAGGAAAAACAAACAATACATTTCTAGTTTTCTCATGTCAGCTATATGTATTCATGTCAACATTTATTCTTTCTTTCTATTCAGTTAATTTATTCAGTTTATTTTACTTTTAGGCTAAATTAATAAAATAATAATTATATAATATAAAATAATATATTGTTTTAAATATTTGTAATAAAAATGAAATTGTTTTTAATAAAATGAATAAAACAAATAACAAAGACAGGATGATTATAGTTTCAAAGTAACTTTGTTATCGCTCTAATAATATCAGTCCAATGCACTCCAGAAAGTTGACCTTAAATAGCTGGAATTCCAGGGAAAAAAAGCCAAGATTGACTTCTCTTACAATGCCTTTCAAACATCATAAAAACATTTTTTCTCACTCTTGCCCCATCGCCCTCCTTCATTTGTGCGAGTGCTGTGGCCCATACTGATGGACTGGTAAATAGATGTGCAAAGGGTATTAAAGAAACAATTCATTAGTTGTACATTAAACTGCTAATCAATAAAGCTGCATTAAACTATTAGAGCTGCAGACACTTTTCTTCAAGCTCACATCTCTGGGCAAATTATGCCTGGCTCTCCCCGCACTCCTCACCCACCATACAAAGCAGCTCCTCACAAAGCCTCTGAATGGGGCCCCTGAATTTAATTAAAGTCGGAGCTGATTTGGAAAATGTCTAACACATCAGCGCACTGCCTGGGAGATGCCACATCTCTTTATTAAGGCAGGGTCTTATCTTTTTTATAGGCAGGAGCCAAGGCCGTACGCAGTATGCAGGGCCCCATCAGAGGCCGTCATCTAGATACCGGTGCCAAGGAATTGAGGGAGGGAAATGAATAAAGTTCCAAGCAAAGTGGCACAAGCTTTTTGTTATTCCGGAGGGAGATCTTTTATGCTGTCCATAATTTGCTGCTTCTGCTCACATCTTCATTTTCAGACCAAGAGAATAATTAGTTTAGAAGATAGATGGGCAGTAAATTTGTTTATAATGTATTTCTTCTGTTCATGTTTTGCTAGAATGATTTCATTAAACGATGTCTCTTGAATCTAGGCCCGAACGCTGACGCTACTGTGTCTTAAATAACTAAATGACCCCTTTGGTGGTTGTTTGGCACAGTTTAGCACTTACCAGCGGTCATTTCTCTAAATAGCCGTATCCTTTTTCTCCTCTCTCTAAATATGTGGATGCAGTACCCTGGCCTGTTTAGCTAAGCTGCAGCCCTGTGATTTGATGTGCCAGGTTATGGGGTCGTCTCACTGACACTAATTGACCCTTCGCAAACAGCTTGATTAACAGGCGATCTGACCAATCATAACGCAGAATCCGCCATTTTGTAGATTGACTTCGGTGGACTTAAAGGAGACGTTCACTTCCAGAACAAAAATTTACAGATAATGTACGGTGAGTTGTCATCCAAAATGTTCATGTCTTTCTTTCTTCAGTCATTAATATAAGTAATAAGTTGTTTTTTGAGAATTTCTCTCCATACTGTGGACTTCTATGGTGCCCCTGAATTTGAACTTCCAAAATACAGTTTTAATGCAGCTTCAAAGGGCTCTAAATGATCCCAGCCAAGGAAGAATGGTCTTATCTAGCGAAATGATCATTTGTTTTCTAAAAAATTTACAATATATATACATTTTAACCTCAAATGCTCGTCTTGTCTAGCTCTGTGTGTATTGCGGTTCAAGACAGTTAGGGTATCTCGAAAAACTCCCATCTTATTTTCTCCTCCAACTTTGAAATCGGCCTACATTGCTGCAGAAGTACCAACCCAGTGTTTACAAAGTGCACATGCAAAGAAGATCAAACACCCTTTACAAAAAAAGGTAAAACAGTGATGTGGGGTAATTTTGAAGTTGGAGGAGAAAATGAGAAACTGAAAACTGTTTTGAACCGGAATACACAGTTCATGCAGAGCTAGACAAGACGAGCGTTTGAGGTTAAAAAGTATATAAATTGTAATTTTCTTTAGAAAATAACCAATCGTTTCGCTAGATAAGACCCTTGTTCCTCGGCTGGGATTGTTTAGAGCCCTTTGAAGCTGCATTTAAACTGCATTTGGAAGTTCAAACTCGGGGGCACCATAGAAGTCCACTTTATGGAGAGAAATACTGAAAAAATCAAAAACAATTTCTTTACGACTGAAGAAAGAAATGTATGAACATCTTGGATGACAAGGGGGTGAGTAAATTATCTGTAATTTTTTGTTCTGGATGTGAACTACTTTAACTATCTGTACATTTCTGTGACTTCTGCACACTAACCCTGTGTTTTCCCTCTACAGCAGGCCTGGCCGTCTGGTACTCAACAGATTCTCCTTCCACCGGCGTGGCAGCAGCTCACACACACCTCAGTTCAACACGCCACCGTTATCCCCGACTCCATGACCAGCTCGCAGCCTCTGGCCAACTGGAGGTGAGAAACCGTCATGTTGTTGGTGCTAAAGAGGACTATTTATTCTAAGGCCATTTTTTGGGATGTCAAAATGCTTTAAAAATGAAAAATAATTAATTACTCACCCTCATGTTGTTCCAAACCCATAAGACATTCGTTCATCGTCGGAATACAAATTAAGATATTTTTGATGAAATCCGAGAGCTTTCTGAACGTCGTGGTACTCTCATGAACACTTGTCAAAGACTGACACGGAAGAGAAGAAATTGTTGAATGAAGTGGTTATTTTAGTTTTCTGTGTGTACAAAAAGTATTTTCGTAGATTCATAAGGCTACAGTTGAACCACTAATGTCACATGTACTATTTTAACAATGTCCTTACTAGCTTTCTGGGCCTTGAATGTGGTAGTTGCATTGCTGTCTATGCAGGGTCAGAAAGCTCTCAGATTTCATCCAAAATATCTTAATTTGTGTTCTAAAGATGAATGAAGGTCTTACGTGTTTGGAAAGCCATGAGGGTGAGTAATTAATGACAGAATTAAAATTTTTGGGTGAACTAACCCTGTAAGTGTACTACCCTAGTAACACACTGTTGTACCCATAAAGGTACAATTGTTGCTTTTTTCTTACAGTGTAGGTTTATTTCCCAGTGAAGTGTTAATACTGTGGTGTTTTAAAACATTGCTCTTTTGGGTCAGGTATCCTGACCCATGGACATTTGTCTCAACCAATGGAGTGAGTTTGAGGGCAAGACCATTGACAGATAGAGAGCATTTGAGAAACCATAGTTGTTTTTGCAATAGATTGCAACAGTGCCCTCCTTTGCTTTGGTTCCAGAAGGGAACCAAGGGATATATAAAAAGGTCTTTGTTTAAGAGTTATACTCTAGGAACCTAACCAACCAGCTATGAGGTGAATCACAACATCTCAAAGTATTTGTTAATGGTACAAGACCACAGTGCTTTATGGGAGTGGGTGGGTTCTAATGTGTTCTTTTGGCACGATTTGCTTTGGTGCAGATACAGTTGAAGTCAAAAGTTTACATACACCTTGTAGAATCTGCAAAATGCTAATTATTTTACCAAATTAAGAGGATAATACATTTTTCTATTTAGTACTGACCTGAATAAAATATTTTACATAAAATATATTTACATATAGTCCACAAGAAAATAATAGTTAGTAATTGAAAATAAAAAAAGACCTCGTTCAAAAGTTTACATACACTTGATTCTTAATCCTGTGTTGTTACCTGAATGATCCACAGTTAAACAGTTAAAACTGCCCACTGTTCTTCTGAAAAATCCTTCAGGTTCCACAAATTCTTTGGTTTTTCAGCATTTTTGTGTATTTAAACCCTTTTCAACAATGACTGTATGATTTTGAGATCCATCTTTTCTCACTGAGGACAACTGAGGGAGATCAGGGTAAATTTAACTTATTTTGTCTTCTGGGAAACATGTAAGTATCTTCTGTAGCTTCTGAGGGCAGGACTAAATGAAAAAAATATTATATTGAGGCAAAATAAGAAAAATGTACACATCCTCATTTCTCTTAATGCATCGTTTTTCATTCTGGAGCAGCAGTGATTGTTTGAATCTTCTGTAATAAGCTTGATGTTAAAATAACATGCATTTCATATGATCCCTCTTATTTTGGTAAAATAATATTTTGCAGACTCTACAAGGTGTATGTAAACTTTTGACTTCTGTGCAGAATTATGGATAATGTCATTTTTCTGCTGTTGAACATTATTTCAAAATTAAATTGAAATAATGTGGGCTGATCGCCTGATTTACTATTAAATAACCACATAGCTCACAGTAGATCTGTCTTTAAAGCCTTATGTTATTGGTCAAAATCAGTTTCTCCCTATGGAGAAAATGAGTGACTTTTACTTCTGAAAGCCAACTGTTTAACTCTAGTCCATTTAGATGTTAGTGCTTTATTTTTAGTTTTTTTTTTTTTTTTTTTTTTTTTTTTTTTTAGCTGCACAGATCTGGTACAATTTCATCATGCTTAATAGGGACACCATTAGCATTTTAAAATCAATTATATCCTCACCATACTATGCTGATTATAAACGGGTCATGTGGAACTCAACCGATCTATTTTAAGATCTCATGACTGGTGATCCATATATTTCACGGCGGTTCGGTACCGCAACGCTGGGTTTTAATAATCTCCTAGATTATGAACTAAGCAGATTGAATTATCTAGGTTGCTTAGTCTGCAAATGCACCTATAAAGCCAACATGCATTTGAATTATTCATTTGGAATGAGGGAACGGAATATTTTAAGTCTGATACTCATTATATTCTGGGTTCGTTTTGAATTCATGTGGGTTTCTTGTATTAGAACAGTGAGTGCAGGAGAATGTCTCTGGCTAGGACAGGGTAATAGAGCCAGGTCGTGCTGTCCTGCATGAGGTATTTCAGTTGAACGTGTGCTGATATCTGCAGATCATCACATCTGCGCCTTAAGCTAAGCCCGGAGGGCTTGGTGGTCCCAAGTCGGTCCGGTTGGAAAAGTGTCGCACTTTTACTGCAGAGAAAGGGATTTCTCCTGTGAGATCTTACGCTGTTCTCTGCTGCTCTGCCGTTTACTGCAGTCATTGCTGCCCCCTCTGGCAAAATGTGGAATTGCATTTTTTCTTCATTTAAATACAGTTTTAGCTGATGATTAAAGATAGATAAGTTAAGATATCTAAATGCTAAACAAAAAAAAATAAAAAATATGAAGTGTTTAATTTTAGCAAGTAGTGTTGTGGCATAAATGGTAAAAATGTTTTTATTTAATACTGACCTGAATAAGATACTTCACACAAAAGACGTTTAAATATAGTCCACAGGAGAAAATAATAGTTGAATTAAATAAAAATGACCCCATTCAAAAGTTTACATACACTTGACTCTTAATACTGTGTTGTTACCTGAATAATCCACAGCTGTGTTCTTTTTGTTTAGTGATAGTTGTTCAGAGTCCCTTGTTTTTCCTGAACAGTTAAACTGCCTGCAGTTCTTAAGAAAAATCCTTCAGGTCCCACAAATTTTGTGATTTTTCAGCATTTTTGTGAATTTGAACCCTTTCCAAAAATGACTGTATGATTTTGAGATGCATCTTTTCTCACTAAGGACAACTGAGGGACTTATATGCAACTATTACAGAAGGTTCAAACACTCACTGATGCTTCAGAAGGAAAAACAATGCATTAAGAGCCGGGGGTGAAAACTTTTGAACAGAATGAAGACGTGTACATTTTTCTCTTTTTGCCTAAATGTATATAATTTTTTTTTGCATTTATTACTGCCCTTCAGAAGCTACAGAAAATTCAGCTTTGCTATAACATAAATAAAATAATAAAATAAATACAATTTTAATATATTGCTATAGAAAAGTTATTTTAAATTGCAATAATATTTCATAATTTGACTGCTTTTTAGCCTTGGTGAGCACAAGAGACTTGTTTAAAAAACAAAATCTTAAAAACAAAAAATGTTATGATCCTAAACACTTGAACAGTAGTTTAGTCTTTAAATCTCATGCTTTAATTATGCTTGTTTTGTTTCAGGAATTCACATCCCCATGGCAGCCATTACAATCCCATTATGCAACAGCCAGCCTTACTGGCAGGTCACGTCGCCCTGCCCTCTCAGCAGCCTCTCAATGTGGGTGTGGCTCATGTCATGAGACAGCCATCAAACAACAGCTCCTCCTCCAAAAAGAACAAGCAGCACCAGATGAACAACAGGTCAGGCAATACTTATTAAAATTGTTTTTAACATGGTAAAAAATGCTATCAGGTCAAATATGATTTAATGTCCAAAACCTTTAAAAAAGTACTGATGTGAACCTCATTTCTGTCTCAGAAACGTGTCAGCGTATGACGTGTCCTCCACCCAGCCGGTGACGTCACCTCAGCGCTCCAAACGAGTGAAGGAGAACACCCCTCCTCGGTGCGCCGTGGTTCAAAACGGCCCGTCTTCAACCTGCGGTCCGCCACAGACTTGCGGTGGAGGAGGAGGGTGGGGAGGCGAGCAGGCATGTAGCACCACACGAGACCACCACGCTCAACACAACCCACCGCGCCAAACCATCATCATCCCTGACACCCCCAGCCCAGCCGTCAGCATCATCACCATTAGCAGCGACACGGATGAGGAGGACGACCTTAAACAGCCCAATAACACCAGGTCAGAAAAATGGGACGCGCGATTTCAGTACGTGTGACTTTTTTTTTGTGAAAGTGGCAAATAATGTAGGACAGGGCTTGATTTCATCCATCAGGACTGTGTTTATGTTAGGATGTAATATTATTGCTTAATATTTTTCTGTCTGTGCAGGCTCAGTTATGTCCAAATCAGAAGCGGAGGAAGTTATTACAGTTTGATGAAAGATTATAAAAAAATATGTTTTCTGTGGAATAACTGATGAATCATGCGCAACAAGACCAGGGACGTTTATTGACTAGATAAATAGGGTCAATTTTGAGTTTTAAATGCCTATTCGGCTCAGGGAAAATACCGGATAATGCCTTGGAAATGACTTTGGCGGTCTTGGGAGTTGAAGGTTTTACCTAACAAACATGACATTGTGAAGTATCATTATACAAAATATTGGTTAAATATTATTCATATTGTGTATACACTAAATATTATCATTTGAACGGTTTAAGACTATGGTTAAAAACTTGTGAACTGGTTAATGGTATTCTCTTACTGTACCCTTGAACCCTTTCCAACAATGACTGTATAATTTTGAGATCCATCTTTTCGCACTGAGGACAACTGAGGGACTCATATGCAACTATTACAGAAGGTTCAAATGCTCACTGATGCTTCAGAAGAAAACACGAGGCATTAAGAGCCAGGGGTGAAAACTTTTGAACAGAATGAAGATGTATAGATTTTTATTTTTTTGCCTAAATATCAATTTTTTTTTCATTTAGTACTGCCCTTCAGAAGCTACTTACATATTTCCCTGAAGACAAAATAAGTTAAATTTACCCTAATCTTTAAATTTAAAACATTTTCACCCTCCAGCTTAATGCATTGTGTTTCCTTCTGAAGCATCAGTGAGCGTTTGAGCCTTCTGTAATAGTTGCATATGAGTCTCTCAGTTGTCCTCCGTGTGAAAATGGATCTCAAAATCATAGTCATTATTGGAAAGGGTTTAAATACTACACACAAAAAAAGCTGAAAAAACAAATAATTTGTGGGACCTCAAGGATTTTTCTGAAGAACAGCAGGCAGTTTAACTGTCCAGGACAAACAAGGGACTCATGAACAACTATCACTAAACAAAACAAACAAAAAAAAAAGCACTGAATGTTCTCTCTTATTTTGGTAAAATAATTAAGATTTTGCAGATTCTGCCAAGTGTATGTAAACTTTTGACCTCAACTGTAGTTTTAATTTTCAATGAATCACCATACCCTTCCTGTTTTTCCTTCTCAACAGCACGTCATCCAAACAGAGGAAGAATGTGATCAGCTGTGTGACGGTCCATGACTCCCCTGATTCTGACTCCAGCAATACCAGCCCGTACGCTGTGGAGTCCCGGCCTAACGGCCCTAACGCCAATGGCTACGACTCTAAAGGCGCTGTCCTGGACAACTACAGCAACGGGAACCCCCGCACCATCATCATCCCCCCACTAAAGAGCCAGGCCGGCGAGAATCTGGGAGAGTGTGACAGACTCCTGCCTGGTGAGACAGGGGAAGGGCTGATAAGATGACAGAGAAAAAGGGACACCTGACAGAACCTGAATCAAGCATCAATTTAAACTGACAGCCTCTGATACGCAGCGTAGATTTATTTAGTAGATTTATGTGGCATTTCAAAATCTATGGGCAATAAAAACAGCTTAGAGAGGTGATTCAAACAACTCAGATCTGTTTGAAATTGTCAAAGTATTTTATGACAAGGCAGGCTTAAGTGTGATCAGCAGTACTGTTAGTGTGCAGCTTTCTGGAATACTAATTGATTCTAATTGGTCAATCGCTCTGTAGCTAAGTCAGCTACAGTTTGTACAAGGACTTCTAAGTTATATTTGATAAAGGAAAAGGATTTCCTACATAGATCTGCTAATTTCATCTTCTTGTCACATAAAAACATCTGGAAAAAAATAATTACAATACATAATGAAAAAATTATTTAATTTTCTTACAATAATTAAAAAAAAAAACAATCAGTCAATTTCAATATTTATTTATTACAATATAATTAATATTCCCAACTTCGTTTACAATATGAAGTTAATTTTTATTTGTTTGTTGGATTTTTTTTATTTTTATTTATTCATTCATTAATTTATTCATCACAATATAATCAATATTCATACATAGCTGTGCTAATTTCATGTCTCTTTTTTCGGTCTACCATCTCTGTCGTGTCACATAAATACATTTGAAAAAAAAAAGATTTTATTGTATTTAAATAACTTAATAAATCAATCAAAATAAATCAACAACTTTCAACATTTATTTATCATAATATATTCGATATTCCCAACTTTATTTATTTATGTTTCAGTTTTAACAAATTATAATAATTTCCAACAGGTTTCCAACATTTATTTAACACAATTTAAAGAATATAAAAAAAAACAGTTTTTTAAATTCTTATTTATTCATTCGTATAGATTTATTCATTCCACACAATATAAACCATATTTTTAAATCCAATTTTTTTATTTGTATTTACTTTTTAATATCAATGTATCAATATTCCCAACATTATTTCCAAATGTTTTTTTTTTTTCATTTTTATTTAATACAATATAATCAATATTTCCAACAAATTTGCAACATTTACTTGTTAATTTGTAACACAGTATATTTTTATTCTTATTCATTCATTCATCACAATATAATCAATACTCATACATAGCTGTGATAATTTCGTATATCTTTTTTTCAGTCTGTGATTGCTTTCTTGTCACATAATAAATACAAATTATATAAAATTATTTTTCCAATATTTTCAACAATTTGTTTATTTTTATTTCTTTATTTTTCGTATAATTTGATTACTTTTATTTATTTAACAGTTTTATTAAACACAATAAATCAATCAATACTTCCAACCATTTTCAAACATTTATTTATGTATTTATTTATTCTACACAATATAAACCATACTGCTACTTGTGCCTAAATGCATTTTTCCTCAATTTTACCTATTAATTTTAGCCATTCAAAATTAGTTTTCATCGCTCTGTCGTTCTAGTTATCTATCCATTCATTCATTCATCACAATGTAATCAATATTCCCAACATTATTTAATTTTTTTACATATTTTATCAATTCCAACAGACACGATGAACCACCCGAACTCCACCTACAAGTTTAAAACCTCCAATGGGGGCTTGTCTGCCAACAACCACTCTTCGGGAGGTGTGGCCGGAGGCGGGCCATACCGGCAGCAGCGCACAGGGCCACACCCCTTTCAGCAGCAGCCTCTAAATCTCAGCCAGGTATTTCACTCGCGCATTTCATACCCGGTTCTTACTTCATATATATATATCCACAAAAGTAATATGGCGATATCCCCTCATCTAGGCCCAGCAGCACATGGCAGTCGAGCGCAACGGAGGTCACCGGCGGCAGCAGGCCTACATCACCCCCACTATGGCCACCCAGGCTCAATACTCCTTCCACAACAGCCCCACCCACACAGCAAACGTTCATCCCCACTTGGCCGCTCCCCATCTCCCCGGGCAGCCACATCTGTATACCTACACTGCCCCCACTGCCCTGGGCTCCACCGGCACGGTGGCCCACCTGGTCGCCTCGCAGGGTTCGGCCCGTCACGCAGTCCAGCACGCCAGCTACCCGCCGGGCATCGTCCACCAGGTGCCTGTCAGCATGGGCCACCGCGTGCTGCCGTCGCCTACCCTGCACCACGGCCAGTACCAGGCCCAGTTCGCGCACCAGACCTACATCAGCGCTTCTCCTGCCTCCACTGTCTACACTGGATACCCGTTGAGCCCCACCAAGATGAACCAGTACCCTTACCTCTAAAGCTGAAACACTGGAGCCCAGCCAATCGCTGCTTACCATTTCCTTATCCCACCTAGAGACAGAGAAATGCTGAAGCCTATCGACCCTTAACCCCATCCCCTTGATCCTTTCATGCTTAAACTTGAAGACAATGAAGACGCCGATGGATAGAGGAAGTGTACTCTCAGAGGGAACGGAAGGGTACTAAGGAGTTTTGCTCTTTTTTTTGGTTTTCAATTCTTTTTTTTGCCTTCTCAAAAGGGCCAGTTAACATTTTATTTCATGATCTGGAGGTTGTTTCTTTTAAAACAGAAGAAGGAGTTACTTTGTTTCTTTTACAACAAGGTCTCATCAACAGGCCGTTTGGGAGAGACAGAGTTTCGTTCGACGGAGGAGGTTTTGTTTGCTTTTCCCTTTCTTGAATTCATTCACCGACTGTTGAGCCGAGGTCACGACGTGGATGTTTTGAATTCCTACGAGAATTTTTTTTTGTTGTTGGATAAGGTGAAATACGGATATCTGCTGCTCTTCAAAGAAAAAAAAAACATAACGATGGCCTTGAACTGTCTTAAACGTTTCCAAATTACACGCGGCGAGCGGTATCGTGCATATTCCGCCGCGCTCTCCGTCAAAAAACACCTGGAGGAATCTTCTGGAAATAGGACGACAAAACTTTCTAGTGTATTTATAGACTTTGTTTGTGTTCACATTTAGAAAAGAAAATCCGTTTGTCATACCGTAGAACATTAGCTGGGCCCCTCTTTGTAGAATGTAGCAGTCTGCACCCGTTGATTTCATGAAGAACCTTTCTGATACCAATAGATTCTTGTTTTTCCTCTTTCAATGTGATTGCACAAAGTGGTTACAATAACATAGGCATGTTCAACACGGTAGTCGGTCGTGCGTTTGCGTGCATGCGTGCGCTCGGCGCATCTGTGCGACATATTCCTCCACAGTCTTAGGTTTATCATTGTTACCTCGTAGTGCCTTACATATATTACGACAGTTTACTTGGCTGGAAACCCTCTAGAACCAGATGCTAGTCAGAGAGTTGGCTCCTAGGATGAACATCTTCATTCAAGCTGTTTCGTGTTTTTTAAGTTCCAGGTCTAAGCGTTATTTAAATGCTTCTCGTTTAGCGTGCATGAGGTCTTTACATACATCTAAAGATACTTGCCTGGGGTAACGAACCAAAGTCGTCATTTAAAAATAAGTAACTTTTGTTCTGGATAGTAGTGGATATTATTATATATAGTGTATTTACTGTACATACCGTAGCTATGCGTTTTCGTATATCACTGATTTTATGCTACATATGTCATAAAAGGAAGACATAAAATGGGAAAAGCCAAGTTTAATCAAATCAAATCAAATAAAACATGCCAGGTTTGAAGAGGTTGTTTGTTTATGGAAGGCTTGACTTGGTTTAGAAACCTGGGAGGGTTCGAGAAGGAGAGTCTTGTTAGGACTAGGAGGTGCTTGTGGATTTTGACGGGAATTGTTGGAAACGCGAGAAGGCAAATTCCACATTTTTAATGAGAATAGGATGTTGGCTTTGAGCACGTTGGTAGATGCCGAAGGAAGCCGTGCAGCACTGCTGCACACCACACTCTGATTTAAGCGCTTGTTTGAGGTTCTACGAAGATCTGTGGGGTTTTTATTCTCATGTACATTCCAGGGTTCAAAGTGCCCCTGGTTTCATGAGGATATCTGCAACAACATGCATCGAAAATCGAATTTGGCTTTGTCTTTTTCACTGTTTGTCTTACTGTAGGAATCACTTCAGTCAGTACAGAGATAGCGAACGTGTAGAAAACTGTGGGCCAATGCTTTTCTTTTTTGCTGCTTATTTAACATTGATATGTTAGCCAATCATTTACACCGTGTCCTAACCATGTGCTCCGCAATAAGTAAAGTTTATAGTAGTTTTTAAGAAACTAATACTTTTGTTCAGCAAGGATACATTAAATTGACCAAAAGAAGCAGTTTATATTTCAAAGAAATGCTGTTCTTTTGAACTTTCTATTCATCAAAGACTCTTGGAAAAAATATATCTGGGTTTCCACAAAAATATTAAGCAGAAATAACAAGAAATGTGACTCTGGGTATATTTGTAGCAATAGCCAAAAATACATTGTATAGGTCAAAATGATCAATTTTATGACAAAAATCATTAGGATATTAAGTAAAGATCATGTTCCATGAAGATATTTTGTCAATTTACTACCGTAAATATATCAAAACTTATTTTTTGATTAAAACTTAATTAGTAATATGCATTGCTAAGAACTTCATTTGGACAACTTTAAAGGTGATTTTCTCATAATTGAGATTTTTTTTTTATGCAAAAATTGCAGATTTTCAAATTGCTGTATCTCGGTATGGTTTGTCATATCCTAACAAACCATACATCAGTGGAAAGCTTATTTATTCTGCTTGAGATGATGTTTTGACTGATTTTGTGGTCACATTAGAATGATTTCTGACATCATGTGACACTGAAGACTGGAGTAATGATGCTGAAAACTCATCACAGAAATAAATTGTAATAATATTTCACAATATTACTTCATCCTTGCTGAACATTAGAGACTCAAAACACTTAATTAACATGTATTTTTTATCTTTTATAATTTAGGCATGGAAGGGATACAAAATAAAAAAATGATTCAGATTTATAAAATAGTTTTTGCATGTGGTGATTATGCACCTGGTTAGGACACTGTGTTTTTTTGTTTATTTTTGTGTTTTCTGATGGGCACATGCTTATGGAGTATCAAATATATCCTCTTCTGCCCTCACGTCATGCCACAGAACTTGCATTTGAAGTAGTTTTTACTTTGAGATGTTTCTATTTTATTGTTTTACTTTGCATAGGTATATTGTGTTCTCATAGAGAGTGTTGCAATAATTTTAATGTTTATTAATTTCTTTTTATGTCAAGCATCATTTGTTGGATTTCTGGTGGTCGATATGTAACTGTGATGTTTAGTATTCATATATGGACCCTCGTCTGGTAGGAAGCACAGTTTGTGTGCTCAGCCAAGATCTGACACCAGTTATGTTGTACCCAAGCCTTTGGTTTGCTAGCTTGTCAGATTGATTCATAAAGCTGTGTGTTATGGCTTAGGATGCCAATAGATTTTTTGTTGTTGTTGTTGTTGTTGTTATTGTCATATATTTGTTTAAGCTTAAGTTGGATGCACACAGTTGAGAAAGGCTCCTTCGATGTTAGTCGCATGAAACATTCCATTCCAGAAGGAGCCGTTTCTGACGGCACTGATCTGTAGTCTCCAATCTGTCTCACCTCACAGGGACCGGCCTGAACGACCAAAATCAGGACTCCGCTGGCATTTAAGACTTTTTGTTCTTCCCACCAAAGAATTTCAGCATGTCATTGATGCACAGATGTGTCCCTTGCTGTAATGGAGAAGACAGAGTCTGACATTTGGAAAATGAAAAACATTCAAATACAGGTTAGATCAGGTCGGTGTCAGAAAGGAACCATACGCAAAATAGAGATGACAAAAAAGTTGCTGAATTTAGCACAGTATAATCCATTGTTTTTGTACCTTTCTCATACCTTCGGTCAGTGTTAGTGTGGACAAATCTCTCATTTTTCAATCTAACGAGTGGATTTGTAGAAAAAGGCCCTTATGTTAAGGCCCTGCTGTGTGTAATTCTGCAACTCTTATAAAGAGTATAAACACTGGCGATTTGAACATCGCTTCACTTTCACACAGCAGCACTGAATCCACCAATAGTGTGTGATGTGGGCGTGGCTATCTGTTAATCCGACCAATGGAAATTTGAGGGTCAGTTCTGTTTTGGTGCCACTAGTGACATAAAATTACACACTGCAGCTTTAAATTTGAGCTTTTGAACTACATCTCTAAGAATCACAGATACATTTGTTTAATGTAATTGCCTGTGAATTCTGAATCCAGTGCAGTTACCTTTTATGAATGTAAAATTTCAGACTAAAATATCTGATGCACATCTGATTAGATTTCGTTATTCTTGCTAGTAATCACTGAAAGGCAAAATTCTCAAGAACGACTTGATCTAGCATTAAAGGGTTACTCCACACCAAAATGGAAAAAATTTGGTCATTAATCACTTAACGTACCCCCATGTCGTTCCAAACCCGTAAAAGCTTTGTTTGTCTTCAGAACAATTTAAGAGATTTTTGGATATAAACCGGGAGCTTTTTGTGGCCGTCCAATTTGACTGCCAAGTAAATAACACTGTCAAGGCCCAGAAAGGTATGAAAGACGTCGTCAAAATAGTCAATCTGCCATCAGTGGTTCAACCATAATTTTACAAAGCTACCAGAATACTTTTGCATGCAAAGAAAACAAAAAAATAATGACTTTATTCAGCAATTCGTTGTCTCCGCGTCAACGTAGCGCCATTTTGGAGAGTTTCTCCTGGACGCAAACAGCATACGCAGTTCTCTGTCAGCCGCAGCACACGGATACTTTTTCTACGTTTATTTACGCTTTGATTCGAACGTAAACGGCGTATCCGCGTGACGCAGCCAAAGACTATAGAATACCCAGAGACCCGCCTTCTTAACGAAAGAGCCAATCGTTGATTAGTAAAGTCAGCGCGTCACTGCAGCTGCCATTAGAAGTTCCGGTTGCTATAGAAACAGTCGGCATTCTGACGTGGGCTCAGTACTGCGCATGCGCACTGGCTAATCTAGCCTGAAAAATAAGCGTTTTTTTAACGCTATTGGAGCACAAGGAACCATATTTATGAGGTAGTTCTTGTCAGATCATTGATCATTGGTGATTTCAAATATGAAATTTAATCATAAACTTGGTGAACAGTTTTGGAGAATTTGATGTTTCCCCATTCAAAGAGATAGGAGCTGCATTCGTATGCCAGAGAAGCGTTTCAAAGACTTTGACGCAGCTGACAGAGAACTGCGTACGCTGTTTGTGTCCAGTGGATTCGCTTCAAAGTGGCGCTACAGTGATGCAGAGGAGACGAATTGTTGAATAAAGTCGTTCTTTTTGTTTACTTTGCGTACAAAAAGTATTCTCGTTTCCATGATTTAGCCTACATCATGGAAAGCTCTATTGAGTAATATTGTTGTGTTTTTTAAATGAAGACATCATTTTATGTTACCAAAATGTGCATTCAGGCATTTTACAGGTGATTATGTTTTCCATCTTATGTCAAAATACTGCACATGAAGCTTTACGCAACCATGAGTAAGTGTTTTGGGTATTTTCTTACACGTTTAGCTTCATGAATATACAATCAAAATCCAGCTTCTAAAACCGAAAGAAAAGGATTGTTAGGACTGAAAAACATTCCTAAATGCTCAAACCCCTACTGGATGGCACCCAAATCAACACTTGTAAAGCACATGATCACGAATTAACTCAAAAGCATGCAGAAATCACAATGGATGATTGTTATTTTTGTCATTGAAGTGGCCACAGTACTTCCACAGTTGTTTTCATCTGATTCTTCTCTCATGTGTGGGCTGAAACGGAAGCATTAGGGGTTTAATGCACCATTGAACTTGTGTATGAATGTGCTAAGAGGCCAAATATGACAATACGGCCATTTTCATGTTGTTTTAGAACCAAAAAAACGAAACAATAATTGCCCAAGAACACTCACCGGTCCACTTTTTTGTTGTTGTTGTTTAAACTACGGCATAGTCTCTGTCAGGAGTGTGTATTACAGAGCGATATTACTACACGCGTGTAACGTATTCACACGTAGATACGAATCACAGTGAATGCAAGTGAACGTATTTGTGCAGAAACGTCACTCATCACACCAGTCGCCACCGTAAACCTGTTATGTAGCTGTGATGCACCGTAGCCGTTTGTGCAGCCATCGAAGACGTGAACAATTTTCTACTTGCACAGCAGCGAACATTCACAGTCAAATGTAAAAACTAAATATTTTTCTACAATGTTTCAAGACCTAAGAAAGCATCCGACTCCCTGACCCCTGATTTTTGTCGATTGCTGTATGGTTTTATCTCTCAGTAGTGTGTATCACATTAGTTGTTGTCAAAGCTATTGTGTGCTGCAGTATTTCCAGGTATACTTCTTTGTTTATTGTCCTTTTTTTATTCTAATTATTATAATTTTGCTTTGTTTATTGGGGATTTGAAGAAGTGTGTTGTCTCATTATTTCAATCTGTTAACGTAGCATTATATGTACCCTGTACCTTAGGCTAATATTATTAAGTATGCTATGAGAATGGATATTTTACTGGCTTTATAGAATGTTAAAATGAATATAATAATGACAATAATAAGAATGATTTAACTCCTAAAAATTGAGTACTTGCTACTAAGCGCTTGTGTTACCATTACAAATGTTGTGTGCTTCTCTTAATAATTTTCGTTGTAGAAAAAAAAGGAAAAAAAAAAATAAACACCTGAGTGAATTTTATTAGGCTTCAACAACTAATGATAGCAGTGTAAATTCATGGAGGATTTTTAACAAACCTGGGGGTTATAGAAGAATATAGTTATTTTAATCGTTCTATTTACTAACTGTAGGGTGTGAAGGGGCTCGCGTCGTGGTGAACTATGTTATAGCTTGTTATTCACTGTTACTTTTGATCATTTTTCGGTCTCCAAGGTGAATCGAGTTATTAAAGGAAATTTGTATGCTCACATATGCATATTGTATATGTGTAGAAATGTAATCACACTTTGTCTTGGATTTACATTAAACTGTTAAGTCACGGCATCAGTCTTGTATTTTCATGCTGTCCTTGTGAGTTTCTTTCAGGACAAAATAAAAAATACTACATATTTGTGCACTCTTAACCATATATTTTGTCACAGTAAGGGACTATATTTCAGTAATTATAAGATTTTGAGATTAAAAAAATCTAAATGTATTTTCTCTACCAGTTGTTTTGTTCTATCATTCTGCATATGTGATTGTCATATTATTCATATTATTTTCAGATTTAATAATTTTACAAATTGTATTGGTCAAATTTGTTACATACACTACCAGTCAAAAGATTTTTAATGCTTTTTGAAGAGGACTCTTCTGCTCACCAAGCCTGCATTTATTTAATTCAAAGTACAGTAAAAGCAGTAAAAAATTTTTTTTTTTTTTTTTTTAAAGATTTATTTTTGGCCTTATTATTATAGGACAGATCACTAAGGACAGGAAGCGAAGTGGGAGAGAGAGAAGGGGGTAGGGTCGGGAAAGGTCCTCGAGCCGGGAATCGAACTCGAGACGCCCGCTGCACAACGGTGCTGTATGTCGGCGCACTGCCCACAAGGCTATCGGCGCCGACAAAGCAGTAAAATTTAAATATTTTTCTTATTTAAAATAACTTTTCTATTTGAATATATTTTAAAATTTAATTTATTCCTGTGATCAAAGCTACATTTTCAGCATCATTACTCCAGTCTTCAGTGTCACATGATCCTTCAGAAATCATTCTAATATGCGGACTGGCTGTTATTTATTATTGTTATTATCAATATTTAAAACAGGTGAGTACATTCTTTGATGAATAGAAAGATCCGCATTTATCTGAGAAAAAAAAAGCGTTATATTGTACACTATATCATTCAAAATCTCAGAGTCAGTATAATTTTGGGGTGGGAAAGAAATTATAGAAAGTAATACATTTAATACATAATACATTTATCAAGGATGATTTAAATTGATCAAAATTGATGATAAAGACATTTATACTGTTACAAAACATTTCTATTTCAGATAAATACTGTTCTCAACTTTCTATTCATCATGGAAACCTGAAAAATATATACTCAGCTGTTTTCAACATCATATTAATAAATGTTTCTGAGCAGCAAATCAGAATATTAGCATGATTTCTGAAGGATATCAGTAATGCTGCTAAAAATTCAGCATGGAAATCACAGGAATAAGTTACATTCTAAAACATATTCAAATAAAAAAAATAGTACAAATATTTCACGTTTACTGTTTTTGCTGTGCTTTGGATCAAATAGACTTAGTTATTTTGACTGGTAGTGATTTGGATATATTTTTTATTTGGATTGGATTTTTAGGATTTGGGTGCGATTTCTGTTTATGCTGTTGGCGTACATGTTTTATCACATGAAATATACACCAACAAACGACGAGAACGCTGGTAAAAAGATTTCAGATTCACGTTCAGCGATATTTTTCCATGACCATAATGATGCTGTTGCCCTCAGTGGCCGCTAGAGTGTGCTGTGACATAATCAAACTCCAATAAATTCCTGTACCGAATCGTTTAATAATAATCGGAATCTTCTCCGTTTTTAAACATGTAAAACCTTCCTAAACAATCTTTAACCTAGTCTAGCTTCAATTATGCAACCACACACCCTCCGGTAACAAAACGCGTTGCCGTGAAACCACAGACGCCGGCGGAGGTGTCAACCTAACCCGGATTACTGAAGGACGGCGCGGGGAGCCAATGACCGTAGAGCCCATGAAAGAGACTCCGAGTCCTGCTGTCAGGGGAGGATTTAGTGCAATCCCGAACACAGAGTGGTTGCATCTGAGAAAGTGAGTGATGCTCAGACAAGGATCCAGACACTTATGGATAAAAATCACTTGTTGACTCATGCAGTTATGCAAAACAGAAGCTTTAATCCTGATTTGAAACTGATTATGGATGCTATCGATGTTGGATTGTTGTAACTGTGTGCTTTAAAGGTAAGGAGTTGCTTTTTGAGGCTGTGCATGTGCTAAAAGTCTTTCTTTGCTTTATGATAAACCAGATAAATTTATAGACATATATTTTGCAACTACAAGTTAACTCAAGTTAAACGCATCAGCCTTCAATCAAATATATGGACGGTGACCGATTGCAATCGTTTCTGTATAAAAAGACTCCGTTATGTGGCATACAGCAACATATCTGAAAGAGTATGTTTTCGTAGTTACAACAGCTAGTCAAACTAGGCCTAATAACAGCGCGAAATCCTAAGATTGCAAACTATTTCTCTCATAACCATTTCGGAACAGTTAATGTTACTGGAAATCCCGACTAGAAGCTTAATCCTCATGCAACACGCGCCTTTACCGGGGCTTTAACGCACACGGGAGAGTTCACAAACCTTTACGTTGATTCTATAGCATGTAGTATAAGTATACGTGTAAGTTTTGTCTTTTTAAAGCAGCATATGTGCAAACAATGTTTGGATTTTGCACTGTGAGAATCGATTCGCGTGTTAACGCACAGTAGAGATGTCCGAATCTTGAACGAATCGTTCTTGCGAACCGAATCTTCTTAATGAATCTCTTGAACCACAATGATTCGTTAGCGAATCTGCCTGAATCGGTCCTGGCGGTTCTTGAGTGTACCGACTTATTTAAATAGAGAATCATCCATTTTTCCGTAAAAAAACAGTAAATTTTATGGGTCTTAATTGTTTTATTGTCTTAATTATAAACACACTGGTTTGTAATGCAAACAGTTTAATATATAACAATAATTTCATTTCATATTCTTTACCTATAGCAGCAAA
Organism: Cirrhinus molitorella; assembly: GCA_033026305.1. Taxonomy (NCBI): domain Eukaryota; kingdom Metazoa; phylum Chordata; class Actinopteri; order Cypriniformes; family Cyprinidae; genus Cirrhinus; species Cirrhinus molitorella. The sequence goes on along the minus strand of CM065127.1, from coordinate 10,129,856 downwards.
TGAACCTGAACTCTCGCCCTTAGGTTTACTTCTGTGTGGATATCTTAACTGATTAAACATTTGGAGTGAATTAAGGATTTAATAATGACATGAAGTTACTTTAATAGTCAAATAGCAGTAATGATACAAATATAACATGCTGGAAATATGTTCATGACTTGTAAATAAGTCAAACGTTTGCATACACCTTGCAGAATCTGCAAAATGTTCATTATTTTATCAAAATAAAAGGGATTATACAAAATGCATGCTATTTTTTTATTTAGTACTGACCTGAATAAGATATTTCACATAGAATACATTCACATAAAGTCCACAAGAGAAAAAAATAGTTGAATTTATGAAAATTACTCAAAAGTTCAAAAGTTTACATACACTTTGTTTTTGTTGTTGTTTAGTGATGGTTGTTCATTGTGCAAGTCCCTTGTTTGTCCTGAACAGTTAAACAGTCTGCTGCAGTTCTTTAGAAAAGTCCTTTAGGTCCAATAGATTTTTAGTTTTTTTTTAGCATTTTTTTGTATTTTGTGATTTTGAGATCAGTCTTTTCACACTGAGGACAACTGAGGGAGTCATATGCAGCTATTACAAAAATTTCAAATGCTCACTGAGGCTTCAGAAGGAAAATGATGCATTAAGAAAACTTTTTGAATTTGTCTTCTAGGGAATTTATCATTTTTTTCTGTAGCTTCTGAATAAAAATATGATATTTAAGCAAAATAAGAAAAATGTACACATCCTAATTTTGTTCTTATTGCATTGTGCTTCCTTCTGGAGCATCAGTGAGTATTTGAACCTTCTGTAATAGTTGCATATGAGTCCCTCAGTTGTTCTCAGTGTGAAAAGTTGGATCTCAAAATCATACAGTCATTGTTGGAAAGGGTGAATATATATATATAATTGTGGGACCTGTTTAGGACAAACAAGGGACTCATGAACAACTGTCACTAAACACTAAACAAAAAAAAAAAACAGCTTTGAATCATTCAGGTAACAGCACATTAAGAATCAAGTGTATCTAAACTTTTGATTTATTATTTTCTCTTGTGGAATGTATGTAAATGTATTTTATGTAAAATATCTTTTTCAGGTCAGTACTAATTCAAAAATAACATGCATTATATATAATCCCTCTTATTTTGGTAAAATAATTAAGATTTTGCAGATTCTCCAAAGTGTATGTAAACTTTTGGCTTCAACTGTACTATACAGACTGAATCATGAATTTATAGTTAACGTTAACTAACGTTAATATGAATACTTATTCGTAAAAATGTAATAAACAGCAGTAAACAGCATGCCTACATTTGACTTTACTGAAACGATGACAGGGACCACGCGATGACGTAAATGCGCCATGACGTACCGCTATCGTTCTCTGAGTTGGTTCTTTCAAACGAATTGTTCAAAAGAACCGATTCGTGGGAACGAGTCGGACAAGTTAAGGAACAAAGGGAGCCGTGCGTTCCGCGCTCTGCTCTAGCACTTGTAGTGTTGCTCAGACAGCATGGCAATTGAATTTAGTGGTTAAAATCTACAGCTGCGACTTAAATTTCGGTTTTTAGTCCTCTGCAAGTTGTCCGTTGCTCGGTTTATGTTTAAATCGTTAGATTTGGTGACGGGAGTGTTCGTGAAGTCATGTTGAAACCAGGACTGAAAATGTGACCTATATAACTGTGGTATTGTTTTCATCTGCTGCAGTTCGCGGTGACTAGTTAAACGCGTGGATAATCTCTCCTCGGATCACCTTGGACGAAACATGAGTTTCACTAAATGGAGGGTCTAATGATGGAGGGACGTAGTCGGGTCACCGCGTGCGTGCTGCTGATGTTCGTCTCCATGGTGATCGCTGATTCACCTGCTGCAGGTAAGTGATGTCATGGTCTGCTTCGTTAAGCATGGGTGATCAGTTTGCAACCGGTAACTGAATGAGTTTATTGGCAGGATGACGGGAATTAAGCCTTTTGTGGGAGACCTTTAAAAGTGCTTTAATGGAATGCGAAGTTTTGAGGAAAGTGTGAAAACATTTCGGTGAAATGAATGTTTGATGACAAACAGTTTTTCAAAATTAATGAGTTCAAAATGACATTGTGACACATTTATGACCATGGACCACAAAATCAGTCTTAAGTAGCACTAGTATATTTGTAGCAATAGGCAAAAATACATTGCATGGGTAAAACTTTAATTAGGATATTAAGTAAAGATCATGTTCAATGAAGGTATTTTGTAAATTTCTCACTGTAAATATATCAATACTTAATATTGGTAATATGCATTACTAAGAACTTCATTTGGACAACTTTAAAGGCGAATATCTCAATATTTTGATGTTTTGCACCTTCAGATTCCAGATTTTCAAATAGTTGTATTTTGGCCAAATATTGTCCTATCCTAACAAACCACACCACATACCAATGGAAACTTATTCATTCAACTTTCATGATGTATAAATCTCAATTTCCAAAAAATGTACCCTTATGATTGGTTTTGTGGTCCATAATCAAAATTATCCTTGAATAGATATTAGAAATTGATTGGAAACACGCAACACACGTTTCCGTCCGTTTTAGAAGTTAAGTCCATCATAACTCTGTACAGTTATACTGTATAGTTAGTCACATTTTATTATTTGCATATCTAACATGTTTTTCACCTAATGTCAGTGACTTTATCAGGACAAGACATATTTTGTAGTTATGTAATTGTTTTTCTGTCTTTGTTTACAAAATGCAAGCAAATATTTAGTTGAATTTTCAACTTTGAGAGACTCACATTTCTTAGCCTAGCCTCTCCAGAAGTTTTTGGAAATTATCTTCAAAATATACCCTTTAGTTTAAAAGCAGGTCAGACCCCCGGGAATCTCGGTTATTAAGACTTAAATGTGTTAATATAATGTAAATGATGTCTTATATTAAAATATGTAGTAGAAAACCAATGAAAGATTTACTCTCGTTCAGCTACTGCCGCTACTTTTTGTTACTTTTAATGCAATTTATAAAATAAAATACTAATACGGTGCCACATTGTGTGGCGTTTGGTTGTAATTTTCAGCTGAAGGGCAACAAGAGAAGCAATGTAAGTCTTCACTGCTTTCCTAGCGATAAGAAGAGGAGAAAAGAATAGGAAGATGCCTGTGGCCAAATAGTGTACTCAAATAGTGTTTATTTTGTGATGCACTTCTCTGATTCTTAAAGGGATAGTTCACCATAAAATGAAAGTTCTGTCATAACTTATTGACCCTTATGACTTTCTTTTGCGGAACACAAAAGATATTTTGATTAGCTTTTTTAAACACATCAACTGGAACAGCTTTCATAGTGTTGACATTTCTCAAAATGTCTTCTTTTATGTACCACATAAGAAAAAGTAAAAGTTTTGGAACAGCATGAGGTGAGTAAATTCATTTTTGGACGAGCTATCCCTTTAAGTCAGGGCCATGTCATTATGAAATCTAATATTCAACTATCAAAACATGTCATAAAACCAACTGGACCAGTCTGTTGTGACAATTTATTCAGTCCCGATCTGTCACATTCAGAACCTGAAAGGATCTTGTCAGTTCTCTGAAACTGAGACAGAATCCTTCTTCTTGTGATATGAGAAAGCCTGACGTAAGAAACCCTTGAAGGCAAGGGAATGATAGAGAGCATGAGAATGGGGTTATGTTGGGCCAGCAATATTTAAAACCATAGAAAAGTAGAAAATCTTGTTTTTGTCCAGAAAATGTAGATTTTTAATACTCCTCTTTCCCTTGGTTTATTGAACTTTCTAAGTAATAATTCTGCATGTAGCCAGTTACTGTATATTTGCCAATTTTGCGGGAATGGTCTCATATATCGAGCAAATTTATATGATGCAATATAATTACTACAGCTTAGCAGCTCAAATGCTTCTATCATCTGCTAGCTCACAGCTGTTTTAGTCAAACTCCATGCATTTTGAAATTGCTCGGCAATTTTATACTTCATCTTGGCGCTGTGATGTAGGTCAGACAGTTTTTTTCCCACTACATAATGATGGGAGAGGCTAGACATAATTAACATCAAAAGCGTTAAACGGATCTGTGAAGAGCTGACTGTGAGCATCTCGTATTCTGAGCACATGTTGCTGGTTTTGAGAAGAAGGAGTGTTGGGCGGAGACATTAAACGCCGCCCAGCAATTTAGGAGGGGAAGGTCAATAAGGTGTGCTTAGGACAGAGAGTTTGTGTGGATACAAATTATGAATTGTGGTTGAATTCCCAGCTCTGTCAAAAAGCGATATGAAGGCAGCTTTCCTTGGCATAGTTTTCACAGCCTCGACTGACGCTTTGACTGGCATCTAAATGATGTGGATATACAGAAGTTAACCTTGAAAGCTGGGTGTTTCAATATTTGACTGAGTTGAGTGTCAGTAACAGAACTGAATATATGAATATGTGGCAGTGTAAAAATGTAAGTCTTCTTTTCCTTACGGTCCTGTGATTTGAACAGTGCAAAAAAGATGGACAGAATCACAGGATGCAGTCATAGAAATGGAACTTACAGTACACAATATTCACTTGATTAGCCATAATTTTCAATTATTAAAATGTAATAAAAAAAACTATTAAAGTTGAATCCAGAAAATGAAAAAGGACACCACAGGGAACTTTTAATTTATTGTTGTTAAATTAGATTTATGATTTCAGTTAATTAGACATGCTTTTTGGTTACTACATTAAATGTATCCATTAAAACAGAACCCAGGTAATTAAAACAGGATGCATAAAACAGAATATGGGGAAAATAAAACTGATTTCATATGCTCTATATTCTGCAGTTTCAGCTACAGCACCAAACTCTCTAAGATGCTTATGAGTTTTGCAATTACTAACTTGTTTTGAGTGGTTTTAAAGGGATAGGTTACCTAAAACTGAGAATTACCATATGAATTATTCACCCTCAAGCCATCCTATGTGTATATGACTTTCTTCTTTCAGACGAATACAATCAGAGCTATATTAAACATTTCCTGGCTTTTCCAAGCTTTATAATGGCAGTGAATTTGAAATCCAATAAAGTGCATCAATCCATCATAAAAAAGTACTCCACTTGGTTCCAAGAGGTTAATAAAGGCCTCCTGAAGCAAAGTAAAACTTTAAATTTAAAACTTTATAAACCGGAATCTCTAGCTTCCGCTAACTGTTCTCTGCGCATACATGAAAGTCCCGTTCCAGCGGAAAATGTAGGCATTGAGTAAAGAAGAAAGTCAGATAAACCTAGAATGGCTTGAGGCTGAGTAAATCATGGAGTCATTTTCATTTTTGGGTTAACAATTCCTTTAAGAGTGTTTTGGGTAGTTAAAAGTCAAAAGAGCCCATTACCAGATACTCTGGTTTGTAGATTTGGCTGAGGGCCTTTTCAAAGTAAATCTCAGGGATATTTTGTCACCTGTTTTATTGTCTGCCGAGGAAAAATTGTAGGCCTGATTGCTTAGAGAGGTAATAGCACACTTCTACTCAACAGGCTACGCTGATTTTAGGTATTATTCATGTCTGTAGCACAAAAAAAGATAAGTTATACACCAAAGAATAATTTTTATGGTTAAGGGTGGGGATTTTTTTTTCTTAGTGCCTCAATAATGTTTCTGATTTCTGAACACGTAGCTCATTCTCTGGGCCGCATGGATCCATGTGGCCCTGCTTTCCCCATGGCAGATAGAGATGGCAGATGTTTGCTAAAGCCAATTAAGCTGTTAAACTAAGCAAAAGCCTTAATGTGAAACAAGCATTGATTAATTAGCTACGTAATAAGTGACTCAGGTGGTCCAAATCAATGCATCCCAATGGAGTGCAACACTTTTTCCAGCAGTCTTGGTTCCAGAAGTTTGTTTAGAAGTATAATGCAAGGCATCATCAACAAAACCATCCAGCAATGAATCAACATTACACACATAGTTTTGAAGCACGAACATAGACGTAAACTCTATAGTTTCCTTGTACACAAGTATCCTTGTGTTTTCTTACCACCAGTGGCAACTAGTGCATATAAGGATGTTCTTTAGGCAGAGATGAGAGCGCTCATGAACTCGCAATCACGCAGGTGTAGCCCTACTTATTATTCTCGTAAATGAAAAGCTGTCTCACAGAATTCACACTGGGTGTCAGAGCCTCCCGAATCTCTGAGTTTTTGGGATTTTGTGGAGCTCAGCGCAAAACTCCTGGCTAATTACCAGTGTTGCTTCTTTTACAAATGAAACCTGATCTGTGATGGATGACAATGAGTGCATTCATTATTCATCGCCTCTGGGACTGGGAACAGATCAATACGCCAGGCCCATCAAAAGCCACAGGAGCTGGATGCTGAGGCCACAGGCTGCTGGACAAGCGAACAAAGTCCCATTGAGAAACCGGGACGGTTGGATACCAACTTCTTTGATGGTGAACCCATGCATTGCCGAGGAGTTTGTGTGTGCTTGGAGGATACTAGTTTGGCTTTCCATTGAGAGTTAACTTTTCTGTTGAAAGTTAAAGAAGTAGTTCATTTCCAGAACAAAAATTTACAGATAATTTACTCACCCCCTTTATGTTTTTCTATCTTCAGTCTTACAAAAAATAGTTTTTTGAGGAAAACATTTCAGGATTTCTCTCCATATAGTGGACTTCTATGGTGCTCATGAGTTTGAACTTTCAAAATGCAGTTTAAATGCAGCTTCAAAGGGCTCTAAACGATACCAGCCGAGGAAGAAAGGTCTTATCTATCTTATCTAATCGCCCTACATTGCAGTTTTACCTTTTTTTTTTTGTAAAGGGCGTTTGATCTTCTTTGCATGTTCACTTTGTAAACACTGGATTGGTACTTCTGCAGCGATGTAGGACGATTTTTGAAGAATGGGAATTTTTCGACATACCCTAACTGTCTTGAACCGGAATGCACAGAGTTCACGCAGAGCTAGACAAGATGAGCATTCGAGGCTAAAATGTATATAAATTGTCAATTTTTTTTTAGAAAATAACCAATCGTTTCACTAGATAAGACCCTTCTTCCTCGGCTGGGATCATTTAGAGCACTTTTAAACTGCATTTTGGAAGTTCAAACTCGCAGGCACCATAGTTCACTATATGGAGAGAAATTCTGAAATGTTTTCCTCAAAAAACTATTTTTTTTAATGACTGAAGAAAGAAAGACATGAACATCTTGGATGATGGGGGTGAGTAATTTATCTGTACATTTTTGTTCTGGAAGTGAACTTCTCCTTTAATCTCCGTATAACCTAAAAGTGTTAAATTATCTTTCGATGGTTTTGAACTTATGTTCAATATACACCAATATAAAGTGGGATTTTGGACCAATGAGATATAAGACTTGGCAACTAATGCAGTATCTCGTTGAGCATCACTTATCATGTTCGTCACTGATTAAGACACAAACGTTCATAAACAGAAGATATTATTTTCGCTTTATAGTTTTGTGCTTGGTTAACCAAAGTGAGTATGTAAACAAACAGTAAAAGTCACGATTTTTTTGACTTTTACTGTTTGTTTACATGCTTACTTTCATGTTAATTAGTTGTAATGAAAACAATTTGTCCTCGTTGGAGTGAAAGTGTGCTTTGCAGGGTTTCTGCGCCATTGTTCTAAGACATCTGCAAGTAATTTGGCCTTTTTTAGGGGTAAAAACCCCTTTAACAAGGTAGTTTTCCACAATCCCATAGATTTTACATTCATAGACCAGTTCTTCTCATTTTATGGCCTTTATTGACGTCAAAAAATCTACAAGCCATGGTATGCACTCACGCCTAGCACGTTTTTAGTGTTTGTTTTTAGCACGCGATCTTGACAGGCTACCCGGCTTCAGCCAGCAGAATGTAAGAAAAAGAAAAGATGATGTCTTAAGGAGACATCTTGTGTCTTTACTTTGGAAGTACATTTATATGTGAACAGCTTTACTTCATTATGAATTTCAACAAAACAGGACAGATCTTGACTCCGCACTGAGCACCTATGTTTTTTTTGTGTGTGTTTGTTTGTTTTTTGTGAGTTACATTCGCACAAGACATTAGGTCTGATTATAGCAAACTGATTTTGGTCTAAAACTTTTGCAAATAAGCCCTTATTTTAGTCTATGTGCTTCATTTTTTGTCAGGAATGATCGAATTGTGGAAAATACAGTTTAAATTTTAAAATAACTCTTTTAAACTGCAGGCCTACTGTATTAAACTGCATTCCTTGTGTATATTTTTTAACAAGATCAGCAATGCAAAATCACTGTGCTTAGATGTTTGGTTACTTCCAAATATTTAATGTAAAAATTATAATGTGAGATATATCAGTCCCTTTTCCATTCTGACTAATAGTACCACTGCTCTCACTCTAAAATGAAAATTACTTTTTGATTTATTCATTTTCAAGCCATCCTAGGTGTATATGACTTTCTTCTTTCAGATAAATACAATCAGATTTATATAAAAAAACACCCTGGCTCTTCCAAGCTTTAGAATGGCTGTTGAGATTTTGAAGTCCAATAAAGTTCATTCAAATATCATAAAAAATGCTCCACACGGCTCAGAGGGGGGTAATAAAGGCTTTTTTAAGTAAGTTGATGCATTTGTGTAAAAAAAAAACCCATATTTAAAACTTTATAAAAACGTAGGTGAGCATGGAAACAAAAACACAAGTACAAAACAAGCATTTGTAAAGAAAATTGTCGGAGGATTTCAAGAGGAGACTGTAAACAAAACTTGTTTTTTGTGAGACTAGCATATTCTCACCAGAGCTTACGCTTTAAATATGGATATTTTTCTTACACAAATGCATCGATTCGCTTCAGAAGGCCTTTATCAACCCTCCGGAGCTATGTGGAGTACTTTTTTATGATGGATGGATCCACTTTACTTCTCTTCAAAATCACTTCACTGCCATTATAAAGCTTGGATGAGCCAGGACATTATTTTAATATAACTCCGATTGTATTCATCTGAAAGGAAAAACATCATATACACCTAGGATGGCTTGAGGGTGAGTAAATTATGGGGTAATTTTCATTTTCGGATGAACTGTCCCTTTAAACTTCCATTTCCTAACCAGACATTGTGTCCGTATTAAAGCCTAGACTTGTGGTCAACACTTATTTCCCAGCATTTGTTCTGTGGAGCACTCATTTGAAGTGACACTCAAAGATAAGAGGCCTCTATTTTCGTTTTTAGTCAAAGGAACTGATTGAACGGAGGTCTGGGAGGCTGAGATAGCACTGGGCTCGTGTCACTCTGGCTATTTTAGACCACCCATTCAACTGTGACCTCCACTATAGATCTATATCATCTCATTTCGTCGTCTTTATTCAGAATGAAGCCTTTTGTTTTTTATACCTTACTGTAGTTTGATTAGTATCATTTGTGGTTTTTATTACTCAGCCACACTAAAGGTAGTCTATTAAAGAAGAGCTATGTGGTAAATTCACCCACATGGCCATCATAATTCACTGTGTTGTCAACTGTAGTTGAGGTAACTGTGACAGCCTGACAGAAGGCTGACATGGATGCCCATATTGCATCTCGCTCACATATCTGTACGGTTCAGCACACGTCTGGACCATCTCACTCTGAACAGATGGTTACATCTGAGCACAGCAGGGTTTATGGGGAATTAATTCATCAATGTAAAATTTAATAAAATAGATTAAATCATACATTTATGAAAACCACTGGAATTCATGGCAAATTCTAGAGCATTGAAAAACCGCCTGCACTATCAAAAGTTTAGAATGGCTGTCAAAAGCTCTCGCCTGATGGAGTTTCAGTGTGAGAGGTGTGCCTTTCTCTCTCCTCTCTACAGGAGTCTGACTGCTTTGTAGTCAAAGGGTCTAGAAGTTTACGCAGTGAGTTCAGTCCAGCCCCGAGCACGAAGCCCTCACAGTGACACAGTCTTCAGGGCCTCTCCAGTTACAGGCCTGGCCTTCCTGTCTTTCGAAGAAGGCTGAGGGAGTAGGGGGGAACGTGCAGGGAACTTGAGCGTCCTCCAGTGAATTACACAATACACCAGCTATGAAAAAGTCTGCTTCTCTGGAGACCATCCCAATGTTAGGAGTTAAAGTGTGTCCCCACCTTACTCATTACATCCCCTCCCCTGTCTCAGTCACTCTTTTTTTTTTTTTCTCTCTCGTTCTCTCACGCAGTTGGAGACTTTTTGCACCCAGTTTTTACTCAAGTTTGACTCTTTGTCTCGAGTGTATTAGCGCACAGGAACAAGGTTGTGAGCCTTTCAGAATTGATTTGACAATACACATCAGGTGTTCTGAAATGAGGAGGCAAAGGTTTCCTCAAAGGTTTTTTTTTTTTTTTTTTTAAATCAAATGTAAATTCATGTCCCAGTCACATTTAAAGTGATAGCTCACCCAAAAATTTAAATTACTCAACTTCAAGCCATGCTAGGTGTATATGACTTTCTTCTTTTAGACAAATTTTTTCACCAAAGAAAACGAGACGATAGTGAAACAAAAACTTGTTTTAAATGACAAAAACTATGACAAAAATCTACTGACATGTTCGTCAACGAATAAAAACACGACTAAAATATTAGGGAGGGCAATTTTGGGAATAGATTCATTCAGAACGAATCTGCTGCGTGGTTAGATGTTTAGATGCACACATATTGAACTGTATCATAGCCTATTGATCTTTCTGGTGGGACATAAGCTAGCATACATTTGCTGCACATTCAAAAACGTAAAAAAATGTCAGTATATCTGCGAGTAAGAAAAGAGCAGACATAAATTTGATGATGCAAAAGAGAACTCAGTTTGGTCCGATTTTCTGTAATAGCTTAAAGCAGTAACAATTTAAACATATATTTTATTTTTGAACTTTTGTTCAGCTTTTCTTTTTAATAGTTAACTTTGACCTCTTTTTGAATTTTTCGGATCATCAGTCAACAAAGCTTGGTAAATATTGCTCACAGACACTGATTCTTACTTTAAATTACTTTAAAAGCTGATTACTCACTAAAAACTCTTATAGATCATTTTTTCATGTCATTTTAAGTCTTATTTTGATGTAACAAAGTGGTTATATCTACGTGTCTGAGTTATTGACTTACTTTTTTAAATTAGTCTTCCAGTTAACGCCATTATGTTGTTCATTCAACTGATTCGCAAACTTGAAACGTGCACAAGAGGAAGGATTTTTGCCTGAACCAATCATGCCCGAACATAACCAGTCATATCCAATCATACTGCAGTGGAGGCATTGCCTACTCTCACTTGACTTTCTCTCACTCATTCTCAATTACCCCCCACCAAACTCACTGCACGCTTTAGAGGATCTGTTAAAACTCAGTAGGCTAAAGGGAGGCAAGAGATGTTGACTCCCTCTGTAACTTTAACTGCTGGTGTCATTGGACAATGTTTCTTTAGAAAAATTAGTGATTTATATATTAGACATATATTAGACATTTATTGGTTATCCCCCATTATTAGCTTCTTGGTTTCATCACAAATGACTGGAATTATCAATAATGCAAAGTCACTGAAAGTGTGTGAAAGCTGATTTGGCAAGGATTCATAGTAGATGTTCATATTCAGTACATTCCTCCTTAACATTTAATTCAACATCCTGTGTGGCCAGTTTGACTTGAATTTAGTCATGAATTCAAAGAGAGACAGCTCTTAAATTCTCTGTTTTCCCTAATGCTGTGTGGGAGAGATGAGCTCCAGCATTTATGGTGACCATCAGCAGACATGACCTCAGTCTGATCAATGGAAACCTTCAGAGAAACAGTGTTTTGCCTGACATGACTCTGCTCTCCCTGTGAGCCATGTTAGGTAACACGTTCCAGCCTGATTTTACTCCAAACACAGTCAGCTTCTCAACCAGATGTTAGGCTGTAAAATGCAGGTGAATATGACACTAAAGGCTTACGCTTACAATAACAAGACTGTTGTGGGAAGCCACTGGTGTGCTGTGTTTATGCTGTTCCTGCTCATTATTTTCTGTCTGTACTCTGTAGTAGTTCAGTCTATGGCTGTACATGGAAGAGTTCAGTCGTCCCGAGCACTTAGCTGCTGATAAGACAAACAACAGAGCTCTGTTTAGTGTCAGAGGGGCCAATTCTGTCCCTGACATCACTCTAACATTGCTCTTGTTTCATTCAAATGTTTTTTGGGGAAAGGAATCACCTGTTTTAATCATCTAGGATGCATTAAAGTTGATAAAAGTGACAGTAAAGACATTTATAATGTTACAAAAGATTCCCGTTGCACTGTTTCCACAAAAATATTGAGCAGCACAACTGTTTACAACATAAAAATGATACAAAAAAAATTGCTTGAGCAGCAGATCAGCATATAAGAATGATTTTAGAAGAATCGTGTGACACTGAAGACTGGAGTAATGATGCTGAAAATGTAGCAATATTACCATTTTGGCTGTATTTCTATTCAAATAAATGCAGCCTTGGTGAGCATAAGAGAAAATGAAATGAGTAAACGGTGAAATAATGTCAATTTTTAGGTGAAATATTCATTTTAAAACTGGAATGTAATATCTGATTTCTGTTTTAGATTGTTATTCTCAGCTTAAATTGAGTTTGATAGTTGTTAAAAATGTGCTAAAGTACACTGCAAACAAGATTTAGTGAAGGATGCAGTACACAATCCTGCATGTTGCAAATATTATATAAGAGGAACCACCTAAAATAACAGCGTCTTCTCTCCATAAAGGCATTCTGAGATAAAACGAATGTCAGCTCAGACTCTGCCTTGATTGTTCGATTAGGCAGCGCATGGGGAGTCTGTGCCAGCGTTAGGCAGAGGCAGTCACGCAATGGGATCAGCTTAAAACAGAAACATGTGTGGGCAAAAGGGGGTTGAATTAATACCAAAGACCTTTCCTTTGCTTTTTTTTTTCTTCTCGTTTACCCTTTTTCTCTGGAATAGCAACAACCAGCAAATGAGACTTTCCCTAAAATGAGCCTGGCAAATGGAAGGAAATGACATCATTGTAATTGATGTCTTCAGCAGTAGGTCTTGGCTAGAGTCTTTACATGTTGTGTTTCACAGCTGCTCCCTTCAAATTGGACTGTGTACTTCAACCCTAAAAGTTGCAGGTACATCCCAGAAATTACTCGGTGAGTTGATGAGAAGTCAGCTAGATTTAACAAATTAAAGGATTAGTTCACTTCCAGAATAAAAAAATCTACTCACGTTGCATGCCATCCATGATGTTCATGACTTTCTTTCTTAAGTCGAAAATAAATTGAAATTTCCGAGGAAAACATTCCAGGATTTTTCGCCATATAGTAGACCTCAATGGGGATCAATGGGTTGAAGGTCCACATTGCAGTTTCAGTGTAGCTTCAAAGGGCTCTACGCAATCTTAGCCAAGGAATAAGGGTCTTATTTAGCAAAACGATCAGTCTTTTCTAAAAAGAATACAATTCATAGTACATAAACGCAATACGTGATACGTAACGTAATGTAATACGTAACGTAATACGTGAACCCCAGCTAGTCCAAGATGAGCATTTGCGGTTAAAAAGTCTTTCTTTTTCTTTTTTTAGAAAATAACCATTCGTTTCACTACATAACACCCTTATTCCTTGGCTGGGATGATGTAGAGCTCTTTGAGGCTACATTGAAACTGCAATTTGCACCTTCAACCCATTGGCTCCCATTGAAGTCCACTATATGGAGAAAAATCCTGGAATGTTTACCTCAAAAACCTTAATTTCTTTTCTTCAAGAAAAAAAGACATGAACATCTTGAAAGACATGGGGGTGAGTAAATTACCATGGTATTTCCATGTAATGCCACCACTGTATGCCAAGGTACCTCCACTCTTTCACAATTCTTTACATTGACAGTCAGATGAAAACAGGTCTTGTTTTTAGAAATGGTCTACAAACTACGTTTTTGTAGGGATGCACCGAAATGAAAATTCTTGGCCAAAGCCAAAACGTTTTTTTTGGGGGGGCATTTTCCCCCATGTATTTTGCCAATTTTTTTCACCATTGCATAAAATTAAAAAGCCAAAATGTGCTTTTTATAGTTTTGTAAAAATAAATTACAAAACAACAATTTAAAAATATTTACTTAACACTGAACATTTTTAACATTCTAGTAGACATTATAGCCTACCAACAAAGCACAATTTAACTTAAAATAAATCATTTAGTAAAATAATATTATTATATACCCCCCTTCTTGAATCAGCCATGTTTTTTTTTTTTAATGTACAAATGAATGCAGCCTTGCAGAGCAGAAGAGACTTCTTTTAAAACGTTAGAAAATATTACAGATCCCAATATGAACACTATATGTGAATGTTATAATACATGTATTAATCATTTTTATCTTACAACAGTAGAACAACAGTAAAATTACAGTACTAACATTTATGAATGTTGACTTTTATTGCGGAACGTTGGTACTTCTTTTTGTTGACAGGAGCATATTTATGAATAATTCTCTCATTAAGCTGTTTCAGGGCAGATTTTCCTTGCATTTGGACTTTGAACCTTGGCTAACAAACTTATGCAGTGCTGTCAGAATACATACAATTTGTGCGTGTATTAGAAAAATAATATTCTGTAGTTATTTTATTTACTAATGGTTTAAGGCCATTTTGCGATTTCAGTCATCATACAGTAACCACCTGTTCCTGTTTTCATTGAAGACATGCAATGCAGTGTTAAACAGTCTTTCACTGTTGGTGCTTGTAATGATGTTTGCGTCTTTCTCTGACAGTTTTAAATGCTTCCACACTTTGGACATGTTTGCTACATTAGTGCACACCTCTATTTGATCACGTCACGTTATTGTAAAGTAAAATTTATTTGGTCTTTTCACTTATTTCTAGCTTTTTTCACTATTTTCGGCCGAATAATTTCAGTTGTCGAACATTCTGTACATCCCTAGTTATTTGTAAGACTTACTAATTAACACTATCAAATGAATCAGCCTTAGAACATTAGCACTGGTTATTTGATGAAAAGAGGTTATCATATGTCAAACAGTGTGTGTTTATCCTAGCGTCTGGCTCATTGTTTAGAGTATCTGTTGGTGAAAAATCATTTAAGAGTCTGATAGGTTAGGCTAGACGATCAGATTGTTTTGGTTGCGTTTGAGATGGTTTTATTAGGTTATTTCTCCCACTTACCACTGGACAGGAGTTTAGGGAGGAACAAATTACATTTGGGTGTGCTAAACTGAATCATTTATATTGGTTTGATCTCATTTTCAGCCTTCTTGTGGTTTCAGCCCTACGTCATCCTTTTCACAAAGACAAAGACAGAGAGACGGACTGACATCGACCGTAATCCTGTTTCTCCTGCAGTTTCATTTAATTTTAGATCCCTTTGTGTTTTATTTTAAAAGCATCATGCAACACACTTCATCCGTTGTTCATAAAGGAAGTCGTCAATCGGTCATAAGCGTGATTTTATTAGCTGTGTGACCATGAAGTGCTCAAAATAGAGTAGCTTACTGTTTCCTTTTGTGATGATAATCACCTCACTGTCTTTGTAGTTTTTTCGCCTCGCTGTTCTTTTGTATTTGACAACAACAGCCTGTCTTTTAAACACCTTTTAAATGTTTTCCAACAGTTTTATCATCAAGCACCATGCTGGCAGCAAAATCAAAAGTATTTCCTTTGGTAAATGTGAATCTTCAAAAGAAGTTTTGCATTATGTACTTTAATTCCATTCTGTGCACTAATAACCTTTTATTGGCGGGTTTTACCATCATTTTAAGGCCAAAGGGCATGTAAGCATACAGCATTTTGTAACTACTTCCATAAATTAAATAGCATTTGTGCAGAAACAGTTATGTAACACAACATACATATAGAAAAAGGGAGTTATAGAATATAGAAAGTCAATGTGTTTGTGATCCTCATGATGATATAACACCCAAAGAGCGGATCTTTGCTCTAAGATAATTGGTAAATGTATAAAATATGCACTGAATAAGCACAGTCAAAAGTTTTTAAAGGTTTTTTAAAGAAATCTCTTCTGCTCACCAAACCTGATTTATTTAATCCAAAGTACAGCAGTAAAATTTTAAAATATTTTTATTATATAAAGTAAATGTTTTCTATTTGAATATATTTAAAAATATTATTTATTCCTGTGATCAAAGCAAAATTTTAAGCATCATTATTTCAGTCTTGAGTGTCGCACAATCCTTCAGAAATCATTCTAATATGCTAATTTGCTGTTCAAGAAACATTTTTTATTATTATTTTAATCAATATTTTAAAATAGTTGAGAGTGTATATATATATATATATATATAATATTATTATTATTATTATTATTATTATTATTATTATTATTATATATATTTTTTTTTTTTTTTCAGGATTCTTTGATGAATGGAAAGATCCAAAGATCAGCATTTATCTGAAATAAAAAGCTTTTGTTACATTATAGACCATACCGAAAGCTTGGAATTTGTATATTTTTGGGGGGATAAATGATAGAAATTAGTACTTTTATTTAGCAAGGATGCTTTAAATTAATCAAAAGTGATGATAAAAGCATTTATAATGTTGCAATTTCTGTTCCAGATTAATGCTGTTCTTCTGAACTTTCTATTTATCAAAGAAACCTGAAAAAAATCTACTCGGCTGTTTTCAACATAATAATAAATGTTTTTTGAGCAGCAAATAAGAGTATTCTAAAGGATCATGTGAATGGAGTAATGATGCTAAAAACTGAGCTTTAAAATCACAGGAATAAATTACAATTTAAAATATATTCAAATTGTAAATGAGTAAAGAGAGTAAAAATATTTCAGAATTTTACTGTTTTTGCTGTGCTTCAGCAAACGCAGGCTTGGTGAGACTCTTAATAGTTTCCCTGGGGTAAAGATTTTTTAAAAACTAAGCATTCTACATGAATTGTGTTTTATACTGTGCTGTTAATGGCCACTGGTTTAAATTAAAACTTGTAGCAAAGGTTCTATAAATCACTTTTAAATACTACAGGTATTTTTTGTGGATATTTGTCACTATGTGCATCGTTCCATTGACGTTTACATTTGCATCTGACACGTATCTCTCTCTCTGTCTGTGAAAGCGATAGCACTAACAAATGCCAGACTGTTCATGCGTTACACGGTTGTGTTTCTGTACCAGGTGGCAAAGGGAGTCGTTGCCACACTGTTGTGTGGAGTCAGGGTATTTCCCCTGTTGGCCGTCTGTCGGCCGAAAGGCTGCCTGCCATTACTCACGATAAACACTGCTCATTTAGGCTGAAGGTGACCCTCCTGCAATTAATTATTGAACTTGTACGTCAATCAGGATTATTAAGTCACTCCATCATTAATTACTTTATTGTCTATGCTTGAATGTCTTCAGAGTTTATGTTGGTGCCATTTTACATCATTTTGTTTGGTCCGGCTCACCCATAAAAGCAACAAGAACATATTGTTAGAGTATTGGTTAGAGTATTGGAAGTAGAGTTCATCAGACAACATATTATAGACAAGGCAGAGTGGATTAGGACTAGACAGTGTAGCTAAATAATTGTAATATTTTCTTTTTTTCATTGTCTTTTTTGTCTATATTCAATATACTGCATTTATTTAACAATATACAATATATAACACTTTTTATTATTCTAACACATCTTTGATGAATAAAAGTATTAGTTTCTTTCAAAGAAAGAAAGAAAGAAAGAAAAACAAAATATTGTTACAAAGATTTCTATTTTAAATAAATGCTGTTTTTTTTTTTTTACCTTTTTATTCATTAAATAATGCTGAAAAAGTATAACAGGTTTCAAAAAAATATTAGACAGCACAACTGTTTCCAACATTGATAATAAATCAGCATATTAGAATTTTATCTAAAGACTGGAGTAATGATGCTGAAAATTCAGCTTTGCATAGGAATAAATTCTATTTTAAATTCTATTAAAATAGAAAACCACTATTTTAAATTGCAAAAAATTTTTTTTACAATATTACTGTTTTTTCTCTGTATATTTAATCCAATAAATGCAGCCTTGATGAGCAGAAAATACTTTTTTAAAAACATTAAAGTACTTACCGATCCCAAACTTTTGAACGGCAGTGAATATAGTAACACATAATTATCCAGGCTTGTTTTCACACTCAAGGCATTATATTATGATTTTTTTTATTATTATTTATCCACCGGTGTAACCATGCAATAATGCACAGCAATATTTACTACATTTATCAGCAATATTTACTTTTCCCAGAGTAATTTAATATGTGAAAAATGCCTTAAGACTTTTGGGAACATTTTTGTGTGGTAAGAAACAATCAATTGTTTAGTAATTAACTAATTCAGTTGAAATTGACTTTTTGAAATGATTCATGGAAATTAATCAAACTTGTCTGTACTAGGGCTGGGTGATATGGCCAAAAAAATGGCACAATTCTTCTTCATATCGGTTTATATAGATAATTATCACAATACATTTCAAATCTTTATTTCTTACAAGACTAAAGGCAGATTTTGTGGAAATTGTAGAAACCGGACTGTTAATTGTGGCTTTAAACTGCTCTTTATAGTCCTATCATGATAAACACTGTTTTTTGTTTTTTTGTTTGTTTTTTTCACTTTTCCAGCCATTTTCCATAAGATAAATATCTTAATAGAAAAATGTATTTTCTGCTCTGATATTGTTTTAAATCATGAACAAGTTGCCTGACTTTGATTTGCATCAACAACACAGTCTGCAGTACAGGCTTAAATATTAATAATAATAATATTATTTTTAATTTTTTTGTTTTGGTCTCTTAAAAATGCATATCTGACTGTACCTTAAAGGATTAGTTCACTTTCAGAACAAAAATTTACAGATGTACTCATCCCCTTGTCATCCAAAATGTTCACGTCTTTCTTTCTTCAGTCGTAAAGAAATTATGTTTTTGAGGAAAATATTTCAGGATTTCTCTCCATATAATGCATATTATGTATGGTGCCTCCAAGTTTAAACTTCCAAAATGCAGTTTAAATCCAGCTTCAAAGGGCGACTACACATGCGCACCGCAGAGACGAGACAAGACAAGCATTTGAGGATAAAAAGTATATAAGTTGTCAATTTGTTTCGAAAATAACTGACTGTTTCGTTAGATAAGATCCTTTTTCATTGGCTGGGGTCGTTTAGAGCCCTTTGAAGCTGGATTTTTGTTCTGAAAGTGAACTAATCCTTTAAGTTAGGATGCAGATGTAAATTTATGTTTATTATCGCAGACAGTAACCTTTGTAAAAATTGTAACAATTGAAATGTAATGTAAATGTGTTGAAATGTAATTTATTGAAATTAACCATTGGTCTTCCATAGTACCATACATTTAAATCATGATAACCACAGTTAAAACTACACATAGCACATCAATACTATGGTAAAAATGTATCTGTATGGTTTCTAGGTATTTGTATAAAATCAGCAGTCTAAATACATTTAGTATAAATGTACAAACACTATAGCTTAATCACAAAAATACTGTAATTGTATTCCATTACTCATTTAATACATTTGATACATGTCTACATTAATTATATATTAAAATTCAGTATGAATATCCCATATTTCTGCTACAACACCATAGTGTGGTTAGTGTTACTACAGTAAATCCATGGTAAATAATGGCAGTTTGTTGAAAACCCTTCTGACTGTATTGTTGCATACAGTGTTTCTCCTGTTTGTCTTCGCTGCATTCAAGCGCTTCACACTGGATCTCACAGTGCTACTTAGTGGTCATGCAGTTTTATATCATTAATAATAGTAGGGTACAGACTGGACTGTTCCACTTTCTACAGGCTTTTGTTTGACTTAGGACAGAGTCTTCTTTGCTTGTCAATCATAGATGTGTTACATGACTTTCAGCTGTAGTGTTTTCAAAACTGGGTCAACAACCCATTTTGATTGGCCTAGCAGCACAGAAATGGGTGGTTGTGGCTTTAATGTTTTATCGAATGGCTCCTGAGGGAATAGGGATCTGAGAATAGAAATCTAAATGTCCAAGCACTCATCTGATGAGGTCAGAGGTCGGGCAGTAATCTGTGCCTCTTCTGTCCCGTTCGTTAGCTTTAGTCTTGCTCAGTGACCTGAGAAATGGTGGATCAGCAATTGATGTTTGGTCAAGATAGTTGAACGCATTAGCATTCACCCGTGTGTCATTTAAACCACTTATTGCCACAGTAAGACTAATTAATGACTCTCGCATCCCGCTCAGAGGGCCTCGTACATCAAACTGTGGATATTGATGATTCCTGTGAATTTTAGAGCTTATGCCATCATAATTTTGCTCCAGGATTGTGGTTTCTTTAGAGCTGTGTTATCAATACTCTCTTTCATGTTAGTCTGCAAGATACTGTATACTGTGAGCCGATTTGCATACTGTATGCTACATAGTATGCAAAATGAACTAAATCAATGCATCCAAAAATCATAATATGATTTAAAAAAAAAAAAAAGATATCATGATTATGAAGCTTTATCAATAATAATTATAATAATAATTCATTACATTTTTTATATAGCACGTTTCTAAGCATTCATTGTGAGGGGGTATCTCCTCATCCACCCAGTGTGTGGCTTTTCAAAAGTTTTGATAAATTGCATTGATAAATATTGTCCTTTTCAACTTTTTTTTTTTTTAATGAAAGTGGTATAGTCTTTTTTAAGCTTTTAAGTAAAATATTTTAACTGTGGTTATATTTTTTATTTGTACCACTTTAGGGTAAAGTAATAGGGAATTTCCATGCAAACTTGAGATTAAATACATGAAAATAACTTGGTAGACAATCATGGTTTACGTAGTGTAAACTAAAACCAGAAAATATTAAAAAGGGACTTTAAACAACTTACTGTTTCAGTAGGAAATATGAAAAAAAAAAATATTTTAGTATTATTTATATGATAGGGCTCTTTAAAATCTGTTAGATTTTTTTCCAAATTCTGTTTTTCCAATTTAAAAATTCCTAGGAATTTTTTTCTTGCTTTCTAGACTGTGCTAATGGTTAAATTAGGAAATATTAATAATAAAAAAGTCTAATTAATTAAAATTATTAAACATAATTTAACAGCAATTTATTAAAATACAGTAAATTCCAATTTTATGACTGGATTCCGTGATTTGTAGGGAAATCATAGGGCCCTACATAGTATTATTAATATTTTCAATTAGTTTTTGTTTTCATTTTGATTTAAGCTTTCTATAGTCTTTTAATATTTCTGTTTAGATTTAATATATTTTTAATTTGTTTTTAGTCACTTTAGTACTGAAATTTATATTTTATTATTCAAGGTTCAGGTTAATTGCGACCAAAAAAAAAACATTTTAATAGTTTTAGTATTAGTAAAAAGATTAACAAAAATTTAAATTTTAAGGCCCTATGGAATGTTTTTTTTCCTCAAATTCAGTTTTATTTTTAACTAATTCAGTCTTTTTTTTTTCAATAATTTTTATTGCGTTCCATTTTAATTCATTAAATTTTAATAATCAGAAAAATCTCTAATTAATTGATTATTTAAAAAAAAAAATTTTTTCTCGTAAATATTCTTTAAAAATAATGTTTTAATAATTTTAGTAGTCAGTCATTACATTAAGTCATATATTTCTGTCACAGTTTCTTCAAGTTAAGTTATTTTGATGGGTTGCTGTGAACACCTTTAAGTTTCTGTTTGCATTTAATATGACGATAGTTATTCTTGCAAGAAATGGTCAAATGCTCATGAACTGACTCTCAGAGCAATCATAGAGATTGTTTATGTGTTCATGTACTAATATTGAGGGGGCAGAGGCTAAAAACATTGCGAACGTCGCACGCTTCAGATTGTGTAGTAAACAAAACCATGCGTCTGCTCCATTAATTCAAACAAAAACACGCAAAACATGCAGGATTCATATTTAAATAGTATTTTTGTATTCATTTTTGTATATCATATTTTATTTCAGTTTTATTGCAATGAAAACCTTTTGTAATAGTTTTAGTTAACAATAACGTTGCTGAGTGTCAGTGTTACTTTTTTCTCACTGTCATTGTTAAGGTCTAACAACTGTTTCTCTTTAATCCGTTTCATTCTCTTTCTCTGTTATTGAGTTGATCATCTGTTTCACACAGCCGCCTGCTTTATAGGGGCTTCAAACACTTGGCCCAGAGCGTTGCACTGAGTAACACAGCCTCTGAGACTATCAAAGAACTATTTACTCCGAAGAAGCCTAAACACAGAGCATACTGACCTGATTAATGCTGCATAAGATGTTGTTTCTTTTGCGCATTGCTGTTGTGTGATTTATATTTGATAAAAATTCAATCACATAATTGATGCCAAAAGGCCATTTCTCACTCTCTCTTTTTTTTCTTGCCTTTAAAGTGGTCAGTGAACTTGGCTGATGCAATGGAACTTTCTCTAATGCTGTTTCTTTTGATGACAGAGCCAGAGTTTAATATGAAGGCGTGTTCTCTCTTACATCTTTTTTGGGGGGGATCAGATGTCTAAATATAGAATTGTGGGTTAACAAGAAGTCTGTCTGAAGTCCACGTGTCGGGGGAGATTCTTCAGAAGGCTCAGTTATTGCTGAGTCACAAATCCGTCTGGCTTATGCTTTGAATTTGAGACGTTGTTGAAATATTACTACGTTTATATAAATCATAATCAAGTTTTTATGAGTTCCATTATGATGTCTACATGTGTAATCTCTTTTGAACCTTGAGCTGCATTGAATGTTATTTGTTGCAGATGACTGCATTAGCATTTGCATATAAATTGCAAAATAGGTAGCATGAATGAAGCATTAAAATGGTATAGAGGTAACCTTTTTATGCTGAAAGTGGAGCACCTCCTGTGTTTTGGTTAATTCAGCATAATCTGTGTGTTTTTCTGCAGTTTTGAAATCAGCAAGACACAGTTCATTGTACACTAGCAGTCAAAAGTTTTTGAATAGTAAGATTTTTAATGTTTTTTTTTTTAAGAAAAGCTCACCAAGCCTGCATTTGTTTAATCCAAAGTACAGCAAAAACGGTAAAATGTTGAAATATTTTTACTATTTAAAAATAACAGTTTTCTTATAGAATTTTAATTATAGAAATGAATAGTTTATTAGGATGCTTTAAATTGACCAAAAGTGATGCATTTATAATGTTACAAAAGATCTCTATTTCAGATAAATGCTGTTCTTCTGAACTCTATTTATCAAAGAAACCTGAACAAATTCTACTCACAATAACATTATTACATAATAATAATAATAATAATAATAATAATAATAATAATAAAAGTTTTTTTTTTTTTTTTTTACAGGAAATGAGAATATTAGAATTACTATATATTCAAATTAAATATATTCAAATAGAAAAGAGTTATTTTAAATAGTAAAATTTCACAATTTTATTGTTTTTGCAGCACTTTGAATCAAATAAATGCAGGCTTGGTGAGCAGAAGAGATGTCTTTAGAAAACATTAAAAATGTACTTTTCAAAAACTTTTGACTGGTAGTGTATTTTCTCTTGGAAACCATGTCAGTTTTATCTTTCATTTTTATGGTTGATTTGAGGAAAATTGTAAATAATGAGGGAAAAAAATATAGCATATGAAAATGCTTAATATTGGTGCCGATAATTGGCCAGGCCATCTGTGTTGCAATATGTTTATCAACCCACAACTGTTAAAAATTGTATGCTATATGACATAATCAAATGTATATTGATTGACTTTAATCCCACGCTGTACTGTATCATGTATTGAAATTTTTACCTTACAATATACTATGAAAGAATAAGTAGGCCTAAATCCATAAAGTGCACCACTTTGCACAATGACAAATTTGGTTTTAGTTACATCATTTCTCCTCAAAATAAATGAGGACAAATAATTTTCCTAACCTCCTCAGAAAAAAATAGTCTTGTCCGAATAGGGCATGAGTGTTTTGTTCACTCATGCTTCATTAAGAAGCTTCTCACCTTTGCCTTCCATCCTTCGTCTCAGAATGGGTCATTTGATTACTGTGCAGCTGCTTCTGAATACCAAGCCAAACACTGCCAGCTTTTATGCCCAACCTCCGCACCCGCCATAAAAAAGCAATGCAAATGGAAAGTTTATAAAACGTGTAGTGGAATATAAACCAGACAGTCCGATACTGCTTTCAGGAATCCTTCTTGAAAGTAGCACGCTTTTTAATTATTTAAATACTCTCTTGTTTCACGGCCTTGGCACATTCCAAACCTCCCGCACATGTGTGAGATTGTGACTTGGGTAATCGTGACAATGCGACTTATGCAAGAGAAAAGGCCTTGAAGCATCTGTGTGCAATGGCATGATGAAAGTCCTCAGAACTCAAACTGTTTGATGTAACTGTGTGAAATAACGTCCAGTGATCTCACTCTGTTTTTGTGTTTTACTGTGCTATTTCCTGATGTAGCTAGATTGATGTCATTTGTTGACAATAATCAGTCAAGAATCAATTCAAAATCAATATTTATCCCAATTACTCAACCTTATTGGTTCAAAGAATGAATAGACAAGTGTTTAAAGGATTAGCTTAATTTAATTTAGATGTCATCCAAGATTTTCTTCAGTTGAAAAGAAATTAAGGTTTTTGAGGAAAACGTTCCAGTATATTTCTACATATATTAGAGTTCAATAGGAGTCAACAGTCTGAAGGTCTAAATTGCAGTTTCAGTGCAGCTTCAAAGAGCTCTCCGTGATCCCATCCCAGGAATAAGGGATCTAGTGAAATGATCTGTCTTTTCTAAAAAAATAGAAAAATAAATTGATATACTTTTTAACCTCAAACGCTCATCTTGCACTAGCTGTATGTCTACAACTTCACTCATTACGTAGTCACCCATTGCAACAAAGTAAACATGCAAAAAAAGTCAAATGTCCATTACAAAAAGAGGTAAACCAATGATGCCAGATGATTTCGAAGATTTGGCAGGAGAAAATGAGATTAGGTTTTTTTCGTCCTCCCCTACCTTTCCAACGTGATTACGTAATGCGTGAAGTCGTGAACGTGTATCGCAGAGCTAGTGCAAGATGAGCATTTGTGGTTAAAAAGTATATATTTTTCCTTTTTAAAAATAAAAAAAAAGAAAAATGACTGATTGTTTCGATAGGTAAGACCCTTATTCCTTAGCTGAGATCGTGTAGAGCACTTTGAAGCTACACTGAAATTACAATTTGGACCTTCAACCAGTTGGCCACCATTAAAGTCCACTTTATGGAGAAAGATCCTGGAATATTTTCCTCAAAAGCTTTCATATTTTTTCGACTAGGATGACTTGGGGGTGAGTAAATTATCAGGAAATTTTAATTCTGGAATGAACTAATCCATTATTTTTTGTGCGTTTAGCTGTTTTTTTTTTTACATAGTTTTATTGTTGTTTTTTCAGGTTGCATTTATTTGCAATTTAATTTATTTGATTTTATTGTTTTTCTGTCTGCCTTAGTCTGGCCTTTGGAGGCTCCAAACATGCCAAATGAGTCTTCAGTGAAAGTGCTGCATAATGCATCCTCCACCTTGTCTGGATTTTCTCTCTCACCTAGTTTGGATCCATCCAAATCCACAGAGAATTACAATCACAATGTTAACACTGGATCGGAATTCACTTACTCCCTGAACTCTGCCACAAGCCCAGAGCCTCTTGCCACACCTCCTTTACTTTCCCTAGAGTCTGGAGAGGGAGTTGGATATACCCGCAGAGGTTCCTCCAGACAGCCTCGACAAATAAATTCTCCGGTGCCTACCTCCCATAATGTGCCCTTATCTTGGTCTGCTATCAGCCCAGCTCCCCAAATATCACAGGCTGCAGGTTCATCTGTGGCGTCTAGCTTGCCTTTATTCGGACAAGATTCTCCTGACGAGCCTCCTGTTCCTTCCCCTCAAACGCAGTATGGGACAGTGGGAGTCAATGTCTCTCCTTCTGGATCCAGTAGAATCCAAGACCTCCAGTTACAACCGAGCCATGACCCCAACACCCAGATTGGCTATCAGCACTTGGAGCCAAGTCATGTGGTTTTCGTACATCATCAAATGACTTCAGCATCTGTCGAGCCAACTATGGGCCCACCCGAAGACTTTTTTCCAACCAACACCATGGATGTGGACTATGGTTCTGGAGACTACCTACAAACAATGTCCTTCATGGGAACTGAAGGCAATGACTATTCACTAGTTAGCAATCTACCCTCTGATGTGTATGACTTTGAAGACTCGAATTCAGAGACCTATGACACCACGTTCCCCACAAGAATAGTGATGTCTTTTTCAAGCAAACACTTGTATCCCTCTTCTACCAGTGTTAGTAATTCTTTCTCCAGCAAGTTTGTTGAAAGTCCCAGTTTTAATAGCAATTCAACCTCGAATGGATCCACCACTGACTTAACCAAACAAGTAACAACCTCTCAGAGTTTTACAACCACCGTGCCCTTTGCCACGTCCACGTTGACAAGTATTTTGACATCAGACCTTGGCTACACCATTCCTCCTTCACTTTCGACCATCCAGCCAACTGGAGTCCATTCTTCACCCATTATCCCAACAACTTCAGATGTCTTAAACCAAAACCAGCCTGTCAACGAGAGCTCAGAATTGGCGTTTGACTGGCCCGGCACTGTTACAGTCCAACCCACTGATGTTCTTTTACCAGACATGAACAGTTTGGAATACTACACCATCCAGTTGACCAAGGACAATGGTAGCTTGCCAGAGCCCAATGCCAATCTGACGACCTCTAGTGTTTTCTCTTTCATCCCGGTTGGCACCACACACATTGTGAGCACTAGAACCTACACCATTGACCCAAGCTATATGCTAACAGCTTTGTTTGATGAAGATCTGCAACCTACAAGTAACAGTTCCTGGACTGAAGAATCCTCAACGGATATTTCTGGATTTGAGCCTTTTAATACCACCATCTTGGATCCTTCTGAAGTCGGACCGAGTTTAACAAATACCACAGTGCCGTATTTGGAGCCATCATTTACACCAACACCCTCAATAGACTTTTCAACTTCACTGGGAGATATAAACTCAACCACTGATTGGGCAACCACACCTTTTATACCATACAACACTTCCTTACTGGGGACTACCCCACCTCCGGTGACCAAGGAACCAGATGGCATGTCTTCTGTCAATGACAGCCAATGGATTATCACCTCACTCCCAACAGAGACCATCTTTCCTAGTAGTGTACTTCCCACTGTTTTGGTAACCAGCTCTATCAGTGTTTCTGAATACCCAACTGACTCAACCTTCAACATCACCTCCACCCCTCCTGCAACGGAGATGGCTGATGAAGGATTAGTGTCTGGAACAACACCTGACACCATGGTTACTGATAGCGATAACACCACACCGATCGGCAGCTTTACAACCACGTCCTCCCCAGTATTACCTAATGAAACTGCTGTGGCGCCTTTCACTATCAGCGTCAACAACACAACAGTGACTACCATGAACGACACAGCAGTTACAACCCTATCCACAACTATTCCAACAACCACTGCCCGGAAGTATCTCTGCAACATCACTAAATCTGACACCTACTTGATCAGAGTTGGTAAGACATAACAGAAATTAATTTGCTGCACTTTTTTACACCAGAAAGGCAAATTTGTAAAGATTAGTGTGCAATAGTTTAAGCAATAGTTGGATTAGCAACAATGTAAGCATAATTTTATAGCAGGGATCCACAATATTATGGAATACCGATAGTGGAATCAGCCGATAATGACTTAAATGTAAATATCGACTTGGACCCGATATGAAAAATTATGCTGATATGTCTTTGACGATATTACTTGGTGCTGTTTCCAAACAAAAGGAAATATATCAGCATCAGCCAAAATTAGTTGAAAAATATCGGCATATCGGATACTGGCAATATTCCAATATCGTGCATCCCTGTTTTATAGTATTTTATTTGAAGTTTTGAAGCTCCAAGAATAACATTAAGCCTAATATTTTTGCTGTGTTGTAGGGTTTCCTCCAGGGTCCACTGCTGGATATGCTAAAGCCAAAGTCAGAGAGATTCTCAAAGTAGAGTATAACCGCTCTGTGGAGCTACAGGTACTGTGGACACGTGTTTAATAGGTTTATGTTTTTCTCCTCCTGTTTGTTCTTTATTGATTTAAAGCAATGGCAGTGATTCTACTGTATCTAAAGCTATTTTAAACAATATTACAATGCAATTACAATTACAAATACCTTTATTATAGATGCTGATTTAATTAATTGCTAGATTATGGAATATTTGTATTTTTTAAAATGTATTTGTTATTCCACAGTGATATTTAAGTGCATAAACAAAGAATTTACACGTTTCTAAAATATACATATTAACATAAAATAACTTTTATCCAAAGAACATTTTCTAGATTTCTATGCATATATTTTAATGCATATTTTGGGAGATTAAAATGCATCTTGATGCAAAGAAAAATGTAAAAATGGAATAATGAAATGGATGGAATATTGCAATCACACACACAAAAGTAGTTTAAAAAAAGTTTAGTACTTTTATTTAAAAAAAAATTAGGAATTACCTATTGAAATTAAAGAATTAGTTCACTTCCAGAATAAAAATGTCCTCAATGTGTTTCTTTCTTCAGTCAAAAAGAAATTAAGGATTTTGAGGAAAATGTACAGCTTCAAATGGCTCCCAAGACAAGCATTTGTGGTTAAAAAGTATATACATTTGTATTTAAAAAGAAAAAATCAATTGTTTCACTTGATAAGACCTTTATTCTTTATAAGACCCTTATCCCTGATAAGACCCTTAATCTTATCAAGTGAAACAATCAATTGTTTGTTTGTTTTTTAAATACAAATGTATACACTTTTTAACCACAAATGCTTGTCTTGGTATCGTGTGGAGCCCTTTTGAAGCTGCATTGAAACTAATTTGGACCTTTAACCTGTTGATCCCCATTTAAGTCCACTATATGAAGAAAAGTCCTGGAATGTTTTCCTCAAAAACTTTAATTTCTCTTCAACTAAAGAAAGAAAGACATGAACATCTTGGATGACATGGGGGTGAGTAAATTATCAGGAAATATTTATTCTGGAAGTGAAGCATTCCTTCAAAAAGGAAAGTTGCTTCTATTCATGCTGAGAAAGCTGTAGAGAAATTAGGCAGCGTTTGCATAATATTTAGTTTCTTTTAAGAATTTAGCATGGTATTGACAGTTTAACCTGTTTACTCTTGGGTTGAACCACAGAAACTTTAAATATGTTTTGTAATCCAGTGTTGTGTCAGTGAAACATCCAGATAAAATCATCTCTTCCTGTTTTATCTCTTGGGTCCTCATGAACAAACAACACCTAATTTGGCTCAGTGGGAACCAACTGTTTTTTGTAACTCTGTGCATTTAAACAATACAGAATCAGGCCCACTGAAAGACTTTTTGATATTTCTCCATATGCTTGAAATTGCAAATATGAATTCATATCCTTCACATCAAATGTTCTTAATAAGCTCTTTGTGTGTTGTAGGTAGTAAAAGCTCCTCCAGACTTTGTGTTTCGTGTTGTGTCTGGTGCAGTAGTTTATACTGCCATATCAGTTATTAATGCCCTGAGAATCTCTGCTCGGACCACCAGCTCCTTTATCAGCGTGTCACCCATCAGTCCTGTACCTGGTCAGCAATACCATGTACATACAGGTAACTGCAATCAAAAAACTTCACACAGTTTTTGAATGTTCTCTCTGGCATTTAAATGACTATATGCATGTATTTTGTCTGTCTGCAGTTCTTCAGTTTGTACCAAACTATGTAGATGTGCGAATGTGTACCTTCAGTGAGCAGGCAGAGAAGGGTCTGATCACAGCCTTAGCCGAAGTCCGCCAACGCTCACAGGAATCTACAAACTTCACTGTGAATGTACGTTGAATGCTATAGCCAGCTTACGGTATTAAGATCTCAGCTGAGTTTCAAACACCAATAACCTGACACTAAACCTCTTGAAATTTCATTTAGTTTTGCTTAAATTACTCCTGCTGTAAAATGTAAATGAGCCAAATGAGAATTGTTTTTATCCTTAAACAAGCTATTTTTTGATATTAGCAAAAAGCAGCTTGCTTTTTACTTCAGTTGTGTGATGTGAATTTAAGGCCTGATTGCCTTCAGTGCAGTGGGATGACGTCATATCCAACTGTGTGCTCTGATTGGATAAGGAAAGTGCAGTACTGCTCAATTCAACCGTTGTCAAGGCAACAAAACTAATGGCTCTTATTCATTTCATTCATTTATGTTCTGAACGTGTATGCGCTGCTTTAATAGATCAGTGAGTTTGAATGAAGAGGCTTGTGCTGAGAATGTATGAGCATTCAAGGATTTTTAAAAAATTTATATCTTGTAGAAATATGTGACCCTGGACCACAAAACCATAAGCAGCATGGGTATATTTATAGCAATAGCCATCAAAACATTATATAGGACAAAATTAACGATTTTTTCTTTTTTGCCAAAAATCATTTAGATATTAAGTAAAGATCATGTTCAATTAAAATATTTAGTAAATTTCCTACAGTAAATATGTCAAAACTTAATTTTTGATTAGTAATATGCATTGCTAAGAACTTTTAGAGGCCATTTTCTAATTTTTTTTTTTGGATTTTCAAATAGTTGTATCTCGGCCAAATATTGTCCTATCCCAACATCAGCTTTCAGATGATGTATACATTTCAATTGACCCTAATGGCTGGTTTTGTGGTCCAGGGTCACATATGTCTTTTTAGATGTTGCTAATTTCTAAAATCAGTCTCTCATTCTGATGTCTAATTGCTTTCGCTTCATTGTTTTGTAGATTTTAAACATCACCACAAGTCCTATGGACATGACACAACGACAGCAGAAGGTTCCAGTTGAGATCACCTTTGCTGTGCGTGATATCCGCGGGTATGTGCCAGGGACAGAGGTGAGCTCCCAGCTTCGACAACTCAGTGTGGTGGAGTACAGCTACTACCTGGGCTTCCCTGTACAGCAGATTGCAGAACGTGAGTCCACACACTAATTTCTGTTTAATTACATAAATACACTTGCAAAACAACTGTTATGTATGACGACTTAAAGTGATAGTTCACTCAAAGATTAAAATTTTGTCATTAATTACTCTCCCTCTTGTTGTTCCAAACCTGTAAGACCTTTGTTCATCAACACAAATTAAGATATTTTTGATGAAATTCTAGAGCTTTGTGACTCTGCATAGACAGCAATACAACTGTTCAAGGCTCAGAAAGGTAGTAAGGACATTATACAATAAAATAGTCCATGTGACGTCAGTGGTTTAACCGTAACGTTATGAAGCTATGTGAATACTTTTTGTGCACATAGAAAATAATAATAATAACTTTATTCAACAATTTCTTCTCTTCCGTGTCAGTCTCTGCCACGGAAGAGCATCACAACGTATGCGTGTGGTGCTGCTGATCAGTGTTGCCAAGTCTGCAATTTTGGAACTGGGCTATTTTAACACTGTTGCTGCGGGTTGTTTTTCATGTCCGCGGGTTGAAGCAGCCCCAATAACCTGATATTTAGCCCATGGAATGCAAATTTTACCAGGGAACCCAGCCAAACAAATTGTATTTTACCCCCGAAACAAGATTGGGCTAGTTTTAAGTAGCAATTAGGAGGGTTTTCTTGTGAAAACCTGGCAACCCTGCATTCTGACATAGAACCCGGATGCCCTGCGCCTTGTTTACAAGCAGAAGAAGACGCATGCTGTACATTAAACTGTCTTCGTAAACATGTCTGAAGATTTCAACAGAGAGGATGACTTGCAATTTTTTGCCATCTATACTTATTTATACTGAAATGTCAAACTGAGAGAGATGGACATTCTACATCAGAGACTGACACAGAAGAGAAGAAATTGTTGAATAGTCGCTATTTTTGTTTTCTTTGCACACAAAATGTATTCTCGTAGCTTAAAATTAAGGTTAAACCCTGATGTCACATGCACTATTTTAACAATGTCCTTTCTGGGCCTCAAACTTGGTAGTTGCGTTGCTGTCTATGCAGGGTCTGAAAGCTCTCGGATTTCATCAAAAATATCTTAATTTGTGGTCCAAAGATGAACGTAGGTCTTAAGGGTTTGGAACGACATGAGGGTGAGTAATTAACAGAAGTTTTATTTTTGGGTGAACCTTTTAGATGGTCATATGGGCACCCACCGATTTAGCCAAAGTGTTCCATCTACTAGTTTTGTAGCTATTAAACAAGCTTCAACTACCTAGAGATATGCTTCAGTGTGGTGTGATGTATGTTATAATGAAAATTGTTCATGTTTGTGACACTGGGCGACAAAACCATTTTTAAGTAGCAGGGGTATATTTGTAGCAATAGCCAAAAATACGTTGTATGGTAAAGGTTTTTTTTTTTTTTTTTTTTTTATTCATTTTTGTTTAGTAATATGCATTGCCAAGAACTTCATTTAGAAAACTTTAAAGGCAATTTTCTCAATATTTAGATTTTTTGCACCCTCAGATTCCAGATTTTCAAATAACTGTATTTCGACCAAACATTGTCCTATCATAACAACCATACACCAGGAAGCTTATTTATTCAGTTTTCTGATGATGTATAATTTCAAAAAATTTACACTGACTGGTTTTGAGGTCCAGAGTCACATTTGATGTTTTTTCCTTCTCTGCACTACTAGCTTTCCACTATCCAGAGCTGAACACAACCCAACTGCTTAGTTCCTCATGGGTTAGAACAGGTAATACTTTTATTCAATAAGGATGCATTAAATTGATAAAAAAAAAAAAAGTAAAGACATCTCTGATTTTGTTCATCCATTCTAAAAAAACAAAATCTATCACAGTTTCAATTAAATTATTAAGCAGCACAACTGTTTTCATTCAAACACTAATGATAAGCTTGAGCATCAAATCAGCATATTCGAATGATTTCTGAAGGATCATGTGACACTGAAGACTGCAGTAATGATTGAAATCACAGAAATTAATTACATTTTTTAACCCTCTGGCCCTCTTTGGTCATTTTTGACCAAAAATGTTTAGATTTAAAAATTAAAAAAATCGTAGCTTCATCGGAATGAGATGACACTTGGTGACTTTTGTTACTTTAGCAATGTGAACACACAAAAAAATCATGGACATGATTCAGGTATTTTAAAGGGTTAAAAAAAAGTCACGCTTGCCGCCTTCATTGTCAAAAATGACCAACATGAATGGGAAATACAAAAAAATATGAGAGAGACAGAGAGAGATGAACTGCTAAGACTGCAACAGTCCTGTTTTCTGGTTGTAATTATAATACAAAACTTGATATTTATCTAACCAAAAATATTTAAAAATTGAAAAAAGTAGTCTTTTACAATGTCTACATATATATTTTAATAAATTTAATTTAAATAAATGTTAAATACTTTTACTCTATTTTAATAAGAAATGTTGTATTTATTGAAAAGTTATATATAAATAATTAAATACAAAAATATATATTAATTCCAGTGGAAAAAATAGCTTATTAAAATTGTATACATATTGCATAGTATTATAAAATCTCCTCAAAATTCTAAATAATAATCAAAAACTATTATTGAACAAAAATGTATTGCATTGATTTTCCTGAAAAAAAGAAAAGTTAAATTTATGACCTTAAATTTATGACTTATGACTGCAAAGAAGGTAAGAGTGACTCCCAAACGAAGAGTGCCAGAGGGTTTTAAAAAAAATGAAATTGAAAACTGTACTGAAATACTATTTCACAATATTACTATTTTTACTGTATTTTTGATCAAATACAGAAAAAAACAGAAGTAGTGTGAGTAATTGCAATGCCAAAATGTCATGTTTTACACTTTACATTCAGTGTTGTTGGGAGTGTTGGACCAGCGCATGAGTGACAAGATCTTCAAGGCTACGATTGAGAGGAGACTGGCTCAGTTGCTGGGCGATGCATTGGGTACAGGTCGTCGCCTTAAGAGAGCAACTAGTGTGGGAAACAACAGCGTGCAGGTTTGTAAATCATCTTATGTGACCTTATATTTTCTATTCTCGCTTTCCACGCGTGAGCTCATTGGATTCATTTATAGAGCTCTTCCTGTGTGCATGTCTAATGCCTCTCTGGATTCTTAATCAGTCTCTGTCTTTGTGGCGCTTCCCCACACCTGCTCTCCCTCCGCACATCACCATCATTCAGGGACAAGGAGTATCCATGGCAACACCCTCCTATTCATCCCTGGCCCGCAGAGCCACTCAAAAACAACCATTTCACCCCTGTCGGCGCGTCATACTCCAGCTGCAATCTCAGATAAATTATTGAACGCAGCTTGCAGACAGCTAGACTGATTCTTAAACCATTAATTGCTTGTTCTGCCTACGTAGAGAAGATTTTTCTGTTTTATAGTGACCTGATTGCAAACTAGCTGACCTTATGGTTTCCAAGTGACTTGTGTTGATAAAGTCATAGTCCGTTAATGACCACTAATTAACTGAGAATGATTTCTGCTGTGTTAATGATGCTCAGTGATGTCATTTCTAATTTTAGAGAGGTGATGAATTTTGGAATGTCTTGCAAGGACTCTTAAAGTAAATCTAGTCTGCAAAGCTTGGATGTACTTGGATGTTATGATGACATTGTGTACCCGTCCTCTGTACTGTTTCTCATAATGCACCCTGAGGTAGCAGCACTTTCAAAATTAGCTTTTAACGTCCCTGGCCAGTGAGGGTTCACTACTCTGGGCTCTTAATGTAGGTCGAGCTCAGGTGAAGCCCACACATTGCCACGCTGTTTTTCCACCCCAATAACCTTAGAGACTAGAAACATTTATTAGACTCGTCTTTTAGACCCTCGGTCTCTTTGAAAGCCTTTTTGGGTCTTTGTCAGAAAGACATTTAAATTTTAAGAAGCTAATTGTAGCCTGTTCAGAGTTCTGATTAATGTGTTTGCGTGTTAGGAAGAATTATGTGGAATTGAAAGTTTTAAGGAATAATTTGGCCTAAAAGATAAGTTCAGGTTCAAACGTGTATGACTGACTTTCTTTGGTAGAACATAAAAGGTGAATTCATGAAAAATGTCTGCTCTTTTTAATTAAATGGCAGTGAATGCGAACTGGGGCTGCTCAGCTCTAAAAGCACAATATAAAGGCACAAGTATCATAAAGGTGGTTTATGCCAGTGTTGTTTTGGTATTATTTAAATACTGTTATAGTATTTGTTAATATTTTTAAAACCCTATTGTAATTGTTAGAGTGGCCAAGGATCAGCAATCTCCACGTAAAACTGATCGGACAGACCAAACCGTAAGTCGTAGAGACTTGAAACGGATGGTAGTATTCACACTGTACTCACCGATACAGCGATCAAAAGTACGAAATCGTTCATAACTCTTTAAGTGGCTCAAGTGTCTTATGTCATTGGAATCCTTGGCTTTTTTGGGGGGCATTTTGCATTTTTTTAAAAAACCTACTTTTGCGAACTAGTCCTAGGTTTTTTGCCCAATCAAAACCAAACCAATGCAGGAAGATTCTCTGGAGAGTGAACATCAATAATTATCCAAAAAATGTTTAAGTTTTGATGCCAAAACTTTCAAAAGGGGCAGGGCTGCTTTTATTAAGATGGCTATAACTCCTGAACGGAATGAGATATCTTTGCCAAACTCATGGCAAAATCGTATTGCGTAATCATATTTTTCAAGGTTGTAAATTATTGTATATTGCACAGTTTTTCACACATACACACGTATCTTGTATCATATGATAGACCTCCTTGTTTCGAACAACTTTGCCTCTAGAACCTGCTGTCAATCAAACCGATTGTTGAAAGACTGAGAAGATGTGAAAAACAAGATGTGCAAAATTGTCATAGGTTTTTTGGTCATTCTGGAAAAAAACACTGCAGTACAATTCTCTGGACTCTCTAGGCCAATAATTATGAAAAAAAAAAAAAATGACCCTTTGGGAACTATAACAGTGTCGTTTAGAAAAGGGGCCTGTCCAAGTATACCCAAAAGCCTAAACGAAAACTTAAAACTTCACAAAACCTGGTCAGCATACACAACAGATGATTCTAAACAAGCATGCAAAGAGATCAGACCACAGCTGCTGCTATAACAGTCATAAACATTAAAAAACTACCTGTATTTGCCAAAAATGCTTTTTGAAATTACTGATTTAGTTGGTTACAGGCTTACTAAATAATATGAAATGTCTTTTTTGTGTTTAAATGCCTTAAATCGCTTGAACCTCAGTAATCACTGCTTGCAGCTATATTTTATATTTTTAGTTTTCATTAGTTTTAGTAATTGAATGTGTTTTTGTCATTAGTTTTCAGTTAGAAATCCATTTAGTTTGACTTTAAGAAAATTAAGTAAATCGTAATTTCCATTTGTTAATTTTATTTGTAATATACTTTTATTTAATTTAAATTTAAGATGGTACTCACTAAAAATCTTGCTGTGTTCTTGATAATTTTGAGAATGAATCAGCTGATTGTTTGTTTACTAGTAAACATTTGACCTCAGTTTTGTTTCATTGAAGTGTTGTTAGTGAAGCTGCTTTTAAGACTTGTATGGCTTAATATATATCGTAAATGATGTCTCTTACTGAAATATGTAGTAGAAAACCCATGGTAAATGTAAGGTATTTTAAAAATCCACATCATTATATATATATATATAATATATTCTGGACTATGGGTGGGGGTCGTGTGATGTGCTCGATGATGTGAAACGGTTGCACTCGGTGAGCAACTGGTGCTACCAGTTCCTATTTTGTCCGCAACACAACTTGAAAAATAAAATACTGATACGACGACCACAACTGCTGAAAGAGCTTACAGGTGGCAATGAATAAGCATAGTCTTAAACCAAATGCTGTACCATCGATTTTCCCCGCAAGTAGTCTAAACGCCCCCGGATATCAAGTGAAATCCACATTGAGAAACTCTTCCGTGGCTGTGGCATCATGACAAGCAACGACATGTTTACATCCTGCCAGGATGGCATTTAGCATTTCTTGTCTCTGCTGTTTGTAAGCTCTTTCAGTAGCTGTGGTCTACTAAAAGCCTCAAAGGCATCAGGGCCAAAGTAGAGAGAACAAAGACGCATGTCTTTAGGAAGGCATCTTAACATCTTTTTCTCCTCCTCTTATCGCTAGGAAAGCAGTGAAAACTTGCATCGCTTCAGTTGTTGCCCTTCAACTGAAAATTACAACCAAAAGTAGCACAATGTGGCATCTTATCAGTATTTTATTTTCTGAGTTGTGTATTTGAAGTTGTGTTGTGGTAAAAATAGCAACAGGTAGCAGCAGTAGCTCCAAAATATGTACAAAACGAAGTGGTAAATCTTTCATGGGTTTTCTACTACATATCATTTATGTTCTATAAAGTCATACAAGTCTCTCTTTAAACAACATTAAAAAATGCAAAAAAGACATTGTCAACACGCCTTTCTATTTTCTTTGTTCAGATTGTACAGACCACTCGTCTTGAGGGGCATGACAACCCTCTGGAGATTGTCTACTTTGTGGAAGGAGCTAACGGACAGAGACTTCCCGCCGCAACCACAGCCAAAATGCTCAACGGCCTTAACGTGCAGCATGCGGCGATCGTCATGGGATACCGCATACAGGGAATATTAGCACAGCGTGAGCATTCAGACTTTTTAATTCTTTCAGTTGAAAAAGATCCGTGGGAGAGAAACTATACAACATAACATTGCAGTGAACTGAGAATATAATAGGAAAAACAAAAATGAAATGATCATTTAAATGATTTTGATTGATGGTAGCATAGCAGGCAGTGTTTTTTTGTGGTAGCATTCTTTATTTCTAGTGCTCTAAACATCAGAGGTGAGTTCAGATAGCGAGACATCTCAAGAGAGCTCTGCCTTTTTATGTAACATTTCTATGTGGCAGGCTTACAACTGCATCACCCACAGCATAAACATTAGATTCATTAGACTAAATTTAGTCACTTCCTGTTGTATAACATCTTAGAGCTTTGAATTTTAGCTCAAATCCCTAATTACAGTGGACTGAAAAACAGGACAATCCCAAATTATGGTTGTTCGCTATTTACTGGATTCAACACCGTACAATGTATGGAATTTTATATTTGCATTCAGCATATAATTGTTCTAAATTATGTTTTAGGTATTTAATTGTGCATGCAGTTTCTTGCCATTGTCTCAGTATATAATGCTTACTTAAAGTTTATCTTTAAAAACACTAACAATTTAGCAACACTAAATATTAAATATTTCTCATTAAGAAGACTAAGATTTTTTTTTATATTTTAAAGAAATTATTACTTTTATTTAGTAAGTATGCATTATATTGAAAGGTTAAAATGAAATGTATCATGGGTTTATATATAACCAAAGTTATATAAAACTTATATATAATATAATAATAATATAAATTATTATTATTATTATTATTATTTCTAAATTATTCTATTTTTAATTCATTTGTATATAATATATAGTAATATATTCTATTTTATATAATTCTGTCATTAATATTATTTATTTATTTATTTATTCAGTTATTTACATTTGTTCTATGCTATCCTATTCTTCTATTTTCTATTTTATTTTTATTTCTAAATGATTCTATTCTAATTTTAATTAATATATATATAAGATTATATTATATATAATTCTGTCATTAATATTATTTATTCAGTTGTTTCAAATTATTCTCATCTGTTATTCTATTCTTCTATTTTCTATTCTTATTTCAAAATTATTCTATTCTAATTTTAATTAAATAATATTTAAATTTATATTATATTACATGTAATTCTGTCATTAATATTATTTATTCAGTAATTTGAAATTATATTCTACTATGCTATTCTATTCTTCTATTTTCTTTTCCAATCTTATTTCTTATTTTTCTATTCTAATTTGAATTAAATAATATAAAATATTCTGTTCTACTCTATGTAATTCTGTCATTAATATAATTCATTCAGTTATTTATTTTAAGTCATTCTGTTCTATGCTATTATATTCAATTGTATATTTTATTCCTATTTCTAAATTATTATATTCTAATTTTACTTAAATAATACATAATATTATAGTCTATTATATATAATTCTGTCATTAATATTATTTATTCAGTTATTTAAAATTATTACTTTATTCTATTTCTATTTTATTCTTATTTCTAAATTATTCTAATGTTAATTAAATTATATATAATATTACATTCTATTATATATAATTCAGTCTTTATTATTAATATTTTTATTTAGTAAGTATGCATTATATTGTGAGATTATATTGTATAGATTTAAAATTCAATATAGCACAGAAAAAAACTTGAAATAGGACATCTGTTTTCAACATTGGTCATAATAAAGATTATGTGACACTGAAGACTGGAGTGTTAACTGCTGAAAATTCAGAATTTTTTTTTTTTTTTTTTTTTATATATATTCAAATAGAAAGCGACTATTTTAAATTGTAATAATATTTACTGTACTTTTGTGCAAATAAATGTAGCCTTCATTACGTGACGTATTATGTAAAAAAAAAAAAGTACATTTTATTTAATTAAAAAAGTGTATTTTGAAAATGATTAACATATAACTAAAATTATGTATTTATTTATTATTATTTTATTTATTTATTGCTTTTTGTGAACGGTAGTTTACATACTGTTCTTAGTCACAGATACTTACACTTCTTTACCCCTGTGTATGTACAGCTGTGGAAAAACAGGCCTCGCCTCCGTCTGACACAGAGAAGACCAACACGTGGATAATCGTAGGGGTGGTGGTCCCTGTGTTGGTGGTCGTCATTATAATAACTATCCTGTACTGGAAACTTTGCCGTACTGACAAACTGGAATTTCAGCCAGACACCATGAGCACCGTCCAACAAAGACAGAAGGTGAGAGACTGAAAACGCTGTGAAATATATTCTGGATCCTGAAGCACTGTTTCTCATGAGATTTCTTCTTTCTTTCTAATGTACAGTTCAACTGTAGGTCATTTTGTTTTGTTTTGTTTCGTTTTCATGTCTGCTGATGTGTCAGTGATATTGCTAATCAGTCGGTGGGCTCCTGTGAGTCTGAGCTTCTTATCTCGTCTCTCACAGAGTGATTTAAATGACTCTGTAGCCGTATGCTAGCCAGCTTTGATCAGATCAGAATTGGATACATGAGGATGTGTTTTTAGTTGGCTGTTCAGTACTCTACCTATTTACACTCACAATTGTTTTTGGCATTGGAAAGGCTGATTCATTTAGCAGATCAGTTCGTTTAGACAGTTCATTTCAGTGATGTCATTCAATCATTCTTTGAGTCATGAGTCAACCGTTCCCAGAAGTCGCTGCGTCATATTTTTTGTAGTGAAATAAATGTTTATCTGTTCTAACTAATGTTTATTTCGAACTAATTTTTCCAGTATTTGTATGGGTTGTGTCTAGGCATGAGCTAAACTACATATTTTCAAAATTGGCTAATGAGTGGGTTTTCTGAACAACTGGTCAGTCTTAAGAAAGACCACCAGACCGTCTTGAGATGTGTTATGAAGAGATGTGATGCAGTAGCAAATTATATAATTTACATACTTGTCAGATGACTAGCCGACCATTTGCCTGTCTATTATATATATATTTTATATAGCCCATTTTTATATATAAATAAATATATATATATATATATATATATATATATATATATATATATATATATATATATATATATATATATATAGTCCATTTTATTAATGCAGTTTTTTATTTTAATTAATTCTTTTTTTATGCTATTGTTCTATTTTGTATTCTATTCTTATTTCAAATTTCAATTTTTCAGTTCTAATTTTATTTAAATTAATTATATTATTTATAATTATGTCATTAATATTATTACAATTATTCTATTCTATTTTCTATTCTTATTTGAAAAAAAATTCTGTTCTAATTTTAAATAATTATATATATATATATATATATATATATATATATATATATATACACACAAACTACAATTTTATCATTAATATTATATATTATTATATTATTCATTCAGTTATTTACTTAAAAATATTCTATTTTATGCTATTCTATTCCTCTGTTTTCTTATATCAAAATTATTCTATTCTAATTTTAATTACATTACATACAATGTATGTTCTATTCTGTGCTATTCTATTCCTGTTTTCTATTCTATTCAGATTTCTAAATTCTCTTCTAATTTTAATTAAATGATATATAATATATTCTATTATATATAATATATATAATTCTCTTATTAATATCATTCATTTTTATTTTAAGTTATTGTATTCTATGCTTTTCTAATTTCTATACTATTCTTAATTCTAAAAAATAATATTATAATTTTAATTAAATTATATATAATAATATATTCTATTATATATAATTCTGTCATTTATATTATTCATTCAGTTATTTATTTGAAATTATTCTATTCCATTCTGTTCTATTCTTCTATTTTCTATTTTATTCTTATTTCTAAATTATTCTTTTCTAATTTTATAATTATAATTTATAATTATATTTATAATTGTATAATTTAATAATCTATTATATATAATTATGTCATTAATATTATTCATTCAGTTATTTGAAATTATTATGTTCTATGCTATTCTATTTTCTATCCTATTTTTTCTAAATTATTCTATTCTAATTTCAATTAAATTATATATAATTGTATATAATTCTGTTATTGATATTATTCATTTTTCTATTTTATTTTTGTTATTTCTAAATTATTCTGTTTTAATTTTAATTGTTTATATATTATGTATAATTTTGTCATTAATATAAGTCATTCATATTTAAAATGATTCTATTCTATGCTACTCTATTCTAAATTATTCTTTCTAAATTGTTTTATTCTAATTCAATTATATATATAATATATTCTATTATACTTATAATTCTGTCATTTTTCATTCAGTTATTTATTTTACATTATTCTATTCTGTTCATTTCTAAATTAGTCTATTCTAATTTTAATTAAATTACATATAATATATATATATTCTATTCTATTATATATAATTCTGTCATTAATATTATTCATTTAGTTATTTATTTTAAACTATTCTGTTCTATGCTATTCTATTCCTGTATTTTCTATTCTATTCATATTTCTAAATTCTAGTTTTACTTAAATGATAATATGTACTATTATATTCTATTATATACAATTCATAAATTTCATTCATTAATTTATTTTAAGTTGTTCTATACTATTTTGAATTAAATTGTATATATTAATTTCAAAATTATATATATATTTCAAATTTACCCAAAAATGACAATAACTCTGCCTGAAGATGTTCCAAACCTGTATGAGTTTCTTTTTTCTGTTGAACCCAAAAGATGTTTTGAGGAATGTTGGCAACCAAACAGTTGCTGGTAGCCATTGACTTCCATAGCATTTTTTTTCTATACTCTAGAAGTTAATGTTAGCAACATTCTTCAAAATATCTTCTTCTGTGTTCAACAGAAGAAAGGTTGGGAACATCTTAAGGGTGAGTAATTGATGACAGAATTCTCATTTTTGACTGAACTATCCCTTTAAGTTAATTTCATCCTGTTGAATCATCTTTAAAACACCACTTTGGCATCATACTGCTTTGTCCTTACAATGAAATGCATTTGGACATCACAGTCAAGTCTTGCTCCTGCTGTTTTCACTACTATAACCAGACTTGTCATGCATAAAACACACACACTTGCAGAGTCCCAGCAGTAATGAAGTCTAATGCTCAGCAGTGATGTTCTTACCCAGAGCAGCACCCACTGGTCCTCTCAGTCTGAACTCCTTGATTTAACTACACTTGTATGAGGCTGACATAGTCATTTCACACTCCATATGTGACCTTACTAGCACACAGTCCTCAAGAAATACCCCCACTCTCATCTACATTCGCAACAATGACCCCTCTTAGTCCTTCAATGAGTTTAAATTGTTAAATGGCCTGCTTCTCACTTTATTCCTCATGCTCTTACTTGAATCAATATTTGATGGATTTTTTTTTAATTTTTTAACCGAAAAAATACAATTCTACACATTCTGTCTTCATTTACTTACCCACAAGTTGTTAAAAAACTAAATGAGATTTTTTGGGTTGCACCTGTAGTTCTTCAAATATCTTTTTTGTTCTTTGCATAAGAACGTCATGCAGATTTGTAAATGATACAATATTCATTTTTTAGGTGAATTATCCTTTTAACAGTTTTTTTTCTATGTTAAATTATTTTGGTGGCAAATTACATATACATTTTGTTCAAATTAAAGCTATTTTAGTCGCTTTGGATAGAAGCATCTGCCAAACATAAATGAACAGATTGTCTTCTGTCACATTGAGTTGTTCTGTGCTACTTCCATGACAATATCATTCATCATTCTTGTTTCTAGTTTTTCCACCTGTTTTGCTATTTGTGCTCCTGCACAACACTGGAGCCAGTTTAGAGCTTCTCGGTATCTCTATCACTCGTTCTTTATCTAACACACATCCATTCACATTTTAACCCTCTCCCATGCTTGTGCAGTCCACCTCCTCGTTACAGAAATCCATACCAGTAATCCAGAGGTCAATGACTCCTGTCAAGCGCAAAGAGCTTGTAGATAGTAGTGATGAGGAAGAGGAGGAGGAGGAGGAGGAGGAAGAAGAAGAAGAAGAAGATGAGGAAGAAGAAGAAGAGGAAGAAGAAGATGATGAAGAGGAAGAGAGGAGGGAGAAGAAGGTAGAGGCTGGTAGAGGAGATGTAGTGTACTGTAGACTGTAGAATAGTCCTCCAGTTAGTCCCCACACAGAAAGTACAAGATTCCTTCTCGTCTTACATCTTCATCTGACGAGTGCCATCCCAGTACCAGTCACTGTCAGCGTTGTCTGTGTTTGGAGCATTTAGTAGTTCTCTGTGGACTCTGTTGACATTTGGATTTGCAAACAAATTGACTGTTGAGCTGGTTCTTTTAAATGAATTGACTCACATGAAACAAATCAGAAAGACTTGAGTGTCAGATTCATCTGTTTTAACCCAAAAATGAACATGTTCATCATTTACTCATCCTCCAATTAATCCAAAACTATATGATAGGGCTGGGTATCGATTCACGAGCTCGATTCAGTTCGATTCTCGATTATAATTTTTTTTACAATTACATTCAGTGAATATAGTTTTAATACAAATGCTATTGATATTCAGAATTTTCATTTTGAGGTGAACTGTTCCTTTAAGTGATTCGCTTACTCACTAAATCAGTCAGAGGGTTTACTGAAGTAGCATCTGATTCTCTCACAGAATCGCAAGTCAATATCCTATTGAAAATAAACCAGAATTCTTTACAGTGTTATGTTGTACAAATATAGCAGATGCTATCATATCCACTACCATTCAAAAGTTTTTGTTTAATATTTAAAAAAAAAAAAAAACTTATCTAATGCTTACCAAAGATGTTTTTTTTATTACAGTAAAAATACAGTAAGAACAATAATATTGTGAAATAATATTACAATTTGAAAAAAAAAAATGCTTTTTGTTTAAATATAGTTTAAATGTAATTTATTCCTGTGATGGCAAGCTGAATTTTCAGCATCATTACTTCAGTCCTCAGTGTCACATGATTCTTCAGAAATCATTCTAATACACTGAATTTTTAACAGCTGTGCTGATTCTTTGATAAACACAAAGTTCACAAGAACACATTTAAACAGAATTGTTTATAACATTATAAATGTCTTTACTGTCACTTTAAATCAATTTAGCTTGTTTTTGCTGAAATTAGTATTCATTTCTACTGACTCTAAACTTTTGAACAGTTGTTTATTAAATGTTTGCTGCCTCTTCAAGTATGAAGAATCATTGTATTCCTTATGATTCCCATCCCTAAATAT
This sequence comes from Cirrhinus molitorella, assembly GCA_033026305.1. Classification (NCBI taxonomy): domain Eukaryota; kingdom Metazoa; phylum Chordata; class Actinopteri; order Cypriniformes; family Cyprinidae; genus Cirrhinus; species Cirrhinus molitorella. The sequence goes on along the minus strand of CM065127.1, from coordinate 10,085,056 downwards.
TTGTAGCACCATTGAAAATAGTTGATATGAACATGTCAGTCACCTGATGGAATCTGACTTGACCGGAACACAAGCAACTTTTTATTATCTCCCTCATCCAAATCAGAAGCCTGTCAGAAGCGTAAGAAAAAAAGAAAGTATTGAGGAGGAGGAAGAGGAGGAGGAGGAGGAGGAAGAAGAAGAAGAGGAGGAGGAGGAAAAAGAAAAGGCTAAAGAAAAACCCAAAAAAGCTATAAAGAAGCCTTTGTCCTATAATATGAGGAGGCCGGAGGTATCTGTACAGTAGTGTGGTGATGTATAGTAGTGATGTGTTTTCTAGAACACCGCAGTTAGTCCTAGATACAGTATTTCCAATTGCTGATAATCTCCCTTTATGACAATGATAACCAGCAGTTGAGAAAAAAACATGTTATCTCAACAACAGATGCATGTCTTTGAATGTGTCAATTATAATCTCTGTCTCCGGCCATTTGGTCTAAGCCTGTACAGCTACGACTGTATTGTGGCCTAGATTTGGTTACAGCGGCAATACAGGCGAACAGAAACGAGATAAGAGCTTTCTTTATCACAAACAGAATTTGTCTAAACAGCTTCATTTGCATTTGAAAGGGAATGTGATGGGAAACAGAGAACTAGACGTTATTCCCAGAAGATGAGCATATTTCAGTGAATCCATCTCTTTTGTGAGGCTACACATACAGCATGACACAAAAGAACCTAGTTTATGCATTTTTCATGCGTTTGTGTTTTCTGCCAATATATGAAACATAGAATTAAATCTGATCTGCTGTGACCCTTGTGCGCAGCTTGTTTGATCTGGAAAATTATAAAACAAATAATGGTGATTCATCAGCATTAATGAAACCGTTCACCCAAAAATGAAAATCCGGTCATTGTTTACTAACCCTCAAGTTTATATGTGACCCTGGACCACAAAACCAGTCATAAAGGTTTATACATCATATGAAAGCTGAATAAGTAAGCTTTCAGTTTATGTATGGTTTGTTGGGATGAACAATATTTGGCCAAGATACAATTATTTCAGTGCAAAAAAATCTAAATATTGAGAAAATCCAAAATTAAGTTTTGATATATTAATGGTAGGAAATGTACAAAATATCTTCATGGAACATGATCTTTGCTTAATAACCTAAAAAATTATCATTTTGACCCATACAATGTATTTTTTTGTATATATCTGCTACAAATAAACCTAGATGTACAAATAGACTAGTTTTGTGGTCCTGGGTCACATATTAATTTTGTAAAACACGAACATGAAAAAGCAATGTCCAGGCTTTTTATTTCCATACAGTGAATGTGTATATGAACTCCTAAGAATCACAAAAGTTAATTGAGTCAGAATGAATCACTGAGATTTTGTAAACTGAATCAGCCTATTAATCAGAAAGATCTAACTCAAACCTGAATTGGAATCATTCCTTCTGTAATGAATTTCAGTCGGTGTGTCACATACAGTTATCATCTAGGTTCAAAAGACTAGGAATATAGTCCTTGAGTCATAAAAAATGCTCTTTCTATGCTGGTTTTTGGACATTTTGCATCCATTCCTCAATTACTTTTATTACATTGAAAACGTAGTCAGGTTATTTCTCAAAAAATCAATTTTCAGTCATACAGATTTGAAAGTAAGTAAACGATTTATTTTGATGAATTTTAAATTTTGGGTGGACTGTACCTTTAAATCTCTTTCTTTAAAACTTCACTGGTTTTCTTTGGCCGCTGCTAGTCTTTGAAAAAGCCAGTGTGAATTAGCTTTCTCTGCTGTTGTGTTTGTTCGCTTCATTTAATCTTTCAGAGTGCTGCGGACAGACAGGCTATTACAGCCCGTCTAGCTGGTCTGGCCCGCGGTCAGTCTGCTGACCTCTAATCAAGTGCATCCATTTTGAATGCTCACTCTCCTCATTGTCTCTTCGAGAGTCAATTACTGTCCCCTTGCTAAATTTATTCTTATGACACTGTGACAATCTGTGGATTATGGAAATTCGAATTCTATCTTTATGCCTCATGTACATTCACTTCAACATTGATGTCTGTAAAAAAAAACAACCGGACCAAAGCCTAACCTGATTCTGTCTAGTGTTTGTGAGCAGTTTTAAACAAACATTTAGTCGTTTTTCATCCCTCATTTCCTTTTGCAATCCCTTCTATTTCCTTCACAAACATCCCTCTGTGTTAATTTTGATTCTCCAAATTAACATTTTCCTCTCTCTGGGGTGGTGGTCTTTAGCTGCAGGCACCCAGCGTGAAGGGGTTCGACTTTGCCAAGCTGCACATGGGCCAGCACAGTAAGGATGATCTCATGGTCATCCAGGAGCCGTTGCCACTTCCTGCGACAGCCAAGGAACCGAACCCAGCTGAGAACGCAGAGGTGCCCACACCAAAATCCAAAGCCTCCTCCAAAGCTTCCCGCAATGGCCAGCGGCGCAGGGGCCAGTAAGTCTGTTAAATGTTTCTTTGACATTACACATAATTGAGTTTTTGGTAACACTTCACACAGAGGTTTCATTTGTTAACATCATTATTTGACTACATTAGTTAAAGGGATAGCTTAACTCATTTAATTATTCACCCTCATGTCGTTCCAAACTCGTAAGACCTTTGTTCATCTTTACAACATAAGTTAGGTTTTATTGATGAAATCCGAGAGTGTTCTGACCCTACATAGACAGCAATGCAACTACCATATTCAAGGCCCAGAAAGGTAGTAAGGAATCATTAAAATAGTCCATGTGACAGCAATGGTTCAACCATAATGTTATGAAGCTATCTTTTGTGCGCAAAGAAAACAAAAATGCAAAAAAATATATATTTTATTTAAAGGACTAGTACACTTCTAGAACAAAAATTGACAGATAATGTAACGTTACTCACCCCCTTGTCATCCAAGATGTTCATGTCTGACTTTCTTCATTCGTAAAGTAATTATGTTTTTTGAGAAAAACATTTCAGGATTTCTCTTCATATAATGGATATGTATGGTGCCCCCGAGTTTGAACTTTGAAAATCCAGTTTAAATGCAGCTTCAAAGGGCTCTAAATGATCCCAGCAGAGGAAGAAGAGGCTTATCTAGTGAAACTATGTTGTTTTCTAAAGAAATTAATAATTTATATACTTTTTAACTGCAAACTCTTGTCTTGGTCTAGCTCTGTGTGTGTTCCTGTTTATGTCAAAAAACTCCCATCTCATTTTCATCTTCAAAATTGTCCTACATCACTGTTTCACCTTTTTTTTGTAAAGGGCGTTTGACCACCTTTGCATCTTCGCTTTGTAAACCCTGGGTCGGTACTTCTGAAGCGATTTAGGACGATTTTGAAGTTGGAGGAGAAAGTGAGATGGGAGTTTTCAACATACCTCAACTGTCATAAAATGGAATACACACCGAGCTAGACCAAGACGAGAATTTGCGCTAAAAAGTATAAAAATTGTAATTTTTTTTAGAAAACAACCGATCATTTCACTAGATAAGACCCTTCTCCTTTTGCTGGGATCGTTTAGAGCCCTTTGAAGCTGCATTTAAACTCAATTTTGGAAGTTTAAAATCAGAGGGCACCATTATATCCATTATATGGAGAAAAATCCTGAATTGTTTTCCTCAAAAAACATAATTTCTTTACGACTAAAGAAACAAAGACATGAACATCTTGAATGACAAGGGGGTGAGTACATTATCAGTAAATTTTGGTTCTGGGAGTGAACTACTCCTCCTAAAACAATTTCTTCTCTTCCGTGTCAGCTTTAAAACATTACGCTTGAACCACTGATATTGAATGGACTATTTTAACAATGTCTTTACTACCTTTCTGGGTCTTGAATGTTTCAGTTGTGTTTCTGTCTATGCAGGGTCAGAAAGCTCTCAGATTTCATCAAAAATGTCTTAATTTGTCTTCAGAAGATGAACAAAGCTCTTACTGGTTTGGAACGACATGAGGGTGAGTAACTAACGACAGAATTTAAATTTTTGGGTGAACTATACCTTTAATTAATGCTCTAAGATAAAGTATTCTTCATTGTTCGTTCATGTTAACTAATAAACTTCTTTTTGTGAAGTTTGACCTGTTGTAAAAAAATCCACCTAAAATAACAAACTGGTTGCGTTTTTCATTTCACTGCAGTAATCTCATATTAAAATAACTTGTTAATTTATTTAAAGGCATGAATGTAGCTAAGAGTGAGTCGACTGCTGATCAATAGAAAGCTTTTTAAAAGGATTACATCTCACACTCTAATCAATAGAAGGGTATTAGGGGTGAAATTACAACAGATCTCATGTCTTGCAAATATTACAAGTACCTGAAACCTTGTTACAAATAGACAGAAGTTGTGTAATTCTGATATATTCCTGTCTGGTTAAATAGAATAATCCATATTTCTTTACTATATTTAAAATAAAAAAATATGTCCCTTATTCTTCAATGCGAACGTAAGCCTGACGGTGACACTGTTTATTAGCCACTATAGGGAAATATGGAAAAGAATAACATTATGCAGTAAACGGTAAAACTGTTTGCACTACAAACCAGTATGTTCATAATTAAGATTATACATTAAAATAATGTAAGACACACCAATTTTCAATATCAAGCAGCAAAACAAGCTGTTTTGTACAGCTAAAAATAGCTGGATGCGGATGAGACCGGAAGCCAGACCTATTAAATTTAAAATGTCTTATGGAAAAAATAAGGTGGATAGACTGAAAATAAAACATACAAATAAATAAACACAAATTCAAATTTTTGTGTCTGTGCATTAGTAACACTTACCAACTATTCTAAGGTAAAATATCCAATCATAGATCAATAAGTTCCTAGTTATTAAAAAAAAAAACACTAGACTAAAAGGGTAGTGAATAGGTAATGGACTCATGACCAAGTCATGAACCTTTGTGTGGTCGCATTAGATCTGAAAGTGCTCTTTAGAAGCATGACAGGATTAGGTCATCGTCTTCTTGCTTTTACCCCGGAGACACATGCCTCATCAAAACTGGATGAAGGGTAAATATTGTCTGTTGAAATGAGGATATCAAGGTTCGTAGTGGTTCGCTCATGTTTGTCATGAATTAGATCCATGTACCATGTAAAGTTAAAAGAAGCATAAATGTACACATTCATGCATGCATTCATTGTTTTCCCACATTGTTTTGAAATGTGATTAAATGTCATCAAAAGCACATTTCGGTGACATAAATCAGATGAAATAAAGGCAAAGACATTATTTTCATAGCATGGTTTAGAATTAAATGATTTTATTTGTGTTTTGCTTAGGATTTCTCCATCAGAGGGTGACTCCATAGGCAGTGATCCACCCAGCGACAGGGGATCTCCAGAGGAGGGCATGAGACCTGCTGGTCTGCCCACCGATCCAAAGCAACCACGTAAAGTAGCTGTTAATGGATTAAACGGTAAGTTTGCACACGTTTTGACTCTTGCAGTACAGTCATGTATTGATATTGCAATTCGTTTTATCATGCTATTGAATTGCAGAGAGATTCTGCTAGAAACTTGTCCCACGCATTTGACACAGTTGCAATTATGACGTATGTAATTGTGATATGAAAGACCTGACATGTAACACAATATGCATGCCATCATGAAGTTAGTAGTATATCCCATTGACGACTGAGAGTGCTAAAAAAATTATAAATCAATGAATTTGTTAACAATAATAATAATAATAATGTAAGTAAATATAATTTGTTAAGGTAAAATGTGTAAAAACATGTTTAGAAATGTAGTTAAATTTAACAATAAAAGGGTCATTCCGTGTCAAATCAACCAAATTTCAAAAAATTGATTTTACTAATACTTTTTCTAAGGAAAGAGACATGTATAGTGACGAAAGCCAAAATATTAAATGTCATGGATGAATATTTACTGAGTAATCCACTATTTTGTAGAGGGAGCATCATTCATTATCTTTTTTTCACAGAAATTGGCTGTTCTATAAGTAAAATCTGTTGACTTTAGCAATATTTCTTACATTATGTGCTAATAGTGACCATTCCAAAATGAATAAACAGCACTTTTCAAGCCTTTTTCCAAAGTTTGCATGCCTGTAACTCAAGAAGTATTAAAGATATTTTTAATGCCCTTTTAGATATTGGGTCTTAACAAACTTTTCTTTTGGCATCTTTATTTTGAATGCCCTATGAGATTTGGTTCCAGAGATGGAATGACATGGAATGACCCAAAAGCGTTTTATTGTTTACTAAACAATAAAACTTAAAAAAAAAAAAGTACTGTTAATTGAAATCAAGCTGAAGCAAAAGAAAATATAAATAATCTATGAAAAACAAACAACAACAACAAACTAAAATAAGTACCAACATGAAAATTAATTAGAGCTAAATAAACATTTTTAAAAATTGCCAAAACTAAACTTAAAATTAAAACAAAATGTATAAAAAATAAAAGCTAATTCAGAATATGAATATATACTATAATAACATAAAAATGTATAATAAATAAGCTTTCCACTGATGTATGTTTGTTAGGATAGGACAATATTTGCCTGAGATACAACTATTTGGAAATCTGGAATGTGAGGGTGCAAAAAATGCAAAATATTGAGAAAATCACAATGCATATTACTAATCAAAAATTAAGTTTTGATATATTTATGGTACGAAATGCACAAAATATCTTATGGAACATGATCTTAACTTGTCCTAATGATTTTTGGCATAAAAGAAAACCCATACTTTGACCCATACACTGTATTTTTGTCTATTGCTACAAATATAACCATGCTACTTAAGTTTTGTGTAAAGTTCTGTGGTCAAGGGTCACAAATAATACTGAAATAACATTGCAATAAAATTAATAATTTTAAATGTAACTTTTACATTAAATTACTAAAAATAAAATTCTTGATCCATTTGTTAATTAATTCATTTTAAGGTTTTTTTTTGGTTGTAATTGGACAGTTTATAATGAAATTATGACTAAATGTTAAGACACGTCCCTTTTGTTTTTGTTATTTGTTAACTGCCAAGAAAGCCAAATGATTCCTTCTTTTATTAAGTATCAGTCCTAGTCCTCCATAATAGCCAGTGGAAGAAGAACACAAGATGTAAGATGTACAGAGAGGGGAAAGTAATAAAACCTGCATCTTTCAGCTGAAGATTTGTGGCTCTTCCTCTTGATTTCCTCTCTAGTCAGCCTAGCCTCATTCATCCTGCCTCCTTTGTGAAGAATGACTAACACTCGTCTTTACTCTTGGCTGCTAGGGGTTTTTTTCCACTCTCTTGCTCTCTTTGCCTTTATCTCCCTCTCTGTGTGTTCCTCTCTTGTCAAACAGTGCCTGTGGCGATGACCCTCTCTCAACACTCATTTCTGCTTTACCAGACTAAATAGGCTACAGTCTGACTAGCCAAGAAATGACATGGAATTCAGTCGTAGCACCTCACGTTCTCTCTCCTTGTCTGATGGCTGTTCGCTTTTAACGCCCTTCCCTTTTGAAAATCCTTTCATCCTCTTCTCTTGATTATGTTCCAGTGATAACATTGTTTTCTTGCTTGCTTCATGCTTTTATGTATAACTTATGCTATATTCCATCTCAATAAATCTATCACCATTACATTAGCCATCATTTAACTTTTCTCTCTCTTTTACACTCCCTCCATCTGCTCATCCATGTGTTACTGGCTCACAGGGAAGAATAGAATTGGTAAGAGTAGTACTAATTTGTACCGTAGCATTAGATTTCTTATATTTGATGTTCATATTTTTCTTGAACGTCATCCAGCTGCATTTTTTTAAAAGGATGTATCATCCTTGAGCTCTTTCACATTTTATTTAAAATGAGTCTCTTTAGAATCAGTAAGATGCTGCCCCCATCTGGTGTAAAATGATACTTGAAAGAGGAAATCCAGATGCTTTCTTTGTTAGTTGTCGGCACATATGAGGCTGGCTTTTCTTTAAGAGCGTAGAACGCATAATATATGTATACGACTTTATGTTTATAAAGTAGAATAGAAGTCAAAAGCTTACATACACCTTGCAGAATTTGCAAAATGTTAATTATTTTACCAAAATAAGAGGGATCATACAAAATGCATGTTATTTTTTATTTAGTACTGACCTGAATAAGATATATCACATAAAAGACATATATATATATATATAGTCCACAAGAGAAAATAATAGTTGAATTTATAAAAATGACCCAGTTCAAAAGTTTGACTCTTAATACTGTGTTGTTACCTGAATGTTTTTTTGTTTAGTGATAGTTGTTCATAAGTCCTTTGTTTGTCCTGAACAGTTAAACTGCCCGCTGTTCTTGAGAAAAATCCTTCAGGTCCCACAAATTCTTCGGTTTTTCAACATTTTTGTGTATTTAAACCCTGTCCAACAATGACTATATGATTTTGAGGTCCATCTTTTTACACTAAGGACAACTGAGGGACTCATATGTAACTATTACTGAAGGTTCAAACGCTCACCGATGCTTCAGTAGGAGAAACAATGCATTAAGAGCCTTTTTGAATTTGAAGATCAGGGTAAATTTCACATATTTTGTCTTCTGGGAAACATGCAAGTATCTTCTTTAGCTTATGAAGGGCAGTACTAAATGAAAAAAATATGATAAATCGACACATCTTCATCCTGTTCAAATGTTTTCACCCCCCAGCTCTTAGTGAACATTTGAACCTTTTGTAATGGTTACATATGAGTCCCTCAGTTGTGCTGTTTAATGTTATTGTGGAAACCATAATACAAATAATATTAATGTCTTTACTGTCTCTTTGGATTAATTTAATGCATTAAACAAAAAAAAAACAGACCTCTGAACAGTCATTTGCACTTTCTTTCATTTGTCCTTATAGGTCCACCCCCAATGAATGGCATGGATGAGCCCTTATCGTCAGCCTCCATTTTTGAGCATGTGGACCGAATGTCCCGCCCCACGGACGGCCCTAAACGCCCCCCTAATAAAATCCAGCTCATCGCTATGCAGCCAATGCCAGCCCTGCCTTTACCCAGCCCTGCAGCCAATGACAAATCTGCAGAGAACGCCAAGATCAACAAAGAGGTATCCTTCACCGCCTATACATCTAATTCACATTTCATATGGCTTTTCCTTAGGGAGCCATTTCAAACTTCAAGGTCTGTATGTTTATAAATTTGATTCACAGCATCTAAAAGCCCCATAGACAATAATCAATATGTGCTTCTCACTGACTCCCAGATCATGACTGTTCCCTCTTCTCCAGATTCAGGTGGCTTTAAGGCACAAGTCTGAGATCGAGCACCATCGCAATAAGATCCGCCTGAGGGCCAAACGGAAGGGCCATTATGATTTCCCAGCTATGGATGATCTTATCGATGGTCTTGGTGACCCCAAAGAGCAGGACAGAATCTACCAGAAGGCCCAGATGCAGATTGACAAGATACTTGATCCAGATATACACATGCCCTCACTGTACACTGAGCCCAAGAAAAGGTAAAAAGGCCCTGCAAATAACAATTAAACTAATCCTGAAGACAGAATTAAGGCTAGTTGTCAGCCAACCTGCATTTTCTGCACAAAATCATACCTGAACTTGTTAAAAATCATACTTTTCCACTGGAATAAGAAGGTTCCACAAAATATGCTCACTCAAAAAAATGTTTTTTTGCAGCAACAGAGGGAAGCGTTCTCCTAAACAGAGAAGGAAACAACAGATGAACGGTGATCTGACAGATGCTGACCGAGACAGACTCATAACGACGGACAGCGATGGGACATATAGGAAATACCCAGGAGTCAATAACATTGCATATGTGGTCAGTGTCTTGAAGAGATCTGTATATTTGTCTCTCACTTTACTGTACTCCTGCATGTGATTGTTTAATCAACTCCATGCTGTTTCTTCCCATTTTTTCCTTATATTTGTAATTCAAAATATCTTCTAATCAGCTCCATGTAGTGAATTAGCAGGTGATAATTTCCTACTTTTTCAGAGAAAATACTGTATAATTTTAGTTGGATTGAATTTATTTTATTCAAAGGTTTACTTATGCTATGATTCAAAAATTTGGGGTCGGTTTTGCTGAATTAATACTCTTTAAATGTTAGATCAATGCTTTTAAAATTTATATTCAGCAGAAAAACGTATAGCAGTTTCCACAGATTTTCAACATAGATAATAAAAAAAAAAATGCTTCTACAGCAGTAAATTAGCACATTAGAATGCTTTCTGAAGGATGCTGTGACACTGAGGGCTGCTGAATGTAGCTTTTCCATCACAGGAATAAATTAGAATTTAATATATAATGAGGTAGAAACAACATTATAAAATGAGGTGTCACCAACAATCTTAATAATGTTTCATAATCTTACTGTTTTTACTCTATTTTTGAACAAGTGAATGCAGCCTTATTTAGCATATATACACTACCAGTCAAAAGTTTTTGAACAGTAAGAAGCCTCTTCTGCTCACCAAGCCTGCATTTATTAGATCCAAAGTACAGCAATTTGAATATTTTTACTATTTAAAATAACTATAACTGTTTGAATATATATTTTAAAATGTAATTTATTCCTGTTATTTCAAAGCTACATTTTTATCATCATTACTCCAGTCTTCAGTGTCACATGATCCTTCAAATATCATTCTAATATTTTGATTTGCTGCTCAAAAAACTTTTATTATTAATATTATGTTGAAAACAGCTGAGTAGAATTTTTTCAAGTTTCTTTGATGAATAGAAAAGTTCAGAAGAGCAGCATTTATCTGAAATATATATTTATTTGTAACATTATAAATGTCTTTATAATTACTTTTGATCAATTTAAAGCATTCTTGCTAAATAAAAGTATTAATTTCTATCATTTATTTTCCCCTCACCCCAAAAAATTATACTGACTGCTTTTGAATGATATAGTATACAATGTTACAAAAACTTTTATTTCAAATAAATGCTGGTCTTTCGATCTTTCTATTCATCAACGAATCCTGAAAAAAAATGTATTTAACTGTTTTAAATAGTGATAATATTAATGATTTATGAAGGATCTTGTGACACTGAAGACTGGAGAAATGATGCTGAAAATTTTGTTTGATAACAGAAATAAATTACATTTTAAAATATATTCAAATAGAAAACAGTTATTTTAAATAGTAAAAATATTTTTAATAAAGTTTTATGGTTTTTGCTGTACTTTGGATCAAATAAAATGCAGGCTTCTTAAGCAGAAGAGACTTCTTTAAAAACATTAAAAATCTTACTGAACAAAAACATTTGACTGATTTATTTGCTTTTATTTTGCAGTCGGACCCAGACCAGGGTCCCGAGCATCCTAGCCCGTCTCCGACGGATGACGTGTTCCATGGTCCAATTTCCCCTCCTCCTGGTCATCCTCCTCCACCACCCCCATACCTGCCCCCTCAGCCCTCTATAGAAGAGGCCCGGCAGCAAATGCACTCTCTACTGGACGATGCCTTCGCCCTCGTATCTCCTTCATCTCAGGGCAGCACAGCTGGCATCACTCTGCCTGGGGTCGGACTTAACCCTGGACCCCCACCAGCCTCGAGCCCGCCATCCCGTGGACCGCGGCCATGGGGCCCAGGATACCTGCCCTTGAATCCCTACACAGGGGTAAGAACAATCTGCTTTGAGCACTGTTAATGGTTCACCAAAGTGCTTTGAAACAGGCAGTGTTACTCCATGTGTTGATGTAATTTCAACTGAAACAGGAAGATGGGACAATACATATCAAACAGCCCCACCCCCTTTTTTAAAATAGCCAGTAGTCTCCAATCCAATCCGTATTGCTATAAAATATATCTGTGTAGAATTCAAATAGGTCAATTGTGGTCTCCACCGACTTTCGCATATGATCCGGTCAACAAGTGAACGGTTTCAGCCCAAGCTTCAGAGTATATTTGTAGTGTAGGGGGTGGGACGCTTCAGATAGTAGAGAGCATTTGATTGGTCAGAAAGTTTGATGAGAAGCTGAAGTGCAGGGTAATGCCATATCTTCTGAATGCAAATTCTGTCATTGTTTTGGAGCTAAATCTGCGGTCAAACTAGACGTCATGCTCCATTCACTTCCATTCAGACTGGAGAAATATGCATACTCTGACATTCTGACAATCAAAAGTGCATTTGTTGCTAAATTAAAAATAAAATTATCAATTAATTAATATGAAATCATTAAAATTATTTATTAAATAATTTATTTTGCTTCACAGTATTATAATTTACATTATGAATAGTGGTTTTGCTGAGGATTAACTTTTTTAAAAGATTAAACTGTTTTTAAAGATTACCTTAAAGCAAGCATTGGATGTGCAGGACTGCAAAGGTAATCTAAAAATAATCTTAAAATACCTAAATGAGCATTCAAAATTAAATATCCAACATCAGTCTATATGATTAAGAAAAAAAAAAAAAAAAAAAAAAAATATATATATATATATATATATATATATATATATATATGTGAATAGTGGGACATTTACAAATGCAAAGGGTATTGATATCACAATTAATATATGTGACCCTGGACCACAAAACCAGTCTTAAATAGCCTGGGTATATTTGTAGCAATAGCCAAAAATGCATTGTATGGGTCAAAATTATTGATTTTCCTTTTATGCCAATAATCATTAGGAAATTAAGTAAAGATCATGTTCCATGAAGATATTTTGTAAATTTCCTACTGTAAATTTATCAAAACTTAATTTTTGATTAGTAATATGCATTGCTAAGAACTTTATTTGGACAACTTTACAAGTGATTTTCTCAATACTTTAAAAAATTTTGTTTATCCTATCATAACTAACCATACATAAATGTAAAGCTTATTTATTTCAGATGATGTAAAAATCTCAATTTCATAAAATTGGCCCCTTATGACTGGTTTTGTGGTGCAGGGTCACATATGACCATACATATTTACATCATGTTCAACCATGTATAAATCCATTATTTCAATGTAGAGATGCATATCTAAGTGCACTTGTTATTTCTGGTTACGGTGGTTTGATTCAATAAGTTGATTTGTTGATTTCATTATGAATGTTTCTTCATATGCGTTACACCATACTAGACTGATTTAAAGCTAACTGGATGTACTGGAAGCACATCTGAGGAACACAGACTTGGGGTTTTCCACGGATTGAGAATGAACTACCTAGAATGGAAGCCTCATCTGTCAACACCGTGTCCTGAATGAAGTATTTCTGTCAGATTGACGCTTTTTTCATGGAATGGGAAAAAGGGGATTGCAAAGGCCAACCGAGGCAAAATAATAACTCAAAGGTTGATTTAAGAGTCAAGATGGAGCAGGGAATGGTGCACTGTCCTTAAAATGGCATTTCCAGCCTATTTGAAAGCTTTTCTGTTTTCTGGGTCACAGGGTTTATTTAGGCTGATGGAGAAGCTTCAGTTATGATGGCACATACAGCTGCTAATGTGTGTATCAGACTTAGCAGTGTATTAAATTAAGCCTTTTATGCATTAAAGTACAATGATGTGCCAAGAATTATCAACATGTTTTTGTTTTGTTTTTCTCAGAGATATGCTGAATTAGGTCTGCCACCTTCCAGTGTACAAGGTTTACTACATAGGTAAGTATATTGAGTCTGAGATTTAATGACTGTAATGGAAGACATTAAATCTTTTATTAGAGAACAGTGTGGTTTGCTAATAGCTTTAGTCTGACATCTTTGTATCTCTACAGACAGGGTTTAGGGTCCGGCTACATCCCGTCAGGAGAAGCCCTTCCTGTTGAACAGATACAGCCGGAGTCGCTTTACACTGGTCGAGGGGGAAACACAGATGAGCTGCCCTCCTCTGCCAGGCCACGACCTGTAGGTGGGACTACAGGTATGAGCTTAAAAACTCACACTGTTTCTAGTAAAGCCTTTATGTTGCAATATAACGCATACAAGATGCAATATAAAGCATACTTGAAGTATAAAGTATACAAAATATATGTCTGTTTACAGGTGCTCAGCTACATTTAGCTAACGTTGGTCTGACAGGTCGTATAGGTGACATCCGGCAGCCTGGTGGGTTAAACTGGAGCCCATATCATGAGGACGACAACAAGCTTGCTAACAACAGAGACCCTGTAAGTCTGAAATACTCTCTTGCTTAGATTTTAAAGACCAATGGAAAACAGGATTTTCTTTCCTCTTTTAAAATGGTGCTTAGACTCATTTATGTAACCCTGGACCATAAAACCAGTCTTAAGGGTCAATTTTTTTTTTTTTTTTAAATTGAGATTTATACATCTGAAATTGATGTAGTTAGGATAGGACAATATGTGGCCGAGATACAACTATTTGAAACTTTGGGATCTGCAAAAAAAATTCTAAATATTGAGAAAATCACCTTTAAAGTTGTCCACATGAAGTTCTTAGCCATGCATATTACTAATCAAAAATGTATATAGTATTAGTAATATTAGTTTTTATATATTTACGGTAGGAAATTTACAAAAAATCTTCATGGAAGATCTTTTTGACCCATACAATGTATTTTTGGCTATTGCTACAAATATACCCATGCTACTTAAGACTGGTTTTGTGGTCCAGGGTCACATTTTGTGAACATGAAGCTTCATTCTCAAATATAGAATATTTATTAAAATTAAACAGCAAAATTCAAACATTTAAAAATGTAAAAAGTATCAGCATTAATAAGTTACCACATATTACTTACCAAATAAATAGAAATAGAATTTTAATTGTTTTATTATTTATTTATTTAATTTATTATTATTATTATTATTATTATCTACTTTATTTTTTTATTAGCTATAAACTGTCTATATACCAGAGATTCCCTTTTTTGTCAGCCAAACCCCTTTGACCTAAAATATTTACTGAGATTTTTTATTAATATTTTGAGATTTTAACAACACATTCACATGTTAATGATTCTGTGATGTTGGTTAATTTTCACATGACATGCATTTAATAAATGTTTTTTTGCTATTGCTATTTTAATTAACATTATATTAATTATTATTAAAAATAGTGGCTTTTATCCATTGATTGTTAGACTGAGAATAAGGTTAAACATCTCCGGAAAAAGCCTTTATTGTGAGGATAAATATAACCTGATATGACAACTTATATTCATATTTTTTATATATTATTTATTTAATTAGTATCTAAAAACTTAAATGAAACTATAACAATCAAGGAATTCTAAAACGAAAAGCTGAAAATCATATAATGCATGGCCTTTTTGGTGAAAGAAATCTTGACAAGCATTATAAACATACTTTGGGGAAAGAAATAAAATGCTACACAAAGATGTGTAGAATTTGTCCTTTGCATTCTCTTACTTGCATAGATATTCTTACTCTTTTCTGCCTTAGTAACACATTTTACATTAGGGAACACTATTTACTATTAACTAGCTGTTTATTAGCATGCATATTACTAGGATATTGGTTGTTTATTATCACTTATATGCCTTATTCTGCATGACCATATTTTAGATCCCTTAACTAACCCTACTAAAACATACCTAAACATAACTACTACAGCAACTTTACTTACTATAAATAAGCAGGCAATTTGTTTATTAAGGGAAAACTTAGTTAATAGTGAATCCACAAGTCAAAAAGATTTTTAATGTTTTTTAAAGAAGTCTCTTCTGCTCACCAAGTCTGCATATATTTGATCCAAAGTACAGCAAAAACAGTAACATTTTGAAATATTTTTACTGTTTAAAATAACTGTTTTCTATTTGAATATATTTTAAAATATAATTTATTCCTGTGATTTCAAAGCTGAATTTTAAGCATCACTACTCCAGTCCTCAGTGTCACATGATCCTTCAGAATTTATTCTAATATTCTGATTTGCTGCTCAAAAACATTTATTATTATTATTATTATGTTTTAAAAAAAATCATACTGACTCCAAGCTTTTGAATGTTATAGTGTGTAATGTTACAAAAGCTTTTTATTTCAGATAAATGCTGATCTTTGGATCTTTCTATTCATCAAAAAGTCCTGAAAAAATGACTCAACTGTTTTAAATATTGATAATATTAATAAATGTTTCTTAAACAGCATATCAGCATATTAGAATATTTTCTGAAGGATCACTGAAGCCTAGAGTAATGATGAAAACTTAGCTTTGATCACAGGAATAAATTACATTTTAAACTATATTTAAAAAGAAAGCAGTTCTTTTAAATGGTAAAAATATTTCACAATATTACCGCTTTTGCTGAATTTTAGATCAAATAAAGGCAGGCATTAAAGATCTACTGTCCAAAAAACGTTTGACTGGTAGTGTATGTGCTCCCTAATCTAAAGTGTTTCGACTTTTTCTAACTTTACTCTGTCTTTGCTAAACTCTTTAAACTTTAAAATTTCTAAAATCTGCTTTGTGTCCTTCCTTCCTTCCTTCCTTCTTTCATTTTTTGTTTAGGTTCTTGGCTCTCTTGACTACACCTCCATCTCTGTATTCCAGACCTCCAGGAATGGCCTGAAGGAGCCATCTGCCGCTCCTGCCCACCTGGACTCTCTCGGCCTGGGCTACGCTCCCTCCGCTCCCCTGGAGGAGCCTTCCCCTCCCAACCACTCTTCCGCCTCGCTCATCAAAGCCATCCGAGAGGAACTGATGCGCCTCTCCCAGAAACAGGCAGCGGTACCCAGCTACCACAGCTGAGACCTGCCCCCCCCACCCCTCCAGCTCCATCAGGCAAAAACTGCACTACACTGCACTGTACTTCCCATGGAAGTGGCTTTTTTGAGAGGACGATGACTGTTTGTCATGTAGCCTCTGCTGCCACCCGGTGGCAGAGAGCATTAGGACAGGAAGAGTAGACAATTATCCTTTATTCCCATGTCCCTCAAGCTGTCTTAAACATAAGCAGCATCCTGAGACTGAAAAATTGTTTTTTTTTTTTAACCTTCTTTACAGACCGGGATAACAAAGCTAAAACATGGCTGCCACACATTCCTTTGGTCTTCTGTTAGAGGTGTGCGTGTGTTTTTCACATTGTGTTGTTTCTTTGCTGTGTACACTGCCTTCACATTTGAATCATTTTATACCTTGCACTGGCTCTTGTAGATTCTCGTCACTGAAAATTGAACTGCTTTTGATACCTTAAATTAATCTACAAAAAGTTTTTTATTTTATTTTTAGATTGTTTTATTTCTCAGTGCATCTCCTTCCTGTTCTCACATGGTGCTGATTCTTTTATCTCCATTAAATGACCATCAAGCACACATTGCCTTCATAATACAGTATTGAACCCTACATAGTATTGTCTTTTACTTTAGGGTCCAGTAATAGTATTTGAAGTAGTGATGTTTTTCATCTTCATATATCTACAGGAGAGCTGGACATACAGCTGTCCAATGCATTGGAGGACACTGTGTTAACATTAAAAAGTTTTCAGTAATGTACTTATAATACAGGAATGGACTGGTGGTCCATAAGTTGCCCCTAATTAACTGTCTGATTTCAAAAGTAAATAAATAAATAGAAATATTAAATAAAAAGTTCAATAATATTAATTAAATAACAAGATGATTATAATTGACAAGATAAATGTATATACACTACCAGTCAAAAGTTTTTGAACAGTAAGATTTTAAGTAAGATTTTAATGTTTAAAAAAAAACATTAAGTTTTTTTTTAAAGAAGACTCCTCTGCTTAGTAAATCTGAATTTATTTGATCCAAAGTACAGCCAAAACAGTAATATTTTGAAATATTTTTACTATTTAAAATAACTGTTTTCTATTTGAATATATTTTAAAATGAAATATGTTCCTGTGATCAAAGCTGAATTTTCAGCATCATTACTCCAGTCACATGATTCTTCAGAAATCATTCTAATATTCTGATTTGCTGTTAAAGAAACATTTTTAAATATTATTATTAATTATTATTATTTTATCAATATTTAAAACAGTTGAGTACATTTTTTCAGGATTCTTCGATGAATAGAAAGATCCAAAGATCAGCCTTTTATCTGAAATAAAAAGCTTTTGTAATATTATGATGATAAAGACATTTATAATGTTACAAAAGATTACTATTTCAGGTAAATGTTGTTCTTCTGAACTTTCTATTCATCAAAGAAACTTGAAAAAATCTACTCAGCTGTTTTCAACTTAATAATAATAATAATAATAATAATAATAATAATAATAATAATAATATGAAGGATCTTGTGACTGGAGTAATGATGCTAAAAAATCAGCTTTGAAATCACAGGAATAAATTACATTTTAAAATATATTCAGATAGAAAGCAATTATTTTCAATAGTAAATATATTTTACAAATTTTACTGCTTTTGCTGTATTTTGGATGAAATAAATGCAGGCTTGGTAAGCAGAAGCGTTAAACATTCAAAATCTTACTGTCCAATAACTTTTTACTGGTAGTGTATATGCAGTATTGAGAGAATAATTTTAAAAATTGTAAAAAAATAAAAATAAAAAAAAACACTCATAGCAATGAATTTACATTGTATTTACAGATTAATTGGAAGGATTGTTTAATGTTTTAAAACGAAATCTTTTAAGCTCACCAAGGCTGCATTTAATCAAAAATACAGAAAAAGAGTATTATCTTTTTTTTAAACATTACTCAACTGTTGGTAATTGATTTGAGGCAGTTTTTGTTTTACTGACTAAGTTTTAGAGTTTCTGCAATAGAATTTCACTTCAGCAAAAGCAAAAACTGCCCATTTTGTCTTTTAAATGCATCCGGAAGACCTTGCCCCATTGTAAGTGCATTACTGTGAACTGAGGGACAAGTTAAAATGATTGTCTGTGGTAATCAACCACAAGCATCTGCATATGGAGCTTAACTCATTTTGACCCCAGAACATTCTTAAAAACTGATCATTTGTTCATTTTTAGTTCATCCGTTTCATAAAAACAGAAATGAGGGATAATTAAATCCTGAAAACGTCAATGCTTCCAGTATTACCACTGTGTAAATGGTATTGCAGGCTGAATTATTTAAACTCAAAGTATTGATTAAGGTCAGGCTTATTTTTAAAAAAGTTAATTTCTGACTCCTTTGTCCAACTGTATTTTTATGGCCATGAAGTGTTTATTTCATAGCGGAAAGTGTTTTTTATTATAGGCCTAATGATTATTATTCCAAGATGCACTATTGCTCATTAAACTGCTGTTGAATAAATGGGTGCAGTATATTTCTCTGTCTTCATGCTTTTGATGTGTTAGAAAAGCATAAAACTGTAGTATTAGACTTGCTGAAACACTGATCCCTTGGCTGTTTGTACTTTATTTCAAGCTGAAAATGTTCTTGCCTTTGTGCTAAAACTATTTTTGTGTTCATGTTGCAAACAGGAGCATCATTTGCTCTAAGAAAAAGGACACTTCTGTTACTTTGTCACTTGATCTGCCCTTGTTTATTTGTTGGAGTTTTTTGATTTTTGTTAAGTTTGTCTTATTGGAACTACCTTGACCTGTAGTTAAAAATCTGCTGATTCTTTATTTAAGTGACAATTAAAAATGATTACCGTATGACTGCTGTTTGCCTTGTCGAACTTTACTAAGTTATGATACTGAGCGCTGAAACCTGACTGGTAAGTGTTCATGTTTGAAATAAATTACATAAGCGTTCATCAGAACTAAAATGCATGTAATTGCTGTTCACTAAAACTGACTTTTCTAAAACATTAGAACCACAAAAATAGCTATAAGTCGCTCAGGTATGTTTGTAGCAATAGCCAACAATACACTGTGTGGGTCAAAATAATCGTCAATCATAAATCATTAGGATATTAAGTAAATATCATGTTTCATGAAGATATTTTGTGATTTTCCTACCATAAATATATCAATTAGTTATATGCATTGCTAAGAACTTCTTTTGAACAACTTTAAAGGTGATTTTCTCAATATTTTGATGTTTTTGCACCCTCAGATTACAGATTTTCAAACAGTTGTATCGTCAATTTTTTTTAAAAATTACCCTTATGTGGTGCAGGGTCACTTGTGCCTTCATATGACATATTCATGCATATAAATTAGTCACCTATTTCATTTTGCATTTACAGTCTAAAACCAATAGATGGCACCAAATGCTAGTCTTGGTTAGTTTAGTCACTCAAAATGACCCATTACTTCCATTGTATGGACAAAAAAAAAAATATATATATATATATATATATATATATATATATTTTATGTTTCACAGAAAACATTTTGGAACAACATGAAGACAGTTTCTACTTGTCCTTATTATGAAATATTTTCTCTACAAGAAGTTATTACCAACCCGTCCATAATTTTATTAAACTTATTTACATTTGCATTTTGCTGTATTTTTTTTTAGCAATTATGCATATACAAGATTATGATCTGCAGTATTTAGAATTTCAACTTGTGTCTTTTTCCATGCACTAATAAAACTAAGCATGGAACAACTGTATAGGATCATGAGACAAACCAAAATACCTCCAGGCTTGTTGATTTCTTTAATTATGCACGTCTAAATAAGCAGGCTTTCTCTGAAAGATTCCACCCATCTGCACAGCCTGTCCTTTAAAAATACACATAAAAGCATTGTTTTTAAGTCATAGTAACTTCACATCACGATTCAGACGCTCAGACTCCCTGAGCTCATGTTTCTCTGGTGCACATATGGTACCTCGGCTCCTCGTGGAGTGGAAACTGCAGTCCTGTTTACATTCTCGAACAAAAGGGCTCATCAATGTTTCAGCGGCTCTGCATTGTTCAATTTGTCCACCTTGTGTAATATGGCGACCTAGTGCTAATATTTGCCTTGTCAAATGTGGACATATTTTCAGACCAGTCTAAATTTACTCCCTAAGGGTGTAACACATATTATATTGCGTCGTAGTATGACTGCCTACCTGCCTTTATATTATATGCTGTCGTTTTCACTAAGGTAGGCCTATTTTGGTAGTTTTACACTAGTACTCTGCTCTCAAACGCTAGGGGCGTGTCCGCAGTCGGCTCTGAAACCACGCCTACTCGCGGGACGGCTGCAGGCCTGCCGCCTCTCTCAACGGTCAAATACAAATTTGAGTAAGGAGACCCAGCTGTTTTGTTAATTATCACAATTAGTTAATGAGCATTTACGTGAGGAAGGCATAGATAGCTAGCAAACTGTAACTTAGGCTGTGTAACTAATGGTAATGACAGTTACTCGCGATTTTCACTTAAGTCAAGTTTTGGTCAGTTACCCAGATGTAAATAACAGCATCGATTGCACTGTTAATTACTACTGAATAGGTTGTTCTACTAATTTATGCTGTCTAACCACAGAAAAAAAAAACATGTGGAAGCATTTAAATCATATAGAGAAGGACTTAGTAAGAAGAAAAGGGTGCAATATTTTGACAAACAAGATATAAGATATTAGTCTAATATTTCAACAACCTGACCAAAAATGATAAGAACAAACATGAATGTTGTCAAGATTCTTGACCCTGGAAATCCTGTTTCAGTTTGGTCAACCACAAATGCCTTTTGTTCCTCAAAAAATTATTTGCACTCTTCTCCTTGATTTGATATAACTTTTGGCAGTCTGTAGTCTGTTTTTCCCGGTCCGACCGATTAGTACAGCCCAAAACATGACAATAATTGACCATTTTCACTTCCAATCTTTTTTATTGACATTTTGGCAGGACAATATACATTTCACTTACATCAAATTGATCAACAAACAAAATGTCCTTAATAATTGACCGTTTTCAGCAGCAATAATCAGCAAAATATGCAAGTGGCATTGTTTACGTTCAGTGCCGCCAATATGGCTAACTGATGACGCATCGTGAAAACACTCTATATACGAGAAGAACAATAACACTACACTACAAACCAGTGTGTTCATAATAAAGATAATACATTAAAATAATATTATAAGACACACCAATTTGCAATATCAAGCACCAAATTGAGCTGTTTTGTAGAACTAAGAATTGCTGGATGCAGATGAGACCGAAAGCCAGAGCTATAAAATAATAAAAAAAAAAAAAAAAAGGTAGATAAATAGTTATGAAATTACATATGACAATGTAGTGAAATCTATAGTCAAACACACTTTTGTTTAACACTCTCAAGTTCAATTGCAAATTTAAACTATAATATATTTTCCTTTAATTGTAAATAACATTCATGGCATTTATTATTTTCAAGTACTCTTTTTTTCAAGTATACTTCTTTTTTGCAAGGGTATGCTAGTATGGTGCTTGACTAGCATAAGAATTCACAGCAACCACCATTTTAAGCATTTATTAGTCCTACCTGTAAACAAACAGTTTTATAGATAATTCATATTCTTAACATGTTAATATTTCACATTCAGTGACCCCTGACTAGTTGACCTTGTTTTTTTTTACCCAATTGTTTTTGTTCAGTCCAGCGACCGTTTCTGATGTCTCTGATAACGCTTTCTCACTCTTTTGCTCCTTGCCTTAACCCGCCACAATTGAGTTTCACTAAGAGCCTATCAGTTACCGTGTCCCTGAAACCCAACACCTCCGCTTGGCACACTGGGATGCGCAAGGACAATGCCACAGGGCCTTGGCAGGGGGAGTACCTGCTCAGGTAACCAGATACTCGGACACCCCCACGAACCCATCGCTCGCAAAGCCCTGAGCCTCACGTTCACCCTCAGAGAGTGCAGGTTAAGAGGAAGAACTAGTATGGAGGAGCCTGAAGTGCATTCAGCAGGTTTTTAGTTGATAATGTGACAAGGATGTGTTTAAGGTTTCTCAGATGCATACATGGAGAAGGTTTATGTTGCTCTACAACACGTTGAGCCTATGAGCAAGAAGGTCTCTGGAGGTCAGTATTTCTTGCGTGGAACCATGGAAAATCACCAAACTGTGATGGTATCCTGAAATGCTTTTGTGTATTGGGATTTCATCAACATTTGATTGGATACTAAAAGCTTGTATCTTCTGGAGTGATGCATGGGCTTCCGTGCTCAGCGCTACAATACTGTTTTGGTGGTCCTCCAGATGTTTCTGCTGACCCCGCTTCATACCAGGACCCAGAACTCTCCAAAACTGGGCCAGATCCTGCCATGGGCCTGGCTGTTCTCACTCAGCCTGGTCCAATAAAGCCAGTGAGAACTGACAGCCAGCCTTCATTTAGCTGCATCTCCATCCAGACAAAGACTAATGGGACTAACTGTAAAACCAAAGAACCAAACACAGAGAACCAGGGCACACTTCATTCCTACCAAAGCTCAGAAGGGCTCTCAGAAGAAGACGATGCCCAGGATAGGAGCCCTGTTCTGGACACAAAATGGCCACATATTCCTCGTCCATCTATCATCAGGCCACAGAAGGTAAGAACTCTGTACTTTTAGCTTCAACTTTTTATCACAAAATTTAGACTTTTCACACAGTTTTGAGTTTGCTTATATGGACTTTGTTTCTCACAAGTCAGAATTGCGAGGTATGAACACAAAATTCTGACTTTCTATAAAGTCAAAATTATAAGAAAGAAAATTTGTTCAGAGTTCATGTCTTGGAATTCTGACTTTGATTGTGAAATATTAACTGAATTGCAAGGGAAAAAAGAAAAAAGATATTATACATTCAAGATGGCAAACCTTAATATATGGCAGATGTTTATATGGCTAGTATGCTAGTATGCAATTCTGATCAGTTACATCACTGCAATGAACCATGAGTAGCTACTTTCTAGGAAGTTCAAATTGTGAGAGAGCATTTGACTGAAAAAAATCTTTGCAGAGCAATATGATGTCATGAATATTTTGGTTCTTTATCCAAGAAGAGCTAAAACTATAGTCGTCTCACAGTTGACGTACTAAACACTGGCGTGTATGATATGCACTATACACTACTGTCTAGAGTTATTTTGTAAAACAGCATCGGAGTCAGAGTCAACACATTGTTCACTCTTTACTACAAAATGTAAAATGACATGAATCTGAATGCAGATGCCTCAAAGCTAATAGACATGGACTAATTTCATTCAGCTCTTTATCAGTAAGTGTGCATGTTTAGACAAGTCCATTTAGTGTCCATTTAACACAAGTCAAACTGTCTTTCGTTCTTCAGTTAAAAAGAAATTAAGGCTTTTGAGGAAAGCATTCCAGGATTTTTCTCCATATAGTGGGCTTCAATGGTGACCAACGGTTTAAAGGCGCAACTTGCAGTTTTAATGCAGCTTCAAATGGCTCCATACAATCCCAGCCGAGGAATATGGGTCTCATCTAGCAAAACGATCTGCCCTTTTCTTAAAAAAAATACAACTGTATATATCTTTTAACCACAAATGCTCATCTTGCACTAGCTCTGTAATGTGCATGCGCGTTGTAGTCACACACGGTTAGTTCTTCATCTGTGTACATTGGTTAAAAAAGGTAGAGTAGTCGGCGCCGATAGCCTTGTGGGCAGTGCGCCGACATACAGCGCCGTTGCGCAACGGGCGTCCCGAGTTCGATTCCCGGCTCGAGGACCTTTCCCGACCCTACCCCCTTCTCTCTCTCCACTTCGCTTCCTGTCCTTACTGATCTGTCCTCTAATAATAAAAAGCCAAAAAATAAATCTTTAAAAAAAAAGGTAGAGTAGGGCAAAAAACTCAATCTCATTTTCTCCTTCAAAACTTTAAAATCGTCCAACATCATTGTTTTACCTTTTTTATAAAGGACGTTTGACTTTCTTTGCATGTTCATTTTGTAAACACTGGGTCGTATTTCCGCTTACATCACGCGTGTGTGATTTTGTAATGTGTGAGGTCGAGCTAGAGCAAGACAAGCATTTGTGGTTAAAAAGTATGTAATATATTTTTTTTTTTTTTGAAAATGACCAATCGTTTCACTAGATAAGACCCTTATTCCTCGGCTGGGATTGTGTAAAGACTTTTGAAGCTGCATTGAAACAGTTTGGACCTTCAACCCCATTGAAGTCCACTATATAGAGAAAAATCCTGAATGTTTTCCTCAGAAACCTTAATTTCTTTTTAACTGAAGAACAAAAGACATGAACATCTTAGATGGCATGGGTGTGAGTAAATTATAAGCAAATGTGCATTCTAAGTAAACTTCTTCAAATGACCACTCAACTACTTTTTTTTTTTGGCTTGGCCTTTTAAGTTTAAAGTAATTGTGAGTCATTGTAAAGGTTAGGACTAGCCTAGTCTGCTATTGAGATTTATTGAGGTCTCAGACTGTGAACAAGACTTAAAGGCTCCTCATTAGCAGTGCTATTAAACTTTGTGTGTGTGTGTGTGTGTGTGTGTGTGTGTGTGTCTGTGTGTGCAGGTTTCTGACTGCTAAAGCAATGTTTTTGCTAATTAAAGCATAGTCTAACTGAGGAAAGATTTTCTCATTTTTTAGCAGTCAAGTTTGCCGATACAAGATATTTGAAGAATGTTGGGGACCAAACAACATTGGACCAACTGACGATAATCAATGCAACGTGATTTGTGGATCAATTTTACGATTTTCTAGGTTTTTAACAGCAGATGATGCTCTAATCTGTTTTTTAACCACACACTCAAATGCTCATGAAGAGCAAGAGCGTGGAAGATCACTTTGATGCGAGATAAATGTAATCACAGCTCACTGATTGTTTTAGGTTCAAGTGTGTGTAAGGAATTGAAAGCAATCAGAGTACAACTGTTTCTAAAGCATGCAGTGCCATCTGCGGTTCAAAATTAAGCTCAGAATTGATGCAGAATCATGTATGGATTCTGAATTTTACCAGCCCTACTATAATTTAAAATACCCTTGTTTTGTGTGTGTGTGTGTGTGTGTGTGTGTGTGTGTGTGTTTGTGTGTGTTCCACAAAAGAAACAAAGTTATACAGGTTTGAAATGACATGAGAGTGAGGAAATGATGAGAGAATAGAGGGTTTGCACTTACGTCAGGGTTTGGTCAGTTACCCAGACGTATTGGTGATACTCGGATGTAAACAACAGCATGGACTGCACAGTTAATGTACTACTGAATACACTGTTCTGCTAATTTATGCTGTCTATACCATGGAAAAATGTGTAGAAGCTGGTAAATTACATAGAGAAGGACTTATTAAGCAGGAAAGGGTGCAATATTTTGATAAACTAAAGTTAACAGGTGGTAAAGATATGTACAAGCAGTATTAATTAAGATATTAGCCTAATATTTCACCTACCTGACCAGAAATGATCAGAACAAACACAAATGTTGTCAAGATTCTTGCCCTGGAAATCCTGGTTCAGTTTGACCAACCAAACACCTTTTGTTCCTCAGACAGTGTTTTGCACACCTCTCCTTGATTTATTATAACTTTTGGTAGTCTATAGTACTCCAAATGTTTTCCTGGTCCAAACAATTAGTACAGCCCAAAACATGACAATAATTGATCATTTTCAGCAGCAATAATCAGCAAAATATTCAAGTTTTATTCGGTTCAAGTGGCATTGTTTACATTCAGTGCCACAGCCAATATAGCCAATTGATAACGCGTTGTGAAAACACTGTATGAACAATGGTATTTTCCCCTTGTCCTATGTCTTTAACATCACATTTAATTAAGATTGCTGTAGTGAAGTGCTTGAGTTTCTGTGGTTTGTTTCCAAAACTGAGTGTACATAAGCTAAGATGGCAGCTATAAAATCATGTACTTCCACAACATCATGGCATTGAGATGAATGGGAATGTTAATGGATAGCTCTCCAGGTATTGTAGAGCTCCCTGAATGCTTCTCGTCCCACGTCATCGCTGCCCATAAATCCAGCATCCTGCTCTCCTTGAGGATGATTGATCTTCCCTGTGTTTAACCTCTAGGTGAACACCCTGTCCTTCATGTCCCCTGCTGTGTTAAGGACTCTGTTTAGATTCATGCCAAGAGATTGTTTCCATTCTTTCCGTTTTAGTTTAATTTAAAAAAGCCTTCTCTAAAGACACACACAAACTCTCACATGGTGTTGTAGTAGCAGCCAGTGCAGACGAGAGCGCTTATGTTGAAGTAATATGTTAGTATAAGACACCTGGC
Source organism: Cirrhinus molitorella (assembly GCA_033026305.1). Lineage (NCBI taxonomy): Eukaryota > Metazoa > Chordata > Actinopteri > Cypriniformes > Cyprinidae > Cirrhinus > Cirrhinus molitorella. The sequence goes on along the minus strand of CM065127.1, from coordinate 10,058,104 downwards.
ACCCACAAAGATAGGTCAGTTACGGTCTCGAGTTCAAATGCAGTGAAAATGTGTGCGTGGTCAATTAAAGAGAAGCGGGGGGATGGATGCCATTAAAGGCCTATCGCTTTCAACGGGAGCTTCTAACTGCTGCATATGTGTATGTGTGTTAGTGATGTGTGCTCATGTACACACTCATGAAACATGATTCAGAGATAAAACCATGCTATAGCTATCAAGTTATCAAGGCCTGTATACTTCTTGCCTCATATAATAGCCATGAAGTGACTATTATATAAACCCTGGTGTGTGTGTGTGTGTGTGTGTGTGTGTGTGTGTGTGTGTGTGTGTGTGTGTGTGTGTGTGAATGTATTATATACAAATAGGCATACAGGTATATGGGCCATTCTACAGAACCAACTGCTGTCCCACAACCAAAAAAACACAAAAGCATTTAAGTATTCAAGTCTTATATGTTTACTAAGATCCTTACTATGTTTCAAAAGAAAATTGTATTTTATATATTCTTTGTAAATTCAGAAACTTTCCCGTCCCACATTTTTATGTCACTACCAAACAGTGTATGTTTTAGTCCATTGGATGAGACAGATTTGAACTACACCCCTATGTTTATGATCAAGGAATATTAATTTGTCCTTCTCTCTCATAGCTACAAAGTGTGAGTAGATAGGTCCAGCAATTTTGAGATAAATGTATTCAAAATTCAAAAAAAAAAAAAAAAGCGGTGCGCAACACCACTAGCAAACACCTTTTTTCTCCAATTAGGCACACTTTTTGGGAATTATTCGTTAACATTTAGTCTTTATTTGTGTACCACTGTTCAGAACTATTAGCATCTTTGAGCTTGGTTCAAAAGTATCTAAAATAGTCACCACATTTGGTGGCATTTTGGTAGTGACATCATTGACTTTTTGGGTGTTATCCCATAAATGTGTCACTACAGAAACAGTAACGGCCAAAACATGTCAGTATTGTTTCGGTAATGACAAAAGGAAAACATATTCTCATATTTGGCGGAAATAAACTAAATTTTAGTACAGTTCTGCAAATGTTTTGTATTTTAGTAAGTGTGCTTTGTATATTCGAACTAATGAATCCTTAACAACAAAATTGTTATGATCAACTTTTTGCCTTTTACGAAGATAAATTGAATTCAAAATACAACAAATCTCATAAATTATACTTTTGCTATTAATATTGTTAAAACAAATTTAGGGAGTGCACAAATATTCCAAAACTTTCTGAAAATACAATATGAGAATTACATGCACAATTACTAGAAATGTATATCTTGGGTATTATACAATTTGCACACATACAAATGTTTCCAACTTTCCAATTCTGTAGAATTGCCTCATACAGTTGAGGTCAAACAACAATTGCATGTTTTTTTTTTTTTGTTTGTTTGTTTTTAGTACTGACCTGAATAAGATAAAAGATGTTTACATATAGTTCACAAGAGAAAATAATAGTTGAATTTATAAAAATGACCCTGTTCAAAAGTTTACATACACTGGATTCTTACCTGGTTGTTTTTGTTGTTGTTGTTGTTGTTGTTGTTGTTGTTGTTTTGGTTTTGGTTTAGTGATAGTTGTTCATGAGTCGCTTGTTTGTCCTGAACAGTTAAACTGCCCGCTGTTCTTCAGAAAAATCCTTCATGTCCCACAAATTATTTGTTTTTTCAGCATTTTTGTGTATTTGAGCACAAAAAAATTACTGTTTGTTTTTGAGATCCATCTTTTCACACTGAGGACAACTGAGGGACTCATATGCAACTATTACTGAAGGTTCAAAATCTCACTGATGCTCAAGAAGGAAACACATGAAGAACCAGGGGTGTAAACTTTTGAACAGAATGAAGTTTTGCCTAAATGTTTTTTATCATTTAGTACTGCCTTCAGAAGCTACAGAAGATACTTACATGTTTTCCAGAAGACAAAATAAGTTCATTTTAACCTGATCTTCAAATTTAAAAAAAAAAAAAAAAAAAAAGGTCAAATATCTTATTCTGGTCAGTACTAAATAAAAAAAAAAACATGCAGTTTGTATGATCCCTCTTATTTTGTTAAAATAATTAACATTTTACAGATTCTGCAAGGTGTATGTAATCTTTTGTCTTCAACTGTATATCAAACTCTTAAGATAATATTGTACCAATGCACTCCTAACTAGATTAAAAATCCTGAAGACTAAATATGGCTCATGTCCCACATGCTTAATGTGGTTAATACTTCCAGTTAGAGGTATATTCAAATCAATAACTACTAAATATGAGCAATAGTGATAGTGATACTTGACTTGAAACACTTCTGGAAACATTAACCACAGCACAGTTATCGTAAACTTTACTTGGGCTGCAACTTTTGAAAAGAAATCTGATAGTATATGAGTGTGAAGATGTTTTGTGATGTTCAGTGGAAAATCCAGATTAATCCAACCACACCTCCTTTATCTAGGTTACAGGAAAAAGGAAAAGCATGTTAAACAAGGGGAAACATGAAAGTGTGTGTGCATGTTTGTGTATATTTGTGTACAATGGCTTTGTGTATGAACTTCTGAGAGGCAGTTTTTAGAGTTTTGTTAACAAAATGTTCCTGTGTTTGGCAGTCCTCTGCAAATATTAAAGTAGGGCGAGATGTGGTTACGAGGCAGTGTAGAAAGTAATATTTTTGGTTGAATATTACAAAGGCATGACCTAGAGCCATGTTCTACTGTTATATACAGGAAGTATTGAACTTGTAGTAACCTGCATTTATATACACATTTAATTTTACCCACATGTTTTCTATTATATTTGTTATGTAAAATTATACAGCAAGTCACTCTGGAATGCAAGTTTCCTTCCTAATTCTGGAAGTCATAGTGCTATTTTTTTCATGCCATAAGTTTGGAAAAAGAGCCATGTTGACTTACTGTAAAAGGAATGTAGGATTTTTCAGCCTGCCTTCAGGGGGTTGTTATTTAGTCCTGTGATTTTTATGTCACACCGGGTCACGGCATTAAAATGATGTGTTTAAAACAGATTGATTGACTGTGTCCTTGTTTCTCTCTGTGTTCTGGAAATAGGAGCACCCAATCCAGGACAGCCTGCCAGTCAGAACGGATTACATTGTGCCAGAGGATGGACCGTTATCAGGTACAGAAAACACACATACCCACACTCCAAGGACAGATAATTACAAAAAGGCAAAGGATAGACAGCTATCAGAAAAACAACACAGGTTTCCTCTCCTCCTTTTCCTCTCCGAGTAGGAGATTTGGAGAGGAAATCTTTTCAAGCACACAGTGGAAAAAAGCAGCAGTTCTGCAGCCTTTGTGGAAAATATAATCACACTGAATCATGGCCTTGAATTTTGGGCTATCTGCAGCGTGCTTTGAGTACTGACCTAGTCTCCCGCTCGGTCAGGGACCTTCAATAAACAAGGGGAAACTCTTTTTTATTTCTTCTTCCATCATGTCTCATTATGGCTGGCCCGTGAGAGGATGTTTTAAGGACATATGGCAGCACAACAAGACATTTAGTCTGTCTGTAAGTCAAACATTGGTTAAAAGCAAGAGCGTAGCACTTTCAAACAATATACACTACCAGTCAAAAGTTTTTTAACAGATTTTTCATGTTTTTTCTTTTTAAAGAAGTCACTTCTGCTCACCAAGGTTGCATTTATTTGATTCAAAGTAGCATCATTAATCCAGTCACATGATGTCACATGATCCTTCAGAAATCATTCTAATATTCTGATTTGCTTTTCAAGAAACATTTATTTTTATTATTATTATTATTATTATTATTAATATTTAAAACAGAATTCTTTGATGAGAATATATATATATATATATATATGATAATAAATCAGTGTATATATATATATATATATATATATATATATATATTAAGAAATTATAGAAATTAATACTTTTATTTAGCAAGGATACTTTAAATTAATCAAAAGTGATGATAAATACATTTATAATGTTACAAAAGATTTCCATTTCTGATAAATGCTGTCTTCTGAAACCTAAAAAAAAATAAACTAAAACATTCAGTTTTCAACATGACATTCAACAATAATAATAACAATATTAATAATAATAAATGTTTTTTTTTTTTTTTTGAGCAGCAAATCAGAATATTAGAATGATTTCTTAAGGGTCATGTGACTAGAGTATTGATCAAAAAAATCCAGCTTTGAAATCACAGGAATAAATTACATTTTAAAATATATTTATATAGAAAATAATTTTAAATGAGAAAAACAATTTCAAAATGTTACTATTTTTGCTGTACTTTGGATTAAATAAATGCAGGTTTGGTGAGCAAACAAGACTAAAAACATTAAAAATCTTGACTAGTAGTGTAGAAACAATACATTTTCATTCACAAGAGACAGTAAAGATGCTTTACGAAAGTAATTTTATTGCACTTAAGTTTGTATACACCCTTGTCTACATGATCATTATTTTGGTTAATTTTTCCAAAAGTGAAAGACTAAACATTTTGCATACTATAGATGTTTAAAGCTAACACACATGCGTTATAAACCACAAAACTCCAGTTTTGATTTAATGGGGTTTCTGTGGTTTTCCACAGAGATGTTTGTCAATTTTAGGTCAGATCTGAGGATTCTTTTAGCTCAGTTCTAATACGCTGGATTCTTTGTGTGTGTGTGTCTTGCCAAACTATAGGAAACAAAAGTGAAGCATTCACGTACACATCTGTCCCATCCATCAGGCCTTTAAGTTAATTCATGCAATGTAGACAGTTGTGACCTTCCAAAGACCCGATTAACGCTCATCAGTGATTGATAGAAAACAAACAAATTACAACACTGTGCTCTATCTATGCATGTTTTTCTCTCAATATGGAGTGTGTTTGTGTGTATGTGAGCGTGTATGTTTTGGAAAACATGCTGAAAATTCATTAGTGGCTTTAGCACTGTTAATTCAGCAGAACAGTAAACCACAAGGGAAACCAAATAAGTGAAAATTGGAATCGTTTAAGCAAACATATGACCTTGTATGAACATATTTGATGCAATTATCACTACTTATTACATGTAATACATTAGATACCTAAATAAATACTAGACATTTACATTTGAAGAAGAAAATGTGTGTAATACCTGCCTATGTATCATTTACTGCCACTTGGTTTTGCTGTGCAGTCGCTGTTTTTCTGTGCAGTCATTCTGTTTTCTATAAAATAAAACAAAAAAAGGTGTGTGATGTTGCTGAACATTAGAAAAGGTTGTGGAGATTCAATAAAATAATACTTTCCTACACTGTAAAAAAAAAACAACTTAAAAAAATAAGTGTTCGTGATGCCTTAAGATTTTAAGTTTAGTCAACATGAAATTAATTTAAAGTTAAATTGTACTACATGAAAACGTAGATATTTGAGTTAAGTAAACTTAAAATTTTAAGGCAGCACAAACACTTACCTTTAAGTTACAGTGTATGTTTTTTGCATTTGAAGGAACAGTTACTCAAAAAATGAAAAACTGCATTGAATGGGTGCCATCCGAATGAGAGTCCAAACAGCTGATAAAAACATCACAATAATCCACAAGTAACTAAATCCATGACTCCAGTCCGTCAATTAACATATTGTGAAGTGAAAAGCTGCATATTTGTAAAAAAATACAAGTACATCATTAAGGTGTTTCAACTTTAAAGCATTGCTTCTGTCCAAAATTTTAGTTCATAATACATAATAACACTTCCTCCAGTTAAAAAGTCCATCATCTGTTGTCCTCTCACATTGAAATCCAGGAACATTTTTGTTTACAACGGTCTTCACAAGTAAACAGTGCCTAATCTGTGCATATTTCTTCCTGATTTAGAATAGACAATTTGTTTTTACTGGAGAAGTCAATATTATGGATAGAGGATTTTAAGCAACAGTTTTAAATTGAAAATGATGGATTTGTTAATTACAAACACACTGATATTTGCCTCACAAGATGTTATTATTATTATTAACTTTGTTATTAATAATATTGTGAAGTTTTTATCAGCTGTTTGGACTCTCATTCTGACGGCACCCATTCACTCCTAAGGATTCATTGGTGAGCAAGTGATGTGATGCTAAATTTATCCAATTCTGTTCTGATGAAGAAACAAACACATCTACATTTTGGATGTCCTGTGTCAGCAAATTTAAATTTTTGGGTAAACAGTTTTTTCAGAAGTTTTTTGAAGATCTGCATGTGTGTGTGTGTGTGTGTGTGTGTGTATATGCACACATGCAGGAATGCATCTGTGTGTGTGTTCTGTCAGAGGACCTGCTGATTCAGCATATTAATTGTCAGCTGGTTGGTCAGTCAGGCTGCTCTCTATTGTTTTCTCCGGTTCTGTCCACCTCCAGTGCGTCACATGTTTGGTGTCCCCAGAGGAGGCCTACAAAACCTTTGTTTATGCTGCATGTCTAAGTGTATGTTTGTGTAACCTTATGAGAGGAAATCAGTGTGTGGTAGATACAACAGACATCCTTAATTCAGTGTTTCTTGTCATGTCTCATTGGAATATCTGTGAGGAAATGGACAGTACAGTGCAACAAAGTAGACCAGACCCCTTGACCTTGTGACAGACTTTGACGTGCGAGGGACATCATGTGCAAACATCAGCTGATTATGAATCAGGAGCAGTAAAAATGTAAACAATCAGAATATTACAGCTTCAGATTTTATGTACACTACCAGTCAAAAGTTAGAAGAGTAAGTTCTTTTTAAAGAATTCTCTTCTGCTCACCAAGCCTGTGTTTATTTGATCCAAAATACAGCAAAAGCAGTAATATTGTAAAATATTTTTGCTATTTAAAATAATGGCTTTCTATTTAAATGTATTTTAAAATGTAACTTATTCCTTTGATCAAAGCTAAATATTTAGCTTTATTACTTAAGCCTTCAGTGTCACAGGATCCTTCAGAAATCATTCTAATATGCTGATTTGCTATTCAAGAAACATTGATTATTATTATAATTATATTATCATAATATAATTATATTATATATATAATATAATATTTAAAACCGTTGAGTACATTTCTTTGATGAAAAGAAAGATCCAAAGTTCAGCATTTATCTGAAATAAAAAGCCTTTGTAACTTTTGGGAAAGAAGTGATAGAAATGAACACTTTTATTTAAGCAAGGATGCTATAAATTGATCAAAATACATTATCAAAATAGACATTTATAATGTTACAAAATATATTAGAATAATTTCTGAAGGATCATGTGACTGGAGTAATGGTGCTTAAAAATCAGCTTTGAAAAAACAGGAATAAATTACATTTAAAAATATATTCAAATAGAACGCAGTTATTTTAAATAGTAAAAATATTTCACATTTTTACAGTTTTTGCTGTATTTTGGATCAAATAAATGCAGGCTTGGTGAGCAGAAGAGAATTCTTTAAAAAAATTGTCAAATCTTTTGACTGGTAGTGTACAATGATTTGAAAGCTGTTGTGACAGTTCCTCAGTTCATGTCCTGTCTTTTCAATATTTTTTATTGCTCACAATTTGCTTTTATAGCTTAGGAGACTTTAATGGGGTTCTCTGTGGTGTTCATTTTAAATATCAACCTTGTCTCAGATTTATCCTAAAAAGTATTTTGAGATTTGTCAAATGAGACAATTGTAACATATATTTAACATTAAAAATTAATGAAAAAATGCATAACAGGAACATTGGTTGATTTAATAAAATAGAATACATACAGTAAGTGTATAGAGTTATAAAGTTAATTTAATTTCCAACTGCTCTCCATTTAATCTCATTGCAGTCTAGAGATACTTACTGTTCCTTTTTCTTTTTAGACAAACGTAAAGAGAAGGTTCCCCTCCTTATGTCCTTCTACATTTACAGTTATGCAATATATGTGTTTGGGTTTCCACATAGGCCTACATGTGTGTTAAATGTATCAGTTCTGCGTTAAGACTCCAGTGTCACGCTGCAACCACGCCTGCATCTTCTAATGTGTGTTCAGCTCTTCATCCTGATTGATTGTCATTGATTCAGCTGGCAGGGTATTAAAAAAACCCTATTACATCATTCACCTCTGCAGCAGCTCTGGCTCTGCATCAGCCTCCCCATTCATACCAATCAGCTCCATTAGCTAAAGTGCTCGGAGAGTGCACAGTCTCTGTGTGTGACTATTTCAAGACGGAGTGACAGATACAGGCTGGACACACAGCAAATTTTAGACTGAATGCTGTCTTTGGAAACACTGAGTGATCAATCAGTTGTAAATACTCTGGTCTTCATGTTACTTAGGTCAGTCAGCTGGTTATATACTGTGCATCCAGAATGACACCAACCCCTCTTAAATGGTGCTTTGGAATGATGCAGACTTTTCTGTGTGAGGGGACTGAGCTGTCCCAGGGTATTGTGTAATATGATAAATATGACTGGGATACTACAATCCATTATGTTATACAAGAACTGATTATTTACAATAATGGTGTGTCTGTGTGTGTGGCAGGATGAAAACACAAACTAATGATTTACTGAAGCAATATTACACAAGTGTTTTATGGTGTATATCAACACAGCTGTGACTCCGTGTCGTGGACAAACTATTGTATATACATTTATAAAGTTCAGTGAGCATAAACTTAATATTGTTTAACTTACATTTTAGATCAGTATTGCCAGCTGCTTTGTCTGTTTTTGCCTCGCCAGCTAAAAGTTTTCAAACGAGGCAGCTGTAGAGCTGTGTGTGATTTGTTTTTAATAAATTAGTGTTTTGGAACAAATTGGTTGAACGAATGATTCAAATGACTCACTCTTATAGAGGTGCCTGACATACTGCTACTAAAAATAGTAAAAGTAACAGGCCTACGTTATTACGCTGTTCAAGGAACACTCCACTTTATTTGAAAATAGGCTCATTTTCCAACTCCCCTAGAGTTAAACAGATGAGTTTTACCGTTTTTGAATACATTCAGCCGATCTTGGGTCTGACGGTAGCACTTTTAGCATAGCTTAGCTTAAATCATTGAATCTGATTAGACGGTTAGCATCTTGCTCAAAAATGACCAAAGAGTTTTGATATTTTTCCTATTTAAACCTTGACTCTTCTGTAGTTACATTGTGTACTAAGACAGAAAATGAAATGTTGTGATTTTCTAATCTGATATGGATAGGAACATAATAATCAAGGAACTTTACTGCCGTACCATGGGTGTCCTCTGTCCTCAAAGAAAATACGACTCAATTTTACCCTTTTTTTATTCACCTTATAAGACCCATTTTTACGTTTTAATGTTAAGTACCCTCTAGCGGGCGTAAAAATAATGACAGTGTTGCGTTGAATCTGACGTACGTTCTCTGGTATCGAACCTGTGTTCATATGATTAAACCACTTTGTAGTGCAGTGCTCTACCATCTGAGCTACACATAATCCTGAAAGTGCATTGGATACCTGTTGCTGATATGGGAGCAATTGTTGTATATGCTCTATGGAGACGTATTTTGAGGATTTGTGAAAACGACTTAAGTCGGGTGTATAATTGGAGGACATGTTGGTAATATCATTGCGCCTGCTGCACTCAAGGTACAACAGCAAATTTCCTTGATTATAACGCCGGAATGAGAGTATAGTTCCTATCCATATCAGCCTAGAAAATCACAACTTTTCATTTTCTGTCAGTCTTAGTATACAATGTAACTACAGAAGAGTCAAGTTTTAAATAGGAAAAATATCTAAACTCTTTGGTCATTTTGAGCGAGATGCTAACGATCTAATCAGATTCAATGATTCATGCTAAGCTATGCTAAAAGTGCTAACGGCAGACCCGGAGATCGGCTAAATGGATTCGAAAATGGTAAAACTCACCCGTTTAACTCTAGGGGAGCTGGAAAAAAAGAAAGAAAAGAAAAAAAAAAGTAAAGTAGCCAGTAACTTCAATGAACAAGCATTTTTGAATGAATGGGATGGTGAATGACTCATATTCCAGCGTTTTCAAATGAATTGGTTGAATTAATGATTCAGTGATTCACTCATAAAGATAGTCAAACAACTTGCAGAAAGAGTGATTGAAAATCTACACCACTAAAGCACAGTCATCTCTCCTTACACTGTTTATGGGTTAAGTAAAATGTTATGTACTGTAATGTAACAGGCTACTGCTAGCAAGCAGCTAACCATGTCCCTCTGTAGAACGCGATATTGATATTGGCGTTACTCAGATGTAAAGGACAGCATGGATTGCACAGTTAATGTACTACTGAATATATTGTTCTGCTAATTTATGCTGTCTAAACCACAGAAAAAAAAATGTTGAAACTGTGAAGTCATATAGAGAAGGACGCAATATTTTGACAAACTAAAGTTAATAGACGGTAAAGATACGTACAAGCAGAATTAATTAAGGTATTAGCCTAATATTTCACAGACCTGGCCGGAAATGATAAGAACAAACATGAATGTTGTCAAGATTCTTGCCCTGGAAATCCTGGTTTAGTTTGGCCAACTACAAATGCCTTTTCGTCAGACAGTTTTTGGACTCTTCTCCTTGATTTGTTATAACTTTTGTCAGGCTATAGTACTCCAAATTTTATTCCCAGTGTGATCGATTAGTATGTGACAATAACTGATCATTTTCAACAGTAATAATCAGCAAAATATGCAAGTTTCTTTCAGTTCAGTGGCATCGTTTACATTCAGTGTAGCCAATATGGCCGACTGATGATGCATCATGAAAACACTCTATATGCATTCACTATTCGGGCTATCCCTAAGTAATGGAAATAGTGTTATATATTATACATGTGACAAATGTTCAGCACATCCTCTTTATGTAATTTGCAATTATAGAATTTACAGGTTAAAGTGAAATGAACAGGAAAGCACTTTTATGGTAAGCTGTGGTCGCACTTTTTAGAGTGCTTTTAATCATATTCTGTCAGCATTTTGGCACATGATCAGCATCAGGGCCATAATATGATGATGTCAAAGCGGGCTGCAGCAGGGTCATCCAGAAATGTGGGTGCCGCCCATCCTGCAGTGTGACTCAGAGTTGGTTTATTAGATTAAAAGAGGCTGAGCTCCTCATCAGTCGCCCATCGTCTGCCCAGCGCTCATGGTAACAACAGGAGAGAGAGAGAAGAAAGAATTTTTACATGAAAAGAATTGATTGATTTATTGATTTTGGGCTGTGCATGGCATTTAGATCTGGTTTGTTTCTGAACATCACATACTATTGGACCCATAAACCTTATAAATATATGTAGCATACATTATCCAAATGTAATTTATTCCTGTGATCAGAGCTAAATTTTCAGCATCATTTCTCCAGTCTTGAGTGTCACTGATCCTTTGCTGTTTAAGAAACATTTATTATTATTAATATTAGCAATATTTAAAACATTTAAGTACACACACACACACACATACACACACACACACACACACACACACACACACATATATATATATATATATATATACTGTATATAGGAAAGAAATTATAGAAATGAATAGTTTTATTTTGCAAGGATGCTTTAAATTGATGAAGAGTGATGATAAAGACATCTATAATGAAAAAAAATCAGTTTCAGATAAATGCTGTTCTTCTGAACTGTCTATTCACTAAAGAAACCTGACAAAAATCTACTCAGCTGTATTCAACATGATCATAATAATAAATGTTCTTTGACCAGCAAATCAGAATATTACAATGATTTCTGAAGGATCATGTGACTGGAGTAATGCTAAAATTTCAGCTTTGAAATCACAGGAATAAATTACAAAATATCAAAATATATTCAAATAGAAATTAGTTATTTAAATAGTAAAAAAAAAATACAGTTTTTGCTGTACTTTCAATCAAATAAATGCAGACTTGGTTAGCAAAAATTTTAGTGTAGACTTGTAGTGTATATACACATTTAGGTTTAAATTACACTTGACAGTTAGGGGTGTGCGATATTGACAAAAAATAATATCTCAGTTTTTCCTGGGATTTTATCGATAACAATAATTAGCCAATATTTTGCTGTGTGTTGATGTGCTTAAAGATTACTGTGCCAAAGTTTTTGATACTTCATATTTTGTGTGGATGAAATTATTATTTTCCAATCAGTTTAAATAGATTTTTACCTGTATAAAGCCATTTTTTATAGCCTACAAATGTGCATCGTCTTTTGGGTCAAATTCTTACATTTAATCAGTCAATTATAATAATAATATATTTAGGCTGTTACCAAACATATATCAAGTATTAAATAAGTATCAACAAAATTCATCTTTGCAGAAGTTGCATATGAAGTGGCATTTAGATGTATTAACACATGTTAATGCAGTAATATTTATTATATGAAATTATTTTAAAAGTAAAAAGATACCTTGAATGTGAAATTAAAACCGCCAGTAGGTGGCAACAAGTCGCTGTTAATACGTGATTCATTGCGATTGAACCGAATCATTTAAACGGTTGATTCATTTAGAAATTAACCACCGTCATGTTGCTCAAAGACGCAAAACAGTGCTGTGGCTGTGTTTGGAATGATTTTTGTTGGCATTTGAGCAAAAATGGTAAATATGCTGTCTAAAACGTAAGTCTTTAACTTCTTGTTTATTGAACTGTTGTATAAAATCAATATCACATTTGTAGTCATGCGGATTTTTGAAGGAAAAAACAGCACTCTTAGTGTGATATTGCTTAACAATATAAAATTATATAACCAGACTTCATCACGTAAAGTAACATTATGCCTACACTCTGCAGGTGTGTTTTGTTTGCTTTTTGCAATATACTCGATCATGTAAAATCGCACATCCTTAAAACATAAATTACGATATTATCACAGATGATATAGGCTGTATGCATTTTAAGTGATTCAAGAGTTTTCTTCATTCATTTGACCCTTTCGTAAATAAATAGAACTGAACTAATCAAGTATTAATTACTGTGGAGCTGCAAATGTAAAACATATGCATGGCATTTATGTTACCATGTTTTATAGCTTCTTTGAATTTCTCTCTTTGTACCCAATAAAAAATACAGTCTGACGGGACTGACTTGTGGTTTCATGTTGGAAAGATTTTTTATGTTTTTAAGATATTAAAGAAACATCAACGCTTTCAAATATTGCATTTCAGAAAAAAGAAAAAGAAAAAAAGTCTAAATAATCACATGCACTCAGTTATGTGCTGTAAACATGCACAACAATTTAGACTGAGCTCCAACACATTGACACACTTTTCTCTTCAGGTAGCACAGCTCAATTAGGGATTGAGATATATTAAAAAAAAAAAAAAAACACACACACACACATCTAGCCAACTATTCCCAACTCAGTTTCATTTTCCCCAGAGCACAGTCTTCCCCAGAGTGTGTATAACGCTCAAACATCTGTGACTCTGTACATTTGATATAGTGTGATTCAGACGCAAGCCTCATTAAAACAGATGGTGTCTTAGTTTCTTGCAAGAACTCTTTGCAGATGTTATATTGCATATTTTTCATGAAGTAACATGCCCTCATTCCATATTAAAGCTATTGTTTATACAAAAATGACAATTCTGTCAACTCTCCTTCATATCAGGCCAAACACGTGGTGTTCTTTCCACGGAACACAAAAGGTGATTTTTTTAGAATCTTCACACAGACCAATTCCAAATATTGTTTGAAAGTCATCATAATGTAATTCCAAGTATAAGCAAATACGACTAAAATGCAGATGTGTGTCAGTTTGAAATACACTGACATGTTTTGACATCTGAGAGGTCTGTGTTTTGTTACAGCACATTATTGTGAGGAACATGATGACAATACTGTTGGTCAAACCTCTAAAGCAGAGATGGCTCCATTCCAGTGGAAAACGCATAAAGATGAACTCCCAGTATGACTGCACTCTGGGCGTATTTTCCTGTAAGATGTAATCTCATTGGTAAAGTGCGTCCCCAGTCCAGTCAAAGTAGGTCACAGACATTCACTATATGGACGTAACTATTTATTCAAGTGTTCTGATAAACGGCAATAAGCCAACCTGATCAAGGCAGACATAGCTATAGTTTGAACTCATGCATGTACAATAGTTAGAAGAAGTTCAGGATTTTGTTTGGGATTTTGCAACATGCATTGAAGACACGGAAGATGAGAAATTGTTGAATACAGTTGTTCTTTTTTGTTTTCTCATACAAAATATCTTAATTTGTGTTCTGAAGATGAGCAAAGGTCTTAGAAATTTGGAATGAGGGTGAGTAATTAATGACAGACTATTTTGGGTGAACTATACCTTTATTAATAAGAGATTTTTAAACCCAGGCAAAGTTTTTTATCATCTAATTATTAATGAAAAACAGAGTTTTTGCAACAATACCATTAGAAAACCATTTTTGCTTCCCCAAAAAACCTTTCAGTGAAAGAACCGGTATTTCTTAGTGTGAAGAACATTATAATAATCTAAACAAACTTTTTCTACTATAAAGAAAGACATTTTTGTACAATGGAAGGGTGCAATAAAATGGAACCATAGATGCCAATAAAGGACCTTTATTTTTAAGAGTGTAAAAAAAAGGAAGATAAAATCAGTATATGACTTGGTGTTTTCAGTAAAGCGGGGATGTACGCGTTGATCTTCAAAGGGACGCCTTTGGGCCACTGCAATAGAGGAAGCCAGAGTCATTACCATGGTTTCAGAAAACTGTCATTTCCTGTTTAACAGCAAACAGGTTGAAAGTGGTGAGAGAGGTCACAGGAAATCAACCACAAGGAAAATATCAAATTAATAATGCAGGACTGGAGTAATAATGGACACATTACTAATATAAAATCTAATATAAAGCAATATATGACCTACCTGTATTTTTTTTTTTCTTGGAGGTTTAATTATTATTTATGAAACCACATATGTTGTTTATCTGGTTGTAAATTAATATTTTCTAATAGCTGTACAAAAAAAAAACCAAATTGTTCAAATCTGATTCCATTTAGTTTCAGAATAAATAACTACACAATAATCTGGCTGATTTCCTGTATAAACACATACTAATAAAAGCGTTTTTCCCCACCAAGTGAGTCCTTCTATTTTCTTAGGCTCGGAGATTGCGAAAGCATGGCTTTGGGATTGCCTGAGTTTTTTTCCACATCCAAACACTGGGACCCCTCCCAAATTCCCGTAACCTCTAGTCCACATATGTTCCCTGAAAGCGTGGTAGGATTGAATTCTAGGTAACCTCTGGAGCAGTTATGACTCATTCCCCTGTAGTTCTATAAAGGATCTCTCACATTAAGCATGGCAGTGGAATGCATTACATTCCACATCACCCTGAAACTAGTTCTGAGGGAGCAGCCATTCATAAAAGGATATAAAACTTAATTGCAGAAAAATGCAATATATCTATAAGAAATATGTACTTCTTAAGACATACACTACCAGTCAAACATTTTTGAACAGTAAGATTTTAATCTTTTTTACAGAAGCCTCACCAAGCCTGCATTTATTTGATCCAAAGTACAGAAAAAAACAGTAAACTTTTGAAATATTTTTACTATTTAAATGAACTGTTTTCTATTTGAATATATTTTAAAATGTAATTTATTCCTTTGATTTCAAAGCTGAATTTTTAGCATCATTACTCCAGTCACATGATCCTTCAGAAATCATTCTAATATTCTAATTTGCTGCTTAAAAAACATATTTTCAGGTTTCTTTGATGAATAGAAAGTTCAGAAGAACAGCATCTGAAATAGAAATCTTTTGCAACATTAAAACATGTCTTTATCATCACTTCTGCATCCTTATAAATAAAATATTAATAAATAATAATACAATAAAAGTATTAATTTCTATAATTTCTTTCTTTATTTTAAAAAAATAATTAAATAAATACACAGACTCCAAGATTTTTAATCGTATAGTGTATAATGTTACCAAAGCCTTTTAATTTTAGATAAATGCAGATTTTATCTAAAATCTGGATCTGGATCCTTCTTTTTATCAAAGAATCCTGAAAAAATCTAATTATTCAACTGTTTTACATATTGATGATAATAATAATAATAAAATGTTTCTTGAGCAGCAAATCAGCATATTAGAATGATTTCTAAAGGATCATGTGACACTGAAGACTGGAGTAATGATGCTGGAAATGTAGCTTTGATCACAGGAATAAATTACATTTTAAAATATATTAATATAGAAAGCAGTTAATTCACAATTTTACTGTTTTTGCTGTACTTTCGGATCAAACAAATGCATGCTTGGTGAGCAGAAGAGACTTCTTTAAAAAACATACAAAAAAAGTAGTGTATTTACTCTTTAATATTTTCATTTATTTTATAGGTGAGTGACTTGGACAGTACTGTACATCAGAGACTTGTAAACGTGCAAATAGTACACACAGACAAGAAAGAGCTTATTATACAACCATGGTACAAATAATCACTGCTAAAAATAATACTGGGTATGGTAGAAATATGTTTACCATGGTAAATATTGGCAATTATGTTACCATAGTTTTTGCTCTTAGCCTCTGTCCCATCTTTTTGGTGTGTCCCTGACAGGAAATTATGTTCTTTCTGTTTGTACTGAACTTTCTGTATGACACAACTGTCATAACGCCTCAGTAACCGGAAGTCCGGTGTTTTACTCAGACAGCACACGTTCCACATGAGTACGTGAATCAGCGAGGGGCCGTCGAGGGTGGGGCTGTACTGGAAAAAGGGGGTGAAAAAACGCAGAAATCCCGTCGGCTGATGGGGGAAGTGGGGCTTTTGGGGTCCAGACTCAGCTGTCCTTGCTAAGCCGATTAATTTAAATAATCCACACAGAAACCGGTGAACAAAGTAAAATTATGACAGCCTGCTATTTAAATGACTTATGTTTTGAATTTTTGAATGAAGAATGCGTTAGAAATTAATGTAGTGGAACAGTAACACAAAAATGTCAATTGTATTATCAACTTTATTTATTTATTAATTGATTTATTCAAACAATTCGTTTGAGAGAGATATTTTTAATGAATTAGTTTTGATTCCGTTTTGATTCATCATTGGTAAACAAATGTAATTTTTGAGTCTGTTCCTTACACAATGCTACAGTATAACTTAAGATTCAGAATATAAACGAGACATATGGACGTGTATTTTTGAAACGTAAGCTATTATTATAAAGGTCTTTTGTCACCATTTATTCCCAGCGCATTTAAGAGACCATCCAGGACAGAATGCAACATTTCTCCCTTTGTGAAAGTAAAAGAAAAACACAATCGATTTAATGTTTAGGTGAACTATCCCTTTATTATATATTCGCGTTTGCTTTGTGTACGCTGCACCCTTAGCTCCGCCCACCGATACTGCGCCACGCCCAGCCCGTTTTCGGGGTCTCCCCTGCTGATGAATAATCATGAGGGGAAATGGGCGGAGCATCGCATGTGACTTAGGCGTTGGGTCATATTGTCCGCCCGCCCCCCACTCCAAGTATTAATTTACATTTCTAAGGGTCCTGTCTACAACTGAACTGTTTCCAAGAGAGAAAAACCAGATTTAACAGACACACCTTCATAACAGGAGAGATGAACTGATGTCTTTCCTTCTTCCGAGGTTCATCTGAAGTCACTTGCCATAGAGAAGTATCGCTCAGGACTGATTTGAGGTATGTGTGTGTTTGAATGTGTTTCTTTCAGGACGCTTTGCATCGAAATGCGTTATTTGTTGTAGGGGGAAAGGAGACGCGCGATATTGGAAACAATGTTTATGCACACGGTCAAGTGATACAGTGATTATATAGTAAATGTATCGGACAATAGGTCAAACAATGAGCATTAGAACAATAAAGCGCTCAAATCCGCGCTTCAGAGCGCAGCAGAACAATGGCAAACAAATGTTTGAAATAATGAAAGTAGGCGTTTCATATTACTGTGTTCACAAGTAAAAATAATTACTTATTTGTTTATATGTTTTGAATAGTACAGTTGTATAAGTACATTTTCTTAAATGCTGTATATTGTATACTGTATATTGTATACTATATATCATCAAACACACACACACACACACACTATATATATATATATATATATATATATATATATATGATAATTTTTATTTATTGTGATTATTTATTAATGTTTTCTAATGTATGTTTTATTTTTGCATTCTAAAAAATGTAATGTAAATATTTCTTCTTTTTTTCAAGAATAATGCATGCAAGTTGAGTTAAAAAAAAAAAAAAAAAAAAGTATGTGGAGTAGTTCAGTCAGCAATTCCAAGCACATGGGACGTGTCATGTCTTGTCTTGTCTTGTCTTGTCATGTCTTCCTCACTGTAGAACAGTGCCTCTCATTCTCTGTCCAAGATTTCCATTTTAAGTTAATTTTGTCTTATTTATACATTAGACCTTCTCATTTGCTATGGAAACTATAGGGAACTTAATAACGTTTGTACATTTCTTAAAAATTGTGTTATTTTAATTTACTTTTACAGTAAATATCAAGTCTAGACACAGTCTGAACACATGCTTCTGCATTTTAATGACAAGATCAGTTTGTTAGTAGAGATGTTGCAGTATATGTTCAGTATGATCATATTGACGTGGGTTTTTCAGTATTGGAGGGGATGTTGGGGGTAGGGAGGGGTTGGTTCCGACCACATGTGTTTGCAATTTGGAGGCTGTTTTGTCAAACGCCTTACATCTGTTTTTTGATCTTTGAACCAGTTCCCCCCCACTAGTGCTAGTGAAGTCTTCCCTTTTCTGTTTGTGTATCTCTCTATCTGGTTCTTTCTCACACACAGACACTATCATTCTCTGTGTGTGGTTTCCGTTCTGTATAACCATGAACGCGACAGCGAAAGTGAGATAGAGGGAAAGACACAGAGTCATGACTTCAGACTTCCCGTACATGATGATGCTTGTCCCTTGTGGACGGTAGGACAGTGGAGTTGAGTGATTACAGGTTCTCTGGGTAGTCACACATTGTCCTTAGCTGTGCAAAACAACATTTTAGATTTTATTATTTTATTATTTTAGATTTTAAATTTCATTGGTTGTTTAAATTAGGTGGTTGCATTAACTAGTACACTCATATCTGCTCTTACACATGAGCCAAGGGTACATTGTTCTTGCTTAATTTGACCTTTCTCAATAGATTTCTTTAAGATAAAATACAGTGTTGTGTATTATCACTGCATTTAATTTCCTGGTAAACCAGGAATGCCCTTTTGCTGGAATTACCTTCTTTTATCTATCTGAACACACTGTGAGTCAGCAGCACGCTTAGGTCTAGACTGATTTTGTCTACACTGCATATTGAGTGCATGCTGGTGTGCATTTATATGCAGCATATTGATTAACCTAATGAACATGTTGCTCTAGAGGAACTTCTTTCTCTTGTGGGACAGTGCCGCTTCTGTACACTTGATACGCATTGATATGGATCTTTGTTTTGGTCCGTATGTTCAAGTGTGCTTTGTTCTGTTCTTTGACAGCTCTCTTTGTTTCCCGCTTGTCTGCTCATTTATAACTCACACCTTCACATGTCTCATATACATATTATAAATTATGATAATACATTTGAATATCTGCATATGTCACACAAAGGATTCTGAGCTGAGCTATATGTGCTCATTAAGGGATGATGCAATATTCATGTAGGGTTTGAAATCCTAAAGCGTGGTGGATGTTTATGTTCTTTGTTTCTTAATTCCGTGGATTTCTGCGGTGACGTTGACACCCAGGGGCTGGATTTCGGGTTGTTATGCTAAACAGCTTCCGTAGATTTTTTGCGGGAAATTGTAGAACAGATAGTTTGCATTCATTATATTGTCTGTTAGAAGTACATACTGTGTTTTTGTTGGGGCATGAACAAAGAGTTTTGCCCTGAACCTGTTATTAATGTCTCGAGCGTCTTTGGCGTAATATTAGGTGAGAGGCAAAAGAGAATGGAGAAATGAGATAATATGCAGTTGCATGTGTGATGCTGGGTAACGGTTTGTTTTTAATGAGCATGTGTGTATTTTGAGTAAGAAATCATAAATCTGAGTTAGGATGGGATTCATTTAGCGTAACGTTTAACAGAATCATAGTTGCCTAATCAAATTAAAATGGTTTTAATGTCAGATTTGATTTGTGATGTAGGAAATTGCATGCTGTTTTCTTTTTGTCTTATTGCGTGGTTATAATTTGTGTAATTTATGGTGTCATAAAGTCTAATATGTAGCATTTGCATGCTGTTCGCTCATGAGTTTAGGTGTATGTTTATGTGTGAATTATAGATCCGTAGTGTAATCCAGACACGGACAGCTGTCTGTAAATCCTTTAGTCGGATCTGACCAATAGCTGCTTGGCATTTTGTTGCTGACATTGATTCTCCCCCCTTTAAATCAAACAAAGAAACATAACCATCAGATACCTCTTCTACTCTCTCGCCCCATGCGGTCCAAGAAAGCTCACAGGGCACAGGGAAGGCTGGACTAATGGATACTCCGTATGATTCATGACCACAAGATAAATCTTAGATCTAAATTAGGATGTCACAGACTCGAATGAAACATTCTGTCCTGTGGAACATTCAATATTGTTTTGAATGTGCTATTGTAAATAAAACTAGACATTCTGTGTTTTGTGAAGAAATGTTGCTAGTGAATGATGACGCTAAAGTGGTCCAGGTGGTGCTATGATGTTTAAGGTAGTGGTTAAGGTATTCTAGGCGATTGTTAAGGTTTTTGCAACTCACTAGGATGTTCTAGAGTGTTCTGGTGGTTACTAGTAGGTGGTAGCAACTTGTTGGTTTGTTCTAGGATACTAGGAGTTTTGTGGGATGTTCTAGGTGGATGCAATTCAATAGAATGTCCTAGATCGTTTCTAGGGTGTTATAGGTGGTTGTAAATTGCTAGGATGTTCTAAATGGTTGCTAAAGTTTTCGAAGTTGTTCTAGGCGCAACAATGTTCTAGGTGGTTGCTGTGTGTTTTTTAGGTGGTTGCAAATTCCTAGAACGTTGTAGGGTTTACTACAATATTCTAAACAACTGCTAGAATGTTTCTAGTTTTTTTTTTTCTAGGTTTTTACTAGAATGTTCTAAACAACTGATAGGATGTTCTAGGTTTATACTCAAATGTTCGAAACAACTGCTTGACCCTGATCAGACAGAACACATTTTTTGCAGTGAGAGGCGCCCTTTTTGAATTATTTTCTATTGGCGGTGAGTGTTCTGCATGCTGTTTATGCACTGTTTTAACCAGCTGTTGCACCTCACGATTTTGCAGTAGCACTCTGAGCACCTGAAGTTGAAAAAAAGCGGCAGAAAAGCGCTCAATGTCATCGTGTTTTTCCCACTGTCCAAACGAATAAATGGCAGGCCTGCTTAAAAAGTCTGGAGACTGCAATGATGGAGGAGAAACTTTTGGTGTCTGTCGCGGGTTACCCGGAACGGTATTTTTTTAAGGTTTTAGCTAATATGACAGTTTACTTAACAGCAAAAACCAAATATTTTAGAGCTCTCACGCTATAATCCTTTGATTAGACTGACAGAGATGCTGTTTTGATCAACCTAAAAACTGCTTCACATTGCTCTTTTTTTAAAAAGTCACAAAAAAGTCACGTTTTCAGACATACAAAGCGTGTTCGGTGTGATCAGGGCCCTAGGATGTTCTAGGTTTTACAGGAATGTTCTAAACAACTGCTAGAATGTACTAGGTTTTTAGAATGTTTAAAACAACCTGCTGCAATGTTCTAGATATTTTCTAGAAAGATTTAAACACCTGTTCTAAACAACTGTTAGGGGCCATTCACACAGAACACATTTTTTTCATTCCAATGCGCTACTTTTCCATTGTTTTTCTATGTAAACATGCGATTGACGGACGTGCATGACCGTTACGCTCATGTCTCACGTCTTTTGCAGTTTTTAAGACACTGTATCAAGTTAAAAGAGTTTCAACTTTTACACACAGCGCCGCTCATCAATGTCAGTTCCAAAGCAGTGGACCAATCAGAAGAACTCAGAGGCGGGGCAAGTGTTGCAAGCTTCTGTTTACATTAGCAAGTTGGCATGGCAACTGTTTTATTTGACTGCAACTTGGCGGAGGAAGCGCTCATAGTGGTTGTGTCCGGATACCCTAAATTATGTAACATTTCTTCAAGCAATTGTCACAACTTGTTCCTTAAAAAAGGAGCTTGGAGATGGATATCTCTGTCGCTGAATATATATATCTATATATATATATATACTGAAAATGCCCCTTATTGTCGTTACTGCATCGTGTCTCAAAAGCGCGTCTCGAGACCCTGGCGTTCTATGCTGTGTTTTTTTTAAAAACCATTCCTAAATGCTGCATCTCGTGTTTTTAGACGCAAAGCGTTCTGTGTGAAAGGCCTCTTAGGATGTTCTAGGGGTTACTAGAATGTTCTAAACAACTGTTGTTTTAGATTTTTACTAAAATGGTCTAAACAACTGTTAGAATGTTTTAGGTGGTTTCAACTTTGTATGGTGTTCTAAGTGGCTGCTACAATTCACAGTGTTTTCTATAGTGTTCTATGTGGTTGTAAATTGCTAGGATGTTCTACGTGGCTATTAGGATGTTATAAATTGTTGTAATGTCCAGGTAATAATTTCCAGACTTTTTCTAAGTTGTTCTAGTTGCAACAGTGTTTTAGGTGGTTGTAAATTTCTAGAATGTTTTAGGTTTTTACTAGAATATTCTAAACAACTGATATAATGTTCTAGGTTTTTACTAGTATGTTCTAAACAATTGCTAGAATAACCTACTTACACCTCTTTTATGAACCGCCATGTAAAAATTGTAGGTCTGTTTGTTCTTCAACAAGCGCCATGATTTGCGGTATCATTACTGTTCATAGCACAAATGATGCAGAAGTTTAGTAACGAGAGTTACATGTTTTTATCTCTAACCCTAGTGTGAGCAACATAGCAGTACTTCCCTTGTGTAAGCAACAGTAAAAGGGATACTTCCCTTAGCTAGTAACAGTAACAAAACCTGCTGTCTGTTTTTAAGCAGACACACAAATGTCATGTAGGCACCTGTATTTTTTTTTTTATTTTTTTTGGTCATTCAGGGTAAATGCATGTGTCAATGCAGACAGACAGTGCTAGGTCAGCAGTCTCTTCATCATGAAGGCAGCAGTTGGCTTTTAGGTTGTGTCACTCCTGTGAGAGGAGTGTGTGCCGTTTTTAGACTGTCCTGTATTTACATCCTAAATTGCTTTCAGGGTAAACACTGGATTGAATTAAATTTTGTTCCATTTTGGCTGTGTGAAATTGCATTTTTATGCCTTTTGTCACATTAAGTCATAGTAAAATGGAATAGGATAGCAAATGATGAGGGAATGAGATGTAGTAATGACGAAAGATAGATTCGAAGTCATGATGCCCACATGAGCACCACGGATCAATGGGTCAATCTAGTGCTCTCTGTGGTTTTTCATTACTTGAAATCATTAGTTAGTAATCCTAAATGTCACATCCTCATACATGCATTCACACACGTCCCCAAACATACATTAGCACCTCTCACACGCCCCTTTAACGTAAGCCCTGACCCAGCAGGTGCTGGCCACAGCTGAGCAGAATCAATGGCCCCTCTGTTCCGCTCTCTTTGTTCTATAGCGCACAGTTGCTGGATCCCTCATATACATACTCACACACACACCTGACCAGTTCTGGACAGTTGCCGCACCCCTGATCTAGTCCCCATATGGACAGGGAGTTCAACAGTGACCTAAGCATGAAGATGCTGGTTTAGATTTATCTTACACAGTTTGGTCAGATTTGTTATTTTTTTAAGTATCAAACATTCTAAAACGCTTGAAACATTCTTCAAAATTGTGACAATGAGTCCATTTGTTTGATTAATGTGCATATATACATCCTGGATTATACTATTGCTTTAGTCTGGCCAAAATCAAACTTTTATTGTGTGCTTTGGATGCCATATCTATTCAAAGAGTTTTTCTGTTTAGGCGATGTCATATTCACTGTGTCTATTGGAAAGCCTTTGCAGGTTCATCACATTCCACTGGTGTGACATAACATGTTGCATTCCCTGAATAATCTCCATTCATTCAGTATCTCTTATTTGGAGCTTCCCTTCCGTAGGCCTCTCTAACAACACAATCTACAATTGATCATTCCAACACTGTTCATTCAATTCATGCGGACTCATTTTACCCTCACTTATGACTGTCATAAGACAGGTTTTACACTCATTTGGTGTTTGGTCACAGCTAAAACAGAATCAAGCGTAGACTTGGCAAGAGCCGACAAAGTTTGAGGTGAATAAAAAAAGACTTGTGGGGTTGGTGGGTGAGATGAACAGGAAGTTGTTTTTTCCTTTACAGTTAGCACTAAGCCCCCACGGAATTGAAAAGAGGCACAAATGAGTGTTTAGCAGCAAGAGGTGGTGTGACGGATGTTTGAACTCGGATATGTCAAGATCTCTAGATCTAGCGAGTCGTGACACAACCCAGCCTATTGAGAAAGAGTGAGAGTATATAAATTTAGCTTGTGCACTAGTATTTTCTTGTACATGTAGCACATGATCTATTTGTATCTGTTGGTACTTTGTTACCGTGCAATAAAACACGGTAACAGATCACATATTCAAAAAAGTGTTTTCCCCCTCACGCTTAAACCCATGAATAGTCCCTAAATGTGCAATTGGTGAGGACTTTTTTTTTAAAAGGTGTTATACTGTCAGACGACATCTCTTTTTAGTCATTTTGTAAAACTACTACCAGTCAGGTTTTTGAAGAGTAATATTTTTTGTATTGATTTTTAAAGTACTCTCTTTTGCTCACCAAGCCTGCATTTATTTGAACCAAAATACAGCAAAAGTGGTAATATTGTGAAAAAATTTTTACTGTTTAAATATATTTAAATATATTTTAAAATGTAATTTATTCCTGTGAGTGAAGCTACATTTTCAGCATCATTAGTCCAGTCTCTAGAAAAGAAACTCCAGAATGAAATTTATAGAAATTAATAATTTTATTTAGCAAGGATGCTTTAAACTGATCTAAAGTTACGATAAAGACATTTATAATGTTACGAAAGATTTGTATTTCAGATAAATGCTGTTCTTCTGAACTTAATATTCAAAGAAACTTGAAAAGAAATCTACTCAGCTGTTGATTTTTGAGCATAATATTAAAATTATTTCTGAAGGATCATGTGATTGGAGTAATGATGCTAAAAATTCAGCTTTGAAATCACAGGAATAAATGATATTTTAAAATATATTCAAATAGAAAATGGTTATTTTAAATAGTAAAAAAATCAAAATTGTAATGTTTTTGCTGTAGTAAAATGATAAAATAAATGCAGGCTTGGTGAGCAGAAGAGACTTATTTAAAAACATTAAATATCTCATCAAATCTCAATCTTAAAAAACTTTTAACTGGTAGTAGTTTTTTCCCATTTACATCTGGCCTTTAAACAGGTGAAATCATTAGAAACTGTGACAAAGCATAACAAAGTTGCCTAATGGAGTCACGGTTGGTGAGGAGGGAAAAAACTCAAGTTAACAGGAAAATAAAATGTTTTGAATGTTTTGTTGTATCATTTTTGACAGTTTAAAAAATTACCATGGATTATGACACGTTTTGGTTCAAAACCATTGACTGACATTATTGTCTGACAGGGAAAACAATGAAATTATAAAAAAATCATAATGTGACTCTTATAGAGGAAAGACCTGGAGACTTCCATTTGTAACCTTGCAGATGCATGCATAAATAAGTGTTTCCTTTTCCCAGTGTGCAGCAGTGACCTGACATCTCATCACATGACCTTATTCTCTTTGTGGGTTACTTAAGGTCAGGTCTTGAAATGCCAAAGGTCTTGCCTTTTACTTTGACTGGAAATTGAAATAATTCCAGTCTAGATCTTTTATCCAGATCCAAAATGTTTTCCATATTGTATATCAACAGTGTTTCAGTAATCACTCCTATTGAATTATTGACGTAATGTTGTTTTTGATACCCAGAGCCACCAGGGAGCAGCACAAAGAAATGTTATTTTATCAGCATAAGAATATTTCAGTCCAGTGTGTTTATTAGTGTATATCAGCAGCAGATTTACAACCCCCACCGCAATGCCCAGGTGCGTCCACAGATGGCATGTGTGTTGGTGTTTTTGTCTTAGCATTGGCATATGGACTGAATCAGTTCTTATTGTGATTTTTGTATTTTGACTCTAGTGTAACTGGGTTGTGCTTTGCACAAGTGACTTGATTTAATTATATGGACAGTAGACAGCAGTTTAGGGCTTCAGTCCTATTTCTATGGAGTCCAATTATTGTTTGTTTTTCATTTGGATGCCCAATGTGGTGGAGCTGATGCAAGCAGTTTAATGCTAATATAATAAAGCGTCTAACCTCTGACCCTTCAAGAGGAGCCCATAAATGTTTATTTCTCTCTTTCTCTCCTGTGTGCTGTGGGAAACCCCTTGGTTTATGAGTTTTAACATTTCCATTGGCGCAGCTAAGGGAAATGGATGAGATTCAGCGTACAAATCAGTTTAGGAGTGTGACTGTTTTTGCTATGGTCTTGTACTTTTAAGAACCAAATAGGGATGACGATATCAAAATGATACGATAATATCTCGATATGAAGTCCAAGATACAATATTTATTGCAAAAAAAAAAAAAAAAAAAGAAAACTTTGTACAGTTTAAAGTTATTTTACCTAATTCACGTTGGGAGTTTACAATTAAGAGCTGCAACCTATTTTCTTAATTAAGAAAACATAAAAAGTCAATTGATATTTTGAATTTGGACTGCAATAACGGTACCCATTTAAACCACTAGCTGTCAGCAATTTATATTGCCCTTTTAAGCTTTTATTTATGATGGAAATGACAGTAGAGCTTTTATTTTAAAGGAAAACTCCAGCTTTAGTGAAAACAGTCTTACAACTGCAAATCTAGTGAAATGCTGCAATCACCTGCCGCAAAAATAAAGCATAACTGTTGGCCTTTGCATTCCCAAACATTCGCTAAACTCATGGCACATGCAATAAACAAGTTCACTGCATTTACTGTAAACTGAGTCATTCTGAGGTGCAGAAAACACCAGATCACAAGCTGATCACGAATCGTTTTGAATGGTTTAAACTACAGATGTTTAAATATAAATTGAAACAATTCCAAAAATTTAAGCTTTTTTGAAAGCATTTCTATTGCATAGAAAATTTTGACTAGTATTTCAAATAACACAAGTTATTTTTTTTAAATAATTTCAATCAAAAATAAAATTAAAATGGTTAAAAACCATTTTTGTTAATTAAAATAAAGAAAAAAAACATAAAATATAAATAATAGATGACCATTTCAACTTAAAAAAAATAAAAATAAATAAATACAATTTAAAAGTTAATTTAAAAAAATGAATAAATACTGGTTTTAACTCATGCCTCAATTTGAACATGCAAGCAAAATTTAATCTACTGTGCATAGACTTTAATTGTAAGTGTATAATTGTCAATCCATTTGTTTGTGTAGACAATTATGTCATTTTTATGGGCATATTTAGCCCAAAATGTTCATTTAAAGTATTACATGCTATCAGTTTCAGATCTCAAGCTGGTTAGTGGCGGCCTGAATCATTTCTATCAGGGGAAGACAGGCGTTCATGAGAAAATGAGGGGGAGAAATGAATCGTCTGGAGGACTGTTGATACGAATTGATACCTCTGTGGTCTGTAATGAGCGTCGGGTGGGCCGTGAGGTGGGGGATGGTCCGGAAAGGCCTTTTTTTTTGTCAGAAATGAGTTTTAGTT
This sequence comes from Cirrhinus molitorella, assembly GCA_033026305.1. Taxonomy (NCBI): domain Eukaryota; kingdom Metazoa; phylum Chordata; class Actinopteri; order Cypriniformes; family Cyprinidae; genus Cirrhinus; species Cirrhinus molitorella. Next base: position 10,030,364 of record CM065127.1, on the reverse strand, counting down.
GTGCTTAGAAAAGTGTGTGAGGAATTGTTTGAATGTTGTTAGGTTAGAAATGAATACACTATAAGGAATAGGTGAAAGTGACAGCACTACAGTACGAGTGAAAGGGGTTTTGGGATTGGGGAGGGGCTAATATACCCTCCTGCTGTGTGTAAACGGTGCCCAATAAGGGTCAGATGGTGCAATAGACTGCCAGCTGCTCCCTTCCTCCCTGCATGTCTCTTTCCCTAATGAGAGCGGAACAAAGAAGTGGCATCCTTTCCACCTCCTCCATCTCTCTCTGTGTGGGTCCCAGTGCTTGAGTCTTGCAAACAGCTTATTTTTCATCTCCAAAATGTGACCAAAATGGCAAGGGATTTTTTAGAGTTTGTCTGTTTCCTGTTATTTCCGCCCCATGTCTTCATCCAAGGTCTATGTGTGTAGGCATTGGAGAGATGACTGGAAAAGGAAACTGAGGGTGATTGATGGAGGTGCGCCCGCCCTCTGCTCTTTCCTTTTATGTCGCAGGCCATAAAATCACAAAAACAAAAACATTGTTAAAAGTATTCCAGCAATCTATATTGAAATCCCCTATCATGCTGATAGGCTCACATTCAAGCCAGTGATTTTTGGATGTCATATTTAAAACAGCCATATGACTCTTAGCGTATCTGCACAAACAATGATCTAAGTATGTAAACACTCCGAAATCATAATGATCTCACTGTGTGATCATTTACAGTAATGGTTAGTGCTCCGAAGGAGGTGTGGGTGATTTCCTTTATGTAGTTCTCCAGCTTTTTATTGTGGAAGTGTGTAGGCATACAAGGATACATAGGTTTGTGCAATCTTAATGCATGTGTGTGTCTGTGGGAGAGGGTTAATAAGGGCCATCCAAGTCATTATGAACTCTTTGAAATAAATTTCTTCCACCTTTCCAGTGAACTCTTCTTTAGTGCTTTAGTGTCCTAATTAAAGAGAGAGTTCATTCAAAGGAAAATTCTGGCAATAATTTCTCACCCTCATGTCTTTCCAAACCTGTAAGACCTATGTTCATCGAACATAAATTAAGATATTTTTGATTGAAATCTGAGAGTTTGAGTGAACAGAAAGCCAGGAAATGTTTCAAATTATTTAAAAAATGTTCCAAATAGTTTTCAAATTATTGCTAATTATTACAGTTTAAAACAACTATTTTCTGTTTAATACAATTTTGAGGTCAAAAGTTTACATACACCTTGCAGAATCTGCAAAATGTTAATTATTTTTACCAAAGTAAGAGGTATTTTTTTGTTTGTTTTTGTTTAGTGATAGTTGTTCATGAGACCCTTGTTCATCCTGAACAGCTAACTGGCCCACGGTTCTTCAGAAAAGTCCTTCATGTCCCACAAATTCTTTGGCTTTTCAGCATTTTTGTGTTTTTGAACCTTTCCAACAATGACTGTATGATTCTGAGATCTTTTCACGCTGAGGACAACTGAGGGACTCATATGCAACTATTACAGAAGGTTCAAACGCTCACTGATGCTCCAGCAGGAAAATCGATGCATTAAGTTTAAATTAACTGCATAAATACCATATTTTTAAAGTGTAGTACTTCCCTTCAGAAGCTACATTAGATACTTACATGTTTCCCAAAGTTTCAAAGTTGAATTTACACTGATCTTAAAATTCAAAAAGTCTTCACCCCCTGGCTCTTAATGTGTTGTTTCCTTCTGGAACATCAGTGAGTGTTTGAACCTTCTGTAATAGTTGCATATGAGTCCCTAAAGTGTACTCAATGTGAAAAGATGGATCTCAAAATCATACAGTCATTGTTGGAAAGGGTTCAAATACACAAAAATGCTGGAAAACCAAAGAATTGGTGGGACCTGAAGAATTTTTCTGAAGAACAGCGGGCAGTTTAAGTGTTCAGGACAAACAAGGGACTCATGAACAACTATCACTAAACCAAAAAAACACAACTTTTGATCATTCAGGTAACAACACAGTATTAAGAATCACGGGGTTTGAACGGGGTTATTTTAATAAATTCAACTATTATTTTCTCTCGTGGACTATATGTAAATGTCCTACGTGAAATATCTTATTCAGGTCAGAACTAAATTAAAAAATAACATGCATTTTGTATGATCCTTCTTATTTTAGTAAAACAATTAACATTTTGCAGATTATGCAAGGTGTAAGTAAACTTAAATGTATAGTTGTATGTATAGTACCAATAAATGGTCTTTTTGCATTACGGAGGAAGTTTTAAGCATTGAAAGTTAAAGTGTGTTTAGATGTTGCAATGAACTGTTTCAAAATATCAAGTTTTGTCATGATGAACCCTACTATAGTCACACATCTTGCCTAATTTTACAGACCTACCATATAAATTCATCTTTATCTCTTCATCTCTTCAGTTTTTAAGTGAAGCATGAACAAAAGCACTGAAGCTTTTAAACATTAATGCAAATCTGGCTGATATGCATGATCGCCATTTGCATTGTGATATTAAATGAAAGCTGTCCCCTCCATGTGCTTGAACAAGGTACAAGACTGAAGACTGGCAAACAGATGCCTGCCTAACACCTTCAGTCCTACTTAATGAGTGACTAGGCGGTGTACAATTATTCCTTATATGTACAAACACAGACATGCATGCACACATGCTCTGATGCATCATTATCAATGCACAATCAGTGTGAAAGTATATCGAAACGACTGCTCAGCCATGGACACACCCGTGTGCTTAGTGTTGTGGTGGTCACCATAGAGACGTCTGTGCCCTGTGCAGGGTTGAAGAGTGCAGCTCTGTAATTAAAAGCTGGATGTGGGCCTTTTATTAAATGCACTTGTCATGCAGGCCCCTCTGTGCAGAGACTTAAGCAAATAAGCAGCACACAACCCATGCAGAAGTTGCTGCTGATACCGTGACATGATGTTTAGATGTAGTTCACGCTATAGTGCTTGTTTGAGCATATTTATCCACCCTATTTTTCCCATAAGAGCGGGCATGGCTATTTGTAAATTTAATGTGCCTGGCTTCCGGTGTCATTCACTTTCAGTAATTAAAGCTGTACAAAACAGCTTGTTTTGCTGCTTGATATTGCAAACTGATGTGTTTTACCATATTACTTTAAAGTATTATCTTAATTATGAACACACTAGTTTGTAGTGCAAACAGTTTTACAGTTTACTCCACGTTGTGATTCTTGTTGTTTTACTATACCGGCTAATGGACTAGAAATCTCACAAATTAACAGAAAACGGCTTATTTACGCATTGAAAATAAGGTGGATAGAAATGGTTTCTTATGTGCTTGTTAAAGTGATTGTCATCACTTTCGAAAAGGAAAAAGCTTATTATTTACTCACCCTCATGTTGTTCTAAATCTTCATGACTTTCTTTCTCCAAAACATAAAATTAAAAAAAAAATATTTTGAAACATTTTTAGTTTGTAGGTTTTAAGTTTTGAAAAGCGAAAAAAGTGTCATAAAATGTTCTGTATGGCTTGTGGGCTATACTTAAGCCATATAATAGGTCTGTGAGAAAGAAACTGAACAATAGTCTTTATTTACTGATAAGCTGATCAGTAACCACTTTGTGAAGATCACTGATATGAGTCACCACATTAAACTAGAGTCTGAATTGGGAACTAATCAGTTAGACTGATTAAGAGTTAGATAAAAAGAACAATTGGTTATTGAATTAGATATGAAGATCATGAGTTCTCACAAAAAAGATGACTACACTGTAAAAAACTATTTGTTGGGTCAACTTAAAAATAAAATAATTTGTTACCTGGCTGCCTTAATTTATGTTCAGTCAACTTGAAAAAAGTTTAGTCAACTTGAGATGTTACATTTTACTAAGTGACAACTTGGATATTTGAGTTGATTCAGATTTTAAGGCAGCTGAGTAACAAACACAGCTGTTAGGTTTAACAAACACTATTTTAGTTGAATCAACTCGACTATCTAAGTTGTCACTTAGTACAACTTAACATTTCAACTTGAATAAACTTATTTGAGTTGACTGAACATACAATTTTAAGGCAGCAGGGTAACAAATAACTTTAAATTGACTCAACAAATTTTATTTTATATTTTTTACAGTGTAGGACAGATGACTAAATATGACAGAATTTTCATTTTTGAAAAGGAAAATGGAATTTGTCAAATTACTCACCCTCTTGTTGTTCCAAATCTGTATGAATTTCTTTCTTCTGATAAACACAAAAGATAATGGTAAGGTTGGTAACCAGTAGCTGGTAGGCATTGACTTCCAGAGTATTTTTTCCCATACTATAGAAAACCATGATTGTAGCGGTTAACAACATTATTCAAAATGTCTTCTTTTGCGTTTGAAGGAGAACTTCACTTCTAGAATGAACATTTTCTTATAATAAATGTCGTCCAAGATGTTCATGTCTTTCTTTCTTCAGGCCAAAAGAAATTAAGGTTTTTGAGGAAAACATTCAAAGATTTTTCTCCATATAGTAGACTTCAATGGTGGCCAAAAGGTTGAAGGTCCAAATTGCAGTTTCAGTGCATCTTCAAAGGGCTCTACACGATCCCAGCCGAGATATATAGTGAAACGCTTGGTCATTTTCTAAAAATGCGTGAGGTCGAGCTAGTGCAAGATGAGCATTTGTGGTTAAAAAGTATATAAACTTGTATTTTTCTTAGAAAATGACCAGTGGTTACACTAGATAAGACCCCTACTCCTCAGCTGGGATTGTGTAGAGGCCTTTTGGCTACAATTTGGACTTTCAACCCCTTGGCCATTATTGAAGTCCACTATATAGAGAAAAATCCTGGAATGTTTTTCTCAAAAACCTTAAAGGAGTAGTTCACTTCCAGAACAAAAATTGACAGACAATGTACTCACCCCCTTGTCATCCAAGATGTTCATGTCTTTCTTTCTTCAGTTATAAAGAAATTATGTTTTTTGAGGAAAACATTTCAGGTTTTATCTCTATATAATAGACTATGGTGCCCTAGAGTTTGAACTTCCAAAATGCAGTTTATATGCTGTGGAGGAAGGGTCTTATCTAGGAAAAAGATTGGTATTTTCTAAAAAAAATGAAGAATTTATATATTTTTTGCCTCAAACGCTTGTCATGTGTTTTCTGGTTCATGACCATCAAAAATCGTCCTACATCGCTGTTTTACTTTTTTTTTGTAAAGGGGGGTCACTTTGTAAACACTGGGTCAGTACTTCTACATCAAAAGTCCACTATATGGAGAGAAATCCTGAAATGTTTTCCTCAATTTCTTTACAATTGAAGAAAGAAAGACATGAACATCTTAGATGACATAAGGGGTGAGTAAAAAACAAAGAACCTCAGGTTTGGAACAACTTGGGTGAGTAAATGATTACAACATTTCCATTTTTGGGTGAGCTGTCCCTTTAACCTGATAAGATCAATGTACCATGTTGACTTGAGAAATGACACTTCTTGTTCTTTAGACTTTGTGAAACGTTAACGTTTCAACACACTGCGATGTCAACAGGCTGTTTCTGGAAGGGAAGTTTAAGTGCAGATACAAACATTATAGCCTTATTTGTATATTATTCCACCATCCACTTTCAAGGTGTTCTTCCTGAATGCATAATAAAATTACTGGTTAAAATAAAACTGAGGTGACGCATGTGTAAACATATCAGAACAGGAAATACTAAAGCTATTGCAATAAAACATGCGTTGAAAGGCAGTCTACAAACGTATGGTAAACAAAGAGTGTTTATTTTGTTCTTGAAGGGGTGCCACACACGTAAAGCAGTGCCATAATTCACCCTTGAGACATTAGGAAGGTGTTCGGTGTGTCCTTATATTGTTCTTCAAAATTAATTTGTCTCCGTTGTTGTGTATCACTCGTTGTTGATGAGGACCTCTAGTGGTTAGTAGACGTACTGCAGTTTACAAACTGTAATTCACGTGGCACGAAGTCTTTTATTCCGTAATAAACTACAGTATTGTTGGTGTTGTTCTTTTATGGTTTGTTATAAATGCAGCGTGTCGTCTTAGTGATTATTAATGGCTTTGCTTGTGGGCTGAAACCCCAATTCTAAATCAAATTTATGATTATAAAAATGGTACACATTTAATGTGTTAAAAATAAAACATTTACCATCGTTCTGAAATATTGAATACATTCTTGTAGCTCTGTCTTAATTAATATTTTCCTTTCTTCCTTAGATAGCTCTAATCTCAAAGTTTATCCTATATATGGAAGCAGACCTGTGTGAATTCTATGGATGGGAGTGTCTGTCGTTTGTATTTGAGTCCACAGTCTTTGATGTTTATATCTCAGGTGATAAAAGATTAAGCGGGATGTTTGAGGAGCTGTTCTGGCAGGGGTGGGTGGGCTGTTAGGTAATAAATCATCAGGCGGAGTCAGAAGAGCTGTTTATAGAGCACAGCACTCCGTCACAGATACAGAGCTGCAGTTTGATCTAGCTGTGGGAAGTTGTGCTTCGTATCCTGAGATTTTTATTAACATTTAAACACTTAACCGCAGAGATGACTACCATGTTCAGATACCATGTGTTTCCAGTCCTTCCAGGTGAGATTCAGCTGAAAAAATAACATGGAAATGCAGTTTTAGGCATATTATTGTATTTTTATTATTATGTAGTATTAGAAAAGTTAACGAAAAACTACTCTGTTGACCTACATGTGCTTAATGTATGATGTTTTTTTTGCTTTTAATTTCACATTGTTAGGATGTGTGTCACATGGATGTTGTTATCAAGTGATTTGGTCATGTTTAGTCATATATAGTTTATCAAATTTCAGCCTTTCAGCTTATATTGAGGTGTGTGCTGAACGATACATGCTTGTTTATTAGTGTAAAACTAATGCCTAGTATCCGGCTATAAACAAATAATCATGTGAGATAACCGTCACATGGGCTCATCTTTCATCATCTGTTTAATGATATCAGAATAAATGATAAGATAAGCCAGTGAATGAGATCCTTATTTGTTCACTGATATGACAGTTTCAGTGAAACTGAAGGCATAGCTTTTCGGTATATATCCTATCATTGTTATTATTTTAACAAGGAAGAAAGAAAGGAAATAAAATCTCCCCTGATGATAATGTGATTATATGCACATATTATTTAATAGTCAGCTATTTTGTCTTGTGCTTTTTTTTTTTTTAATTGTTATTTAATAGTATTATTTAATTTTTATATATATATATATATATATATATATATATTATACTATTTATTTAACTTTATTATATTGTTTTATTTTATTTTTTATTAAAATGCAAATACTCTAGGAAATATAGATGTTATACACTAGATTTGTCATATTATGTTTACGTTAAGTGTTTCTAATTGTGTTGCTATATATCAGTAAACACTAATGTGTTGATCTGTATGTTGATCTGTGTGCATACTATTATTGACCACTGTATTGAGCTTATAAATTGGCATTTTAAAAGGGCACATTTAAAAAAAGGTCAGTTGTTTTTGCCTCACTTCTCAGATTGGTTACTGGTTTTTGAAACAAGGAAAAATTTAAAACATTTTATTGTAACTGGTAAGATAAATGTAGCACCTTTTAAGTTGTAAAAGATTTATGTGTTTATGTTGTTTTCTCAGGTCTGGACCAGACAAGCATACCAGAGGGACTGTCCCGTGCTCGGAGCATTATGGCAGAGCCAGACTATATGGATGGTGATAGCGATGAACTCGTTAAGCCCAAGAAACTCCTCAACCCAGTGAAGTCCTCCAGAAATCACCAGGACCTACACAGAGAGCTCCTCATGAACCAGAAAAGGTGATGAACCACATGCAGCCTACATTAGATCAGTCCTCCTACACTATATCTGTTACCTCTTTCTCTGTCTTTCCCTCTCAGAATTCACTTTCTTGCCATTTTGCCTTTTTCATATAAATATATAAAATTGCTTTATTATGTGACATCAATCGGTCACTTTTGACCAAATGGAATTAAGTATTCTGTGCTAAATGCCTGTATGACTTGTTGTGCGTCATATAAGGGTCAATTTCTGCCATTCCACTGTTGCATATTTCTCAAATGAGTTCTTAAAAAGTTAGTCGTTCTGAAAGCCGATTCTACCCAGAGGACTTTCTGGATAAGATGAATGATTTCCCTTAGTCAGATCCGTCTGTGTTTGTGTGCTGTATCTAGGCAGAGAGAAACCAGTAAAAAATACACTGGAAACAATAAGTTTGAGACACTTGTTTTAGTCCACTCATTCTTTTTTTTTTTCTCTGTCTCTCTCATTCTCATTGGTGATGAATTGTGACAGCAAGGGTATACACATGTTCCCTATTATGTAAAGCAGTTTTTTTTTGCTTTTGCATTTGGAAGTTATTAGGAAGACCCCTTGAGGATAGAAGTTGTTCTTGTAGCTTTGATGCGAATAAGAACGGATAAGTCACAACACAAGTCATTTATGTTTGGATGAATCGTATAACACACGCGTTCTACCAGCATGATTACATAAAGTCCTGTTCAGTGATTCTCATCTCACACATTAGTTGAGCAAGAAGAGATCTGTTTGTAGAATTCTTACAGATATCAGAATACATTCAGAATCTGTTGAGGATTTATTCCAGTAATTTTCCATTAGGTGTATGTGTATACTTAAGTTTTCAGCCAGTGCTTGAAAAGATTGGAGCCTTTGTTAACTAGATTTGTAAAAATGACTGGCTTGCACTTGTTGAGCTTCCATGGTTTAAACTAGAAAGACTGCAAAAGTCATTACTTTTGTTAAACATCCTATCTGGGTTAATTTACACACAAATTTGTTAGTAAAGTAAAATTTTAATTAATAATTTTAATGATAAAATGAATATAAATTTTAATAATTGTTATAATATATGACATTTTTATGTACAGTATTTAGTAATAAAACAAATGGAATATAATTATATATAACCTTTCTATGTCTCATATTATTAGATTTTCTTTGTTTACTGTAAATGTTTAAAATATATAAATGTATATTTAAAATATTTTTATTTCATACGTGTGTCTACATATATATATATATATATATATATATATATACACACAAATAATAGCATTTTACATTATTTATTTACAATATTTAGTAATAAAACAAATTAAATAATGTTTTCTATGTATTTTATTATTTATTTTTATTGATAATTTTTTGGTTTATTGTAAACCTCTCTCGCTCTCTCTCTATATATAATATATAAATATTTAGTAATAAAACAAATTAATATAAAGTATAATATATTAAAACATTTTTCATTTATTTTTTATATATATATATATATATATATATATATATATATATATATATAATATACACACACACACACACACACACACACACACACACACACACACACACACACACACGTATACATACAATATAATTAATTTTTTTTTTTTTTTTATTAATTTGAATGTTTTATTTGCGGGTATAAAACCAAATCTTGGAAATCATTAAGACCCTTCAGAAAGAGGAGCTTTAATTTCAAATTTCACACTTTTTTTGTGTTTTTCCTTAAGATGTTGGTGAGTCTTACTTGAAAAAGAGTGTGGAATTAAGTATGTGTGCTTGTTCTGGTGTAGAAAAAGGGAACATTTCCATAATCTAAATGGGATTAGTTCCAGATGTGGTGCTCAGAGAGATGCTAAAAGATGTAGAGTTACATAAGAAGGATTACAGCATCCCCTCAGACTTCCTCCCACCCTTTCTCTGTTCTCCTTCTCTGACACCCACCTTCTGTCTGCCTCCCACCCCGCTGTACACTACACTTCCAAGTGTTTCTGAATGTTATGAAATCACATCTACAGCCAGGGCAGGAGGTGAAGAACACAGAGTGATGGAGAGATATAGAGGTCAGGCTATATATAGTCTGTTGCATCATATATTAGATAATGTATTGGGTTGGGGGGCCGTGGTGGGCTTTTATGTAATCGAGGCCAGCCTCTTCTTTCCTTGCTGTTTCTTTCTGTCGCTAGTCATCTGTCTCCTTTTCTTTTTTTCTGCCATTTTGCCCAGCTGTCTGTGATGAGTAACTACACATAACGACAAAGTGACTGTTTCTAGCAGTTACCAAGGGACCAGCGTGTTCCTGTTATATAATCGGTGACGACACACACTGGCATTCCTGGAGATGTTTTTGTTTTGATTATACTGACGGTTAATCAAGTAAGCTGATAAATGAAGTTGTTTTTTGCAAAAAATAGCAAAGAGTAGCCTTCGAAAATGACTTAAAATGCATATGTAATAGCAATGAGGCAATAACACTACAAATAGAGTGTCAAAAGCAAGTAATCATAGGGTTTTATTGAACAAAACTTCATAGAAAAAAATACATAATGTATTATAAACAATAGAGCTAATGTACGCTTTATAACAAATTACTGCAGAGGGCCCTAATGGCCTGACGATTGTTTTTTTTTTTTTGTTTGTTTGTTTTTGTTTTGTTTTTTTCACAGTGCGATCTAATCCTTGTTTACTATTGACTAAACAACATTTTATTCAAATATCACTTAATCTTTAATATTTGCCCACTTCTTAACAACAGAAATGCTACAGCCAATCTTATTTCTTGAAACTCAGTGTGAGGGTTTGAGCTTTTATTTTGAAATCGCGATGAACTGAGAAAGATATTCATTTATTTGTTAGGCGTAGGTTTATAAATGACTTGCCTTACAAATCTGATGTAATGGCGCACGTTGCATTCCCAGATGAAAAAAAAAAATACAACAATATGCAACGATGCAGTTTGAGATGCTCCACAAATGTAAATTAAGTGCATATTTTAAACCTGCATCGCATATATTTATTTAATTGAATCTTTGCGTTTGTGAATTCACAATAGCATTATGCTTTATTATGATTTTTAAATGGGTTTAATATATAATGCAGCCATGGAAAACGGTCTAATAATGCGTTTTTTGTTTTTTTGGGGGATTCTCGTCTGTGGAATGTGCAACTTATAGTATTTTGATGTACTCTAACTGAATCGAGAAATCATGACAGCCCTACTTTAGAAAGTCAAATTATTATTTTACAGTCAGTTCACTATCACTTGAAATATCACTTGTTTACTCAAACCCAACCATTGTTCCAGTTAGCTGATGACAAAGACAAAACAGCGATAAAACCACACCTTTGGACAAAAAGCACATCCTTATCGCAATACTGGCTCAAATAAAGACGTTAACGTTCAGAAAGCTCACTAGTCAGACTAATGCACAAACCGGCAAAGCTCAAGACACCAGTAGAGTGTTTACTTTGGAAAGGCTGCATTTACACAGCCTGACTGGTAATTGGATTGTTTTGTCTTTATTTAAAAAAATATTTTAGTTTAGACCAGACTAGTTTAGTCTAATAAGTCAAATAAGTCAGACCAAGATAACAAAAACAGAGTTTTATGACAAATTTGATTGTAGTTCTATTTTTGGGATGAAAACAAACCATATATTAGCTTCCGCTTGGCAGCACAGTTCGAAATAAATTTAATCATTAATACGAAATGTGCCCTGAAGCATAAACCAATCATTGTGTCCTCTTATCACGTTTGTGGGATTTACCTGAAGTTACCTGCACAACAAACACATTCCACTCGTGTGATTAATGTCTGATGTGCTGCTGTTGTTTTTCCTTCTCAGAAAAGAGAGAATAGTTGGAGGGAGAAAGCACCGTTCAAATACCGTTCAGAAACTAAATCAATGACATGACATAGAAATGGAGAACAGACAGAAGTGAGGTTTTTTATGCTCACCTGGCAGAGATTCTCATAATTCCATTTTTTGGAGCCATAAGTTATATAACCGTTGTCCAAATAGCCAAAACATTTCATCTCCCATTTTCTCAGCTCTGATATTTTCATCTCCTCCTCTCATTTTTTCTTCATACTAGTCTAGACAAGTTTTGGAAGGATGGACAAAACTCAATTATGTTAAAAAACAGCTCAAAGACTATAAGTTTTTAGTGTTGTTTTCAGTGTTATTTTAGTATTACTTAAAGCTGAAGTCAAAGTTTGCATACAGCTTGTAGAATTTTACCAAATTAAGAGGCATCATACAAAATGCGTGTTATTTTTTATTTAGTACTGACCCGAATAAGATATTTAACATAAAATGTTTACATATAGTCCACAAGAGAAAATAATAGTTGAATTTCATAAAAATGACCCCGTTCAAAAGTTTACATACACTTGATTCTTAATACTGTGGTGCTAATTGAATGATCCCACTGTTTTTTTTTTTTGTTTGTTTTGTTTTAGTTTTTTTTTTTGTGATTAGTTGTTCATGAGTCCCTTGTTTGTCCTGGACAGTTAAACTTACGGTGGCCGAGAGAGCTCAACGCGCTGCAAGTTAAGAAAACACATGCAAATAGCAAAAGCACCAGCAAATTAAGAAAACAACTTCATCAGTTTGACAGCACATGTGCTGCAAATACTCGCAACACAACCAAATACAGAAACACGCTGCAAAAACAGAAACGCACTGCAAACACTCACAACACAAACAAATTAAGAAACGCTCTACAAAACAGAAACGAGCTGCAAATAGTCACAACACAACCACACACAAAAAACGCGCTCCCGAAACAGAAACGCGTTGCAAATAGACGCAACACAACCAAAAACAGAAACCTGCTGCAAGTACAGACCACACCGGCAAAGTTTAAAGCAACTGCAACAACTTGTTGTGGTCTGTGCATGCAGCGAGCGAGCGAGTCTGTGTGTGTGTGTGTGTGTGTGTGTGTGTGTTTGGTTGTGTTGCGTCTATTTGAAATGTGTTTCTGTTTCGGGAGCGCGTTTTTTTGTGTTGTGACTATTTGCAGCTCGTTTCTGTTTTGTAGAGCGTTTCTTAATTTGTTTGTGTTGTGAGTGTTTGCAGTGCGTTTCTGTTTTTGCAGCGTGTTTCTGTATTTGGTTGTGTTGCGAGTATTTGCAACACATGTGCTGTCAAACTGATGAAGATGTTTTCTTAATTTGCTGGTGCTTTTGCTATTTGCATGTGTTTTCTTAACTTGCAGCGCTTTGAGCTCTCTCGGCCACCGTATAAACTGCCTGCTGTTCTTCAGAAAAATCTTTGAGGTCCCACAATTTTTTTGGTTTTTCAGCATTTTTGTGTATTTGAATCCTTCCCAACAATGCCTGTGTGAATCTGAGATCCATCTTTTCACCTGAGGGACATATATGAAGAGTTCCAATGCAAAACCCTCTAAAAGCCATCTCGGTCAAAAATGAGATAATGATACTGAGTGAATGCTCTTGACACATATTATACATCCATCATATACTTTTACTTCAAACTCACCAAAATCCCACCCGCAGCTCAATCAGAAGTACCAGTACTTACATAGAAACCTATACATTTGAGCCTGATAAAAATGCATTTTTTGAAGAAATGTGTCAGATGGATTTAGAGGCTTTTGCATCTGAACTCTTCATATGCAACTATTAAAAAGATACACAATGCATTAAGAGCCAGAGGTGTAAACTTTTGAAGATGTGAATTTTTTTTATTTTGCCTAAATATCATATATTTTTCTCATTTAGTACTGTCTTCAGAAGCTACAGAAGATATTTACATGTTTCCCAGAAGACAAAATAAGTTAAATTTACCCTGATCTTCAAATTCAAAAAGTTTTCACCCCTGTCTCTTAATGCATCATGTTTCCTTCTAAAGCATCAGTGAGTATTTGAATCTTCTGTAATAGTTGCATATGAGTCTCTCAGTTGCCCTCATTGTGAAAAGATGGATCTCAAAATCACACAGTCATTGTCGGAAAGGGTTCAAATACACAAAATAAACACAGAATTTGTGAGACCGGAAGGATTTTTCTGAAGAACAGTGGACAGTTTAACTGTTCAGGAAAAACAAGGGACTCATGAACAACTATCACAAAAAACAAAAACAAAAAAACAGTTGTATTCAGTCATTCAGGTAACAACATGGTATTAAGAATCAAGTGTATGTAAACTTTTGAACAGGGTCGTATTTATCAATTCAACTGTTATTTTATCATATGGACTATATGCGACTGTTTTTATTATGTGAAATATCTTTATCAGGTCAGTAAAAAAAAAAATAACATGCATTTTGTATGATCCCTCTTATTTTGTTAAAATAAGATATTCTTTTCCAAATGTTTTTCTTTGAATTTCGTTACATATGAGCTAACGGGAAGTGTTTCATAAACAACTGGTTTCTGCCCTGTTATTTTGAGAATTACACAACAAAGATGTCACAGCAAAGTAGTGTAATTGAAATAGTTAATCTCCATACGCTCCAAATGTACAGCAGCCTTTGATCATTATGGACCAATCCAAATCCCTAAAACCCACCCAGGAATCCATCCATACTGGATTACAGACAGTATGTGGGGCAGTCAGGATTTTCACAGGGACATGTTCATAGTCACGTTATGTAACTCTATGGATTATTATGCCTAAACTGTGCTAGAGTCATCAGTCATCTCATCTTTTGCTCTCTCATTAAATCAAACCTCTGATCACGAAATGACGAAATGGAAGCGATTGTGGTTTTAAACTAACCCCTAATTCTAAATTATGCAACTATTTGATGAGAGGCATCCATTTACTTTTCTAAGCAATTAGATTTATATTTTTTTTATGGTGACTGACTGATAAAATGAACAATAAATTCCTATATACTTTGAAGGAGTTATCTGAGCCATATCTTTAATATTGTGTCTGAAATCGCATGCAGTGTCTGAGTAGGAACTACATTTGAATTTGAAGTAACTTTGCAACAGTTCAAAATGTATGTTCTGTTTATTTTTCCAGCAAGAGCAAAATTTTAATGCGTCTGGCTTCCAGTCGTAAAATATTTTTACTATTTAAAATAACTGTTTTCTATTTGAATATATTTCAAACTCTAATTTATTCCTGTGATCAAAGCTAAATTTTCAGCATGAAATTTTGAATGATTTGATTCTGTTGTGACTGGAGTAATGATGCTACAAAAATCAGCTTTGAAAGCACAGGAATAATTTACATTTTAAAATATATTCAAATAGAAAACAGTTATTTTAAATAGTAAAAACATTTCAAAATTGTACTGTTTTTGCTGTACTTTAGGTCAAATAAATGCAGGCTTGGTAAGCAGAAGTGACTTCTTAAAAAAAAATAATAATAATAATATCTGTTCAGAAACTTTTGACTGGCAGTGTGTTATCTTAATTATGAGCACACTGTTTTGTAGTGCAAATAGTTTTAACATTTACTGCGCATTGTTATTCTTCTCGTTATTTCCCTATAGTGGCTATTAAACTGAAAAAGAATAAGGTGTATATAATATGATTATGGGGTAGTATGAACGAAATTTGGAATTAGAACATCTGCCATGTTGTTATTGTCCTATGATCTACCAGTGTCAGTTGTTTTGCTTCACTGCCATTCATTAAATCAATGACCAATAACCAGAATTTTTTTTTTTTTAGTAATTGTAAAATTCTGTTTACTCCTTGTCACATGTCTCATCATTTCCTTGTTTTTCTTATCACAGAGGCCTTGCGCCACAGAATAAACCAGAACTCCAGAAAGTTATGGAGAAGAGAATGAGAGACCAGGTGCTGAAAGCTCAGAAAGAGGAGCAGGAAGCACACAAGAAGAGGTCAGACCTTGAGATTGAGCTCATGAAGAGACGAGAAACCCTCGAACAGGTATGTCCTCTCACAAACAAAAACAGATGTTTAATAGTAGGCATATTCAGTAATGATTGACTGAAATTATCCTCTTGTTTAGCTGGAATTGGAGCAACACAAGAATGAGGAGGAGCAGGAAAACACCCCAGAGTTTGTCAAAATGAAAAGCAACCTGAGAAGAACCAAACAGGAAGTGGATGGGCAGGAGCGTGCCACCTAGAAACAATTATCATGGCACATTTGTTGACTGTGGTTTGTGGGGATTTCCTGGTGTTCCTCCCCCATGTGTCCCTGTGAAACAAGTGACTGTAGACGAACGGTTCCTGTTGCCTGCGCGCAGACGCAACCAGTATTCACGCAGTGTCCTCTTTTCCTGAACAACCATCACTGATAAAGAGGATTGAAGAATAAACGACACACATACACACAAACTCTTGCACATGGGCGCAGCCTCTTTGCCACTGGTTGACCGGCTTCAAAGAACATGCATGGCGGAACAAACAGAGACCACATGATTACTTCGTTGGGTGTTTTTTAGTTTTATTTTTTGGAGGGGGGCACATATTATTTGACTATTTTACTTTAAAAACCCGAAATGGGTCACTGGATGGACTCTTTTAAGCCAAAACAATTCTCTTTTATTTATGCTCAGTGTAAGCTTTTGTTCGAAAGGGCTTTTTGAGACATTTCCCTCTTGGTTGATGTTTAAAGGAAACTAAATATGAAGTTCCAGCAATGCAAGTTGTGACGCATCAAGCTTGCTTTTTATGAATTGTACTGAAATGTACTATTTGTGCGCTCCCTCTGCTCAATTTCCTAAGCAATACTAGTTCTAGTTTTGTGAGTTTTCTTTGCAAATATTTTTGTTATAACTTTTTTAAATAAATACATTACTAATAAGTTGATACACTTTAGTTCAATGTGATATTAAACGCAAGTGCATCTGTTTTCTTTCACTTGAATGGTAGTTGTTCGTCGGAAGAGTTGGAGAACATGAAATGTTTATTAATGAGGAAAGACACATGGTTTTGCGTAGATTTGAGCCAATAAATAACCACTCCTTGTGTTCCCTTGAAACCTTCTTTTAATAAATATTATTTTATCATGTTGAATTCTTCGTTTGATGTCTGTATGAATCTCTGTGTGACCAAGAAGTGATTTTAAAGAGGTAAAAAAGGTAACTCTTTTAAAGGAATAGTTCACCTAAAAATGAAAAATTGATCAAATTTACTCACCATTAGGCCACACAAGATGTAAATGAGTTTGTTTCTTCATTGAAACAGATCTAGCATTACATGCTCACCAATGGATCATCTTCAGTGAATGGGTGCCGTCAGAATGAGAGTTCAAATAGCTGATAAAAACATCACAATAATCCACAACATGATGAATCATCAATTAATGTCATATAAAGTGAAAAACTATGTTTGTATAAAACTAAAAAAATTTTTTATAGGTTTAAAAGGGGGCGCAACCAAAAAAAGTTTGAGAACCACTGCTTTAAACCATTGCTTATGGTCAAATTAAGAGTCCATAATCTATAAAATTAGTGCTGTCAAACGATAAGTCGCATCCAAAATAAAAGTTTTTGTTTACATAATGAAAGTATACTGTGTATTTTTATTATTTATAAAAAATATGCATATAGTATACTTTGAAAATATTTACATATATTCATGTAAGTTATATACATATAATTTATACAATATATAAATATACTGAAAATATAAAGATAACATATTTTTCAAAAATATATACATGCATGTGTGTGTATTAACATATACATAGTACACACTTTATATTATGTAAACAAAAACTTTTATTTTGGATGTGATTTTTTATTTTTATTTTTTTCTGGCCTGTCAGTAACACAGATAACACATAACAGTGTGTATGTCTAGCTATGCTATCATCATTCAGCCCCTTTTTTTTATTATTAATTAATTTTTATATTTTATTTAACCATACTTTGACAGACAAGACCGGGACACAGAAAAAAAAAAATAATAATAATAATTGGGAAGAAAGTCAACAGAAAGAGGAAAAGAAAAAAAGAAGAAGAAAACAAAAAGAAGGAGGAGAGAGAGAGATAAAAGACAGCAGAGCAACTGCAACAACATCTAATTTTGGATATTTTGGATGTGATTAATCGTTTGACAGCACTAATGCTTCCTCCAGTAAAAAAAAAAATGCATCTCCTGTTTGCTCTCACAACACAACCCTGTTTAAAACTGTTTAATACTGTTTTTGCTTGTAAATGGTGCTTCATCTGTGCATGTTCCTCTCCTGATTCACACAAGATTCAAACGTAATTAATTCATGGACTGTTTGAACTTCCATTCTGACGGCACCCATTCACCACAAAGGATCCATTCATGAGCAAGTGTGATTTTTATGTAGATGAATATCTGATGAGTGAATGGAGCCTTGAATAACAGCCTTAAAATGCTGCAACTCTTAAGAAGAAAAGTAGGTATAGTGAGTCATCTGGGCTGTACCTCCCACGCCATAAAATGAGACTGTCCATATAAAGGCATAAGCAGGAGTCTAATTCACAATTAACTGTTTGAGACTTCAAAAGCGTGATGTTTTGCTTCATTTTGTATCTGACAATCGGAGAGCTGCGGTGTTTGGAGACTGACGCCTTAGTTGCTCATAAAATGGTATCCAAAGCAAAATAAGCTACAAAAATGAAAACAGAGCAAATCTTAATTCCAGTTGTTCTTATGTAACTGTGCTGTGTGTTAAACATCTGGCAGCAGAAGTAGGTCTGAGTGAACTGTGTCACAGACTCTAGATGAAAGCCTTTTAGATGTACTTATCACAGCGTAAATAACATGATCTGATATCTTTTCCAAAGGTTTCTCTGAATAAATCACCATTTAGGGCAATAGGACTTTCCAGCGGTCTGACACACTTTAGTTTGGGTACTGACTCTCAGTATTAACTATTAACTATGAACTATGAACTTTGCCTCAGTAAACAACTAATTTGCTGCTTATTAGAAGTTAGTAAGGTAGCTGTTAAGTTTAGGTATGGGGTAGGATACACTGAAACAACTGGTGTTAGATTTACTGTGAAACTGAAATTGCTTGTAATTGTCACTAAATAAATAGAAAAGGCAAGTAACATTAAATTAAAAGTGAAATTTTAAAACAGACTCACTTTGAAAAAAAATTGATATACACTAACGGTCAAAAGTTTTGTAATGTTTTTTTTTATATTAAAGTCTCTTCTGCTCACCAAGCCTGCATTTATTTGTTCCTGAAGTACATCAAAAACAGTAACATTTTGAAATATCTTTACTATTTAAAATAACTGTTTTCTGTTGGAATATATTTTAAAATGTAATTTATTTCTTTGATCAAGGCTAAATTTCCAGCATCATTACTCCAGTCTTCAGTGTCACATGATCCTTCAGAAATCATTCTAATATGCTGATTTGCTGTTCAAGAAACATTTTTTTTCATTATCAATATTTAAAACAGTTGAGTAAATTTATTTCAGGATTCTTTGATATAAAGATTTAAAGATCAGCATTAATCTGAAATACAAAGCTTTTTTACCATTATACACCATACCATTCAAAAGCTTGGAGTCAGTATAATTTTTTATTTTTATTTTTTAATTTTTCAGTATATATTTTTTCATTTATTTAGCAGGGATGCTTTAAATTCATCAAAAATTATGATAAAGACATAATGTTAAAAAATATTTCTGTTTCAGACAAATGCTGTTCTGAATTTTCTATTTGTCAAAGAAACCTGAAAAGAATCGACTCAGCTGTTTTCAACATAATAATAATAATAATAATAATAATAATAATAGTAATAATAATAATAATAATAATAAATGTATATTGAGTAGCAAATCAGAATATTACAATGATCCTGAAGGATCTTGTGACTGGAGTAATGATGCTTAAAATTCACCTGAATAAATTACATTTTAAACTATATTTACTAAATAGAATACATTTATTTAATAAAAATATTGAATAATTTTACTGTTTTTGTTGTATTTAGGATCAAATAAATGCAGAAAGAGACTTCTTTAAATAACATAAAATCTTACTGTTCAAAAATTTTTGACTATATATATATATAATTCCACTTCACTTGTCCACTTGTTAGGGTTTCAGACAGCAGGTCAGTATCTCTCTATACGGCTCTGGTCAAGAAGAGCATAAGGTAACATCTTCTGTTGCTGGTGAAAAATTTAAGTGCAGGATAGGATTAGTTCTTTTCGGGCAGTTTATCAGGCAGTATGTGGAGGACCTGTCTTTAAATTTCCTTAAACGAGCCCTATCCTTTCTCCAGGGGGCGCTTGGCGGCTCAGAAAACAGAATCCGTCATTAAGTCACATTCAAGTTTTAGGACGGTATTTTGTTTATTTTTTTTTTATTAACTTTATCTTTAACTAACGTTATAATTGTTTATTTGTAATACATTCCGAAATCGGCCTTCGTTACGCTGTAAAATTATTTTATGAAACACCATATCCCTGTCATCACAAGTGGATGTGATTAGTCTACTTTTAAAAGCGATGAAAAAAGTAACACGTACCATGTCAAGCCACTATTTTAAATATTATAATATTCTAAATAACAACACAGAGACAATACATATAATTTAAATGTTATAAAATAACAGTATGTTGTTTATTCTAATCGTTTCTGAGCAACTGTTGACAACCGTCGGGCCACTAAACTCCTCGCTTATTTCAGTTTCAGTTATTTGATGTTTTATGCCGACTTCCATTCTACCCACTTCTATTTCTATATGTCCAAAGACGTTACTTATGCTTTATTCATTAACGCAACAAAACACGTTGACAAAAAAAAAAACTAACAAAAACAAAACAAAGAAATAAATAATAAAAAATAAACAAATACACAAATGTGAATTTAAAATCGACTTTTTATTTACAAAAGAAACCGAAAGTTGTTTCACTCAGGCGAAATTCGGGGCAGCCCTCTCACGCTTCAGACATGGCGACGCAGATGGCGGTAAATTCAGGTATTAATTTATATATTCTATATTATAAACATACTTCATATTTTTACAGTATAGAGTATTGACTAATGTACTAGTTATGTATACTAACGTAATTCATTAGATTTAAATAGCAAATACTTAGTCAGCTCTCCACGTTACCTTCATAAGTGCTTAAAGTGTGTAGCTTTATGCGTCACACTACATGCATTATTATCTTTTCACAATATTACTATTAATAATAATATTATTACAAGAAATGTTGCGGTAAGACCATCATCTCTGTTTAACCAAACAAAGCAGTTTTTTTTCAAACATTCATTTGTCTTAAAACTAGCTCATGAAGACGGTCTTTATTTGTAAATAACTTTAGTATTAGATTGCTACGATAATGTCTAATTTAAGTTGAACAGGTGTATTTAAGGATGAGGTTTACGGTGGTTTTATTATATAGTAACTCAAATATAAGTTGTTTTTGTGGCATGACACCTATCTTGCATTCTTTTTCGCTTCCAATCATCAGTGGTCTGTCCATTGTAATTATGTATCCATGCTTCACAATGTGTCTTTTGACAACCTCTTGTGTTAATGATTTTGCAATAACAATCAATCTTTACTTTTAAGTCAAGTCAACTAAGGCATTTTGAGACCATTTGACCTTTACTTTCCCATAGGGTTTGCATTTACGTCATGATTTGGTCATTTATCCGGTTGTGTGGCTATATTGGTGATACTCCGATATAAACAACAGCATTGATTGCATGGTTAATATACTACTCAATATGTTGTTCTGCTAATTTATACTGTGTAAACCACAGAAAAAAATGTGTGGAAGCTGCAAAAACAGAGAAGGACTTAGTAAGCAAGAAAGGGTGCAATATTTTGACAAAACTAAAGTTAGTAGGTGGTAATGATGCGTAAGAGCAGTATTAATTAAGATATTAGCCTAATATTTCACCTACCTGACCGGAAATGATAAGAACAAACAAATGTTGTCAAGATTCCTGCCCTGGAAATCCTGGATCAGTTTGGCCAACCGCAAACGCCTTTTGTTTCTTGCACTCTTCTCCTTGATATGTTATAGCATTTGGCAGTCTATAGTACTCCAAATGTTTTTTTCCCAGTCCGACCAATTAGCACAGCCCAAAACATGACAATAATTGACCATTTTCAGCAGCAATAATCAACAAAATATGTGAGTTTCGTTCGGTTCAGTGGCACATTCAGTGATGCTAATATGGCCATTTGATGACGTTTTGTGATATACAGAAAGAATTGATTTCATACATTTTATGCGACATTGTGAATCTGTTTGCAGGAGCCAGTCTGTGGGGCCCACTGAAGGAGCTCTGGGAAGCCGTGGAGGGGGCCATATGGAGACGACAGCCAGAGAGTGTTCATCTCTTAGATCTGCAGTTGAAGAAACACAAACCCTCCTTCCTCACCCTCTTCAAAAACCCAGTAATTAGACTTTCTACAGATTCAAAACATTACTTGTGGAAAACTGTACTTAAGTTTGGTGAAAATGCATTCTTTGCTTTCCTTTGCAAAACAGATGAAAAGTGCAGAACAGAGAGAGAAGGTACGGAAAGCCAGCACAGAAGGCATTGCTATTCAAGGCCAGCAGGGAGTACGACTACTTCCTGAGCAGCTTATCTCAGAAGCCTTCATCCTTAGTGACCTTTTTGATTTGGGAGAACTAGCTGCCCTTGAACTATTGTTGGCAGGTATGCACACTTAACATGCACATTCAGTACTGTTGAAATGCACAGTGAAACTGCAATGCAATAATGTGGTCTGTATTTTTTAGGAGAGCACCAGCAGCCTCACTTCCCCGGCCTGACTCGAGGCCTAGTCGCTGTGCTCCTTTACTGGGATGGCAAACGCTGTGTGGCGAACTCCCTTCGCTCACTCATCCAGTCCAGACATGGGAAGACTTTCACGCTTGACTTGAGGTTTGCTTCTTTTTTAGCTCATTCTCCCATGCGTCTCCTTTACTTCCTTTGTAGGAAACATTATACATATATATATATATATATATATATATATATATATATATATATATATATATATATATATATATATATATATATATATAAGAGGTAGACAGGTTATTGATTGATTACACACCTCAACAACTCCCAGGATAATGTATTTTACCACATGAAATCTATATTGAAGTCTGATTTAGCCACTTGTTAGCTACCACCTTTTTCAAGACATGTAAAAGGTTAAAATGATGTAAAAACATGTAAAAGGTTCAAATTGTTGTTTTCTTCCCATATAGTCCTGAACTGGTGAATCTTACCACACGATTCACAGATGAGCTGATGGCTCAGGATTTGACCAAACACATCCTGAACTTGATCACTGATATCAGTGTGACCCGTGAGTTTGAGAGGCTTCAGAAAGAGCGTGGCCTTGGCAATGAGAAGCACAGAAAAGAGGTAAAGCATCCTGTGCAATTTGATAACTACATATGCAAATTCTGCAAATATGCAAATAACTGTAATTCATATGGCACAGGTATCTGACCTCATCAAAGAGTGCCGACAGTCACTGGCGGAGTGTTTGTTTGCATGGACATGCCAGTCACCTCTAAGCAAAGAGGACACCCTGACCCTCATCGGTCACTTGGAGACGGTGACAGCCGAAGCTGATGGCTCATTGGATAGCGTTAACCTTGCTTTAGTCATGGCGTTGCTTTATTGCCTGGATGTTAGTTTTCTGGAGCAAGGAACAGAGGATAGAGAAGGTATTCATGCTTTGTGTAGTTATAAATGCTTTGTTATTATCCATACTCAGGTTGTTTATTTCCTAGTAGAGTCGAAAATGTTACGTTTTTACAAACATGTTTTGTGTGTTCATTAGACTTGCTCCAGGCCTTGCCTCTACTGACAGAGAAGCAGTATGTGGCAGCAGTGCACAGTCGGCTGGTGGAGGGTCAGGGCTGGAAACTTCCAGGACTGCAGGCAGTGGTGCAGCTAGCCTGGGCTCTGTCTCTGCGGGCTCTGTCACAACTTCCACAGGGCGCAGGTACCAATACAATTTCAAAATTAGTTTTACTTTAGCTCTCATGATCTCTCATGATACGTCATAGGCAGGGTTGGCAGGTTTTCACAACAAAACCTACCCAATTGCTACTCACAACTTGCCTGTTCGTGTTTCGGTGTGGGGTAAAATACCAGGGATTTCCCTGGTAAAATTAGCATTCCAGGGGCTAAATATCAGGTTATTGGGGTTGCTTCATTCTGTGGACATAAAAAAAACAACCAGTGGCTGCAGTGTTAAAATAGCCCAATTCCTTAGTAAAGTCGCAGACTCTGCAACACTGATCATAGGTACTGTATCTTTGCATGATCTCTATATATGACCATGGACTACAAAACCATCATAAGTATAAATTGAGATTTATACATAATCTGAAATCTGAATAAAGAAACTGGTGTTATCATAGGACAATATTTGGCCAGGGTCACATATATGATCTGTATGTACATTAGTACATGCAAATAGTAGATAAAAGTCGCTTTATCACTTTATGGATTAATATACTCTCTCCCACTTTTGTTCATTTTCTTTTCAGCTCTAGTGGAGTTCACTGAGGCTGATGAGGCTCTAGCGGACCAAGCACTGTTGGGAGGTGTCTTCCTCTTCCTGACAGAAGGCATCCTAGGAAGTGATGGCTTCAGCCAAGAAGAATTCTACACCCGCCGAATGCATTCCCTTATTACTGATTTCCTGGCTCTCATGCCAATGAAGGTGTGAGGAGAATTTTTTTTTTTCTGGAAATGTAACATTATAAATAACTTTACTTTAATTTTTGTTTAATTCAATACATCATATTTGAGTAAAAGTTAGCATTTCTCTTTTAAAATGATACTAATGCTAATGAGTGCGTATGAAGATGAGTAAAGAGTGTTATTTGCAGGTGAAGCAGTTGCGCAACCGTGCTGATGAAGATGCTCGACTGATCCACATGGCTCTGCAGATGGGCAGCGAGCCGCCATCATCTCTACGCAAGGACCTGGACCACCTCATGATACTTGTAAGCTTCCCTTTACATTTGTCTTGTACTACATACATAATAAATACTCCGTTGTATTGCGTATATTTTTAAAGCCAGGAAATGACTTGCAACTTCACATATGTGACCCTGGACCACAAAACCAGTCTTAAGTCGCTGGGGTATATTTGTGGCAATAGCCAAAAATACATTGTATGGGGTAAAATTATTGATTTTTCTTTTATGTCAAAAATCATTAGGATATTAAGTAAAGATCATGTTCCATGAAGATATTTTGTTTTTTAAGTAATATGCGTTGCTAAGGACTTATTTATTAAAGGCAATTTTCTCAATATTTTTATTTTTTTGCACCCCCAGATTACAGATTTTCAAATAGCTGTATCTCGGGCTAAATATTATCTTATATTAACAAACCATACATCAATGGAAAGCTTTTTTATTCAACTTTCAAATGATGTATAAAGCTCAATTTCGAAAAATTTACACTTATGACTGGTTTTGGGGTCTAGGGTCACATATTGTTTTTAAATTTTAATTCATTCTATTTAAACGGGCTCTTATGCACTGAAGTATTCTGTCACAGCACTTTTGCAATTAATGCTGAAAAATGCTCTGTTTGTTGTTTCAGATTGGAGAGTTTTACAGTAAAGATCCATTTGAACTTGAGCTGGCCCTGGAGTTCTGGTGTCCATCAGAGTCTCTTCAGCACACTTCCCTCACTGGATCTTTTCTTGGAGTACCTCTCCAAAGACCCCCTCACAAACAGGTGTCAGAAGCAACCTCATTCTTGCTAAAGATGCTAAACCTTACTAAAATGTATTTTTTATTTTAAAAATAAGTGCGTATCCTACAATATACAGTTCCTGTATGTAATTAAAGGATTTCCTGATAATTTACTCACCCCTATATCATTTAAGATAGAAATTGAGGTTTTTGAGGAAAACATTCTAGAATTCTTTTCATATAGTGGACATCAGTGGTGCCCAACAGGTTGAAGGTCCAAACTGCATTAGGGCTCTACAAGGGTCTTATCTAGCAAAACAATCTGTCATTTTCTAAAACAATTAATAAAAAGTAATATACGTTATAAGAGCATAAAGTATATGAGCATTTGTGGTTACAAATTATTTTATTTTTTTTATAGAAAAGACTGATCGTTTCACTAGATAAGATGCTTATTCCTTGGCTGGGATTGTGTCGAGCCCTTTGAAGCTGCATTGAATCTGCAATTTGGACCTTGGCTTGAATCCATTGGCTCTGCCTCTGATAGTCTAGTATATGGAGAAAAATCCTGGAATGTTTTCCTCAAAAACCTTAATTTCTTTTTGACTGAAGAAAGAAAGACACAAACATTTTAGATGACATGGGGGTGAATAAATTAACAGATAATTTTAATTCAGGAGTTAACTTAATCCTTTAAGGGTGCTGTGAAATAGTATTTAACTATGTGAGCTGGTAAATGAAATATTACTTGTATTCAACTCCACAGGGTATTATGCATCAATACTGCTTTGAATAAAGTGTCTAATTTCAGTATATATTTGTTTTACCTCAGGTGGTTCTCTCCAAATTTGTGCGTCAGATGGGTGATCTGCTTCCTGCTACTCTGTACATCCCTTATTTGCGCATGCTGAAAGGACTTGCTAATGGTCCCCAATGTTCCCACTACTGCTTCAGTCTGCTTAAAACCAACGGAGCTCCACATGGTAATAGCACCCTCAGACTTTAAAAGAGAATAGTGTGATATGCATGTGGTGATCAAGCATTGTGAGTCCTGTGCACTAGATTATGAGTTTGTTTCTCATGGCTGTTTCAGGAGAGAACCGGCAGGCTGGAGTGTCGGGCAGTCTTGTGTCATGGGAGCACTTTTTCCACTCTCTCATGATGTACCACGAGAACCTGCGAAGAGATGTGCCCAGTGCAGACAGCATGCAGTACCGCCACCCACCCATCAGAGGCATCACTCAGAGAGAGCTGGAAGGCCTCACTGCATTCCTTCAGCTGCTCACCACTATCATCACCTGGGTATAGCACACATGCATCACAATATAATGGCCAGTTAAAAGGATAGTAAAAATTTAAATTCTGTCATTAATTAATGTCGTAAGACCTTCACTCATCTTCAGAACACAAATTAAGATATTTTTGATATAATCCAAGAGCTTTCTGACCCTGCATAGACGGCAATGTAATTACCACGTGATGTTAAAGGGCCAGAAAAGTAGTCAGGACACCGATTAAAATAGTGATATCAGTGGATCAACCATAATTTTATGACGCTATAAGAAAACAAAAATAACGACTTTATTCAACAACATTTTTAGGTGAACTATGCCTTCAGTTGAGCAACTTCAAATCTAAATTGAATGCAAATGTGTAAAATAAGACTTTTCATTTTAGCAAGTTTGTATACATCACATTAAACTCTATTATACATCAACATCATATTGGTTATCAGTCACCCTACTTTCTATGTATTTTAATTTTTTAGTAGATGAGTGAAAATTATGACTAAACATTATTTGTTGCATACCTTTCTTCCTGAAAGTGTCATGGTCTGAAACTTAGTTTATGAAACGCACATATTTTGAATGAATAAATAAACTACCATTTCACTTTCATTTCAATGCAAAACAAAGCACTGAAATCGAAATATTCCAAAACAAATCAGCATTGAATCAAATTGAAAGTGAATCAGAACTTGTGAATCAGAATAAAATTGCTTCTGGTATATCAGTGTTCAAACATGTCCTTATATTTTTCAGAGTGAGAATGCGCGTCTGGCTCTTTGTGAACACCCTCAGTGGACGCCTGTGGTGGTGATGCTGGGATTGCTGCAGTGCAGCGTTCAGCCCGTGCTGAAAGCTCAAGTCTTGCATGCTCTTGCTGCCTTTGGCAAATCTCCCGAGATCGCTGCCTCCCTTTGGCAGTCACTGGAGTACACACAGGTAGGCTAAAACGTCATCTTATAATGCAAAGTGACCTACAGTAGAAGAATAAATGTTTCAATTGAGTTAGATGTACTAAAAAAATTGTGTTTTTTCCAACTTTAGTGCTGTTTTCAACTGAGTTGACTTTATTATGATATTGATTACTGTTGTTTTTTTCCCCCTCTCAGATTCTGCAGACAGTGAAAGCCCCTGGACAGAGACAGGCTGCTGGAATTGAGGTTAACTGGATGTATTAAATTCATAAATTTATTTATTTATTTAAAGCTGCTCATTTGTTATGCTTATTTGCTATGAGCTTTGCAATTTGGCCCCAAAATCACTTTGTGATTCTATACTAACTAGGGATGTAACGCTATCAAAATCTCATGGTACAATAATATCTCAATATGAAGTCTACAGTACAATATTTATTGCGATATTTAAAAATGAAGACTTGGTATAAAATGAAAATTTTGTACATTTTAAAATTACATTATTCTATCTAATGCACTTTGAGAGCTCAAAATTAAGAGCTCCATCTCATGTTCTTAACTAAGAAAACTTAAAAAGACTTTTTATTTATGGTGTACTGTCTCAATCTAAATTACATTCATCTTGGCTGATGTTATATTACTGTTATTCCTATGACAGTGATAGCTATATATTGTTAAAAAACAAAAACACAGCACATGCAATAAACGAGTTCACTGCATTCGCTGTGAATGGAGCCTGGTCACGAGCTGATTGCCTGAACAAAGTGCACGCTTCGCTTTGAAACATGCAGCAAGATCAAACTTGATGAAGGGATTAAGCCATATTGTGCTTTTGGTTTTAGTTCGTTGGACAGATAAATACATTTTTAAAACAATGACTTTTTACCCAGAAGACCTATCATTTCATTATTGTCAAGTGACCACAATAATATTGAATATTTATAAAAAAATTTAAAAAGGATGATTGATGCATATCATTGCTTTTTACACCGCAACAAATGCAACACCTATATCTATTTAGTTAGACACCACAGCCATATCATGCTTACGTTTCTATTTTGACTAATTATGTAGCTTTACTGAGTATGTATATGTGCTTTTATTGTGGCATTAATTTAATCTTCCTCTAACAGGTGGAGCTGAATGAGATTGAATCAAGCTGTGAGGAGTATCCTCTCACAAGGGCCTTTTGTCATCTAATCAGTACTCTGGTGGAGAGTGCACTTCCAGTGAATCTTGGAGCAGGACTGCGTGCACCAGGCTTTCAGCCTTATCTTGACTTCCTACGTGACTCTGTGTTTCTGGCCTTCCCCACACGTGCCTACCGGCGGCCAGCAGAAAAGGTTTGCTGCATCCTGTTAGACTTAACACATCTTATCTCAATCTTGTTTGCATTTATGGTCTTGTATCTTTATTGACTGTTTAAATTTAACACTCCGTAGTGGGAGGTAGCTGAAGCAGTGCTAGAAGTGTTTCACAAACTTCTGCGAGAATATGAACCGCAGCCAGCGGACTTCCTGCAAGAAATGGTGGAACTTCAGGGAGAGCAAGTTCCAGCCCATAAGCCCCCGGGGCACAGCCTGATGTTCCACCTGCTGAATGACTCGCCAACGCTCTCTCTCTGCCTCAGCCTGCTGGAGGAGGGTGCTCGCCAGCTAGACACCTATGCCCCCTTTCCTGGTCAGTATGAGGGATCTTTTTGTTATTTCTGGATATGGATCAGTTTGTGTGTATTTGTTCATTACATTATGCTGGTGCTGCTGTTGTTGTAGGTACGAAGCAGTTGGAGTCTGCAGTGCTGCACTGTCTGTGTTTGTTGGAGCTGGCTCTACAGAAGGAGGTGACGTTTATGGATCTGCTAAGAGAAAGTCAGACATCGCTGCTTGTGTCTCCTGTGGAGCAGCTCCTGCAGGGTGTTAGTGCTCAAAGCAGACGGGCTGATCACATCACCAACATTGCCAGGTCTGCTTCCTTACATACAGCTGAAGTAAAAAAAAAAAATCATACACCTTGCAGAATCTGCAATGTGTTAATTATTTTACCAAAATAAAGGGGTCATATACATTTTTTAGTACTGACCTGAATAAAATATTTCACATAACAAAATAATAGCTGAAATTAGTCAGCATTTTTGTGTATTTAAACACTTTTCAACAATGGCTGTATAATTTTGAGATCTATCTTTTCACACTGAGGGAAACTGAGGAAAACTGAGGGACTCATATGCAACTATTACAGAAAGTTCAAACACTCACTGATGCTCCAGAGAGAAACACAATGCATTAAGAGCCGGGGGTGACAACTTTTTGGGTAAATAAAATTTATTTTGTCTTCTGAAGGGCAGTACTAGTTAAATTAAATCTGATATTGAGGCAAAATAAGAAAAACATACACATCTATATTTTGTTCAGAAGTTTTCACCCCCGGCTCTTAATGCCTCGTGTTTCCTTCTGAAGCATCAATAAGCGTTTGAACCTTCTGTAATAGTTGCATAAGAGTCCCTCAGTTATCCTCAGTGTGAAAAGATGGATCTCAAAATCATAGTTACTTTTGGAAAGGTTTCAAATGCACAAAAATGTTGAAAAACCAAAGAATTTGTGGGACCTCAAGGAATTTTCTGAAGGGACTCATGAACAACTATCACTAAACAAAACAACAAAGCTGTGGATCATTCAGGTAACAACACTTGTTTTTAAGAATAATGTAGACTTTTGAATGGGGTCATTTTTATAAATTAAACGTATTTTCTCTTGTGGACTAAATGTCTTCTGTGTAAAATATATTATTTATGTTGGTACTAAAAAAACAAACATGCATTTTATATGATCCCTCTTTTTTTTGGTAAAACATTTAGCAGATTCTGCAAGGTGTATGTCTTTTGACTTCAACTGTACACATCTGCCATATTTTGTTCCCAGCGAAATCACCCCCCTCCCCCCAAATCATGTCAGAAATGCTTTAGGCAATACATGTGCTGATTTTACTTGTTTGGCCTTCACAGGTACCTGTACCACAGCAGCTCGAACCCTGATGCTGCTTTCCAGAGTGCCAAGATTCTGCGCCGTATCGCACGCTACCCAAACATCCAGGCCAGACTAGTTGGAGACTTTACTCATGATCAGGTAAGAGGCCGCAGATAGTCCATAAGTGATAAAATGGATTATAGTTGCTTTAAGTATGACAGAACTGTTTTATAATGAGCAGGCGGTGAGTGAGAAGTTGATGGCTGGTTTTGTGGAGTGTCTGGATAGTGAGGAAGCTCAGGAGTTGGTGGCCCCAGATGGTGAGCGCTTAACCTGAAAATGGCCATGTATATCTTATCAATGGTTTAAAGCAGCATCTAAGAACCTTTTTTCTTGGTTCAGACTCAGACCCTGAGAAACGGGTGGCTAGAATTCGTCATGAAACCAAAATCCACATCCTGAACCTTCTGATCACCTCTCTGGAGCTGAAAGGCCCCAATCTGGGCTTGTATCTGCTGGGCTATGAAGTGAAAAAGCCAGTTTCCTCCACTAACCTGCAGGACCCAGGTAAGATCTCAAGTGACTCAAAATGAACCTAAAGACTCTAATGCGTACCATGCTATGCATGAAACCGTTTGATCTTGTGACTCCCTTAATAAGGTGTCCTTGGCTGTCCACGGAGCTGCCTGCATGCGATCCTCAGTCTGCTCCAGAGGGGCAGCGAGTGGCGCGCTGGACCTGTGCTCACAAAACAGGCTCCTCAACTAGCTGAACTGTGCTACCAGGTACACACCGTTTAACTGATTTACATTCAGACAGTTTGATGCTCTTTATATCATGTTAAAGTGTGTATTTTGTATGTGTATGTTTGTCCTAGGTGATCCATCAGCTGTGCGCCTGTCCTGACACTTCTGGACCCACCATGCGATACCTCAGGACCAGTCAGGACTTCTTGTTTTCTCATCTGCAGCACTTGCCTTTCGTTTTACCAGGTATGCTGACTGTCTGCATTCTTTGTTTTGCGTTTGACACACTAGTGTGTCAACATCAAGTGACACTAGAGTAATGCTGCTGAAAATTCAGCTTTGCCATCACAAGAATAAATTACATTTTAAAATCCCTCTGATTGATTCCGTCTTTACGTCCCACAGAGAATGAGATCGCTGCTCTGTCTCAGATGTCCTGGCTGATGAAGACTGCAGCCATTGAGCTTAGAGTGACCTCGCTGAACCGTCAGCGCTCTCACACACAGAGACTGCTCAACCTCCTCCTCGATGACCAGCCACACACATTACATGCTGGTAATATGCACATCCAGAGTCTTCACGATGACTATCCAGCCACATTGAAGAAAACACAATCATTGTATATCTGTTTTATAGCAGATGGAGAGACAGGCATGGAGGAGGAGAGTAGATCAGTCAGTGGTTTCCTGCATTTTGGCACCGTCTCCAAAGGTAAGAGAAAGTCTGGTTACACTGCAGTTTGAGTATAATTAAAGGGGACATATCTGGAAAATCATATTGTTCTATGTATCTAACTGTTCTGACTGTGGCTGCACAGAACACTATTTAGCGTCTTATCTTCAGAGAAGACAAGAGAAGAGTGGATTTATTGATTTATTTACTGTATATTACACTGTTGCTGCACAGATCTAACATAAACATGATTTCTTTCCCTGTTGTTTACCTGTTTACTTGTATGTAGCGCAAGCACAATGAGACATGAAAGATAAGTTAGCCTAGTACTCGCATGCCTTCTGTGTGCGTGCTTCAGATGTATGTGCTCAGAAAACCCTATATCCGAAATTTAAACTGATATGGCTTTAAAACACAAGATTTCTGTGCAAAATACATGGTGATAAAAACCAGATGTTTTTTTTTTTTTTAAATCGGAGGTACGAGCTGTAAAAGCACAGCTCTATTCAGGAAAAGGGGGTGGGGAGCAGCAGCTCATTTGCATTTAAAGAGACATGCACAAAAACAGTGTGTTTCTGCTTCCACTAAAATAGGCATTTTTAAATTGATATCATGAATGATCTGTTGGGTATTTTGAGCTGAAACTTCACAGACACATTCTGGGGACACCTGAGACTTATATTACATATTGTAAGAAGGAGCATAATAGGTCACCTTTATTCATCCATTGCTCTTTTAGTACGGAGGAGGCTGCTGAGCGTGTTGGATGCCATAGACTTCAGTCAGGAGGCCCCAGAGCTTCTGCAGCTGGATTTCTTTGAGCGTGCTCAGATTGAACAGGTCATCACTAACTGTGAACACGTCAACGAGCAGGGACACACAGTCTGCAACGTCAAGGTATATGTATCTCCTGAATGCATTAGACCTTATATTGTCATTTATTTGTATTATTTGTCATATATTTTCATTGATTCATCATGTTTTCAGTTGCTCCATCGAGTTTTAGTTGCAGAGATCAATGCACTGCAGGGCATGGCAGCCATTGGGCAAAGACCACTGCTGTTGGAGGTGAGTGTGTCTCTTATGTGATGTACAGTCAAACCAAAATTTATTCAGACACCTTCAAAATTTTTTACATTATCACAGTTTATTCGCTATAATTTAGAAAGGGGGTAATTAAATATGACAAGAACTTAAGAGTTAAACTGTTTCAGAACAAATTAATATTGATAATGTCAGATAATTTTGATACAAAGGTATGTAATGAATTAGGGTGAACAGCTGTCAGCTGTTAAATTTAAGTACACAATTAGATAATGCCGATTTAGGACAACCAGTTATCAAGCAATGCTTAATTTTGTTCAGTCTGTGGTGTAAAAAGGTCACATTAGCAATTAAAGAAAGAAATATTGGTAAGCAAAACATGGTCAGATCAGTGTGTCTAAATAATTTTACTGGTAGTCTTCTGTAGGAAGAATTTTTGGTTGTGTGCCACTGTTCACTTTATTTTGCTATCACTTACATAAATGAACTATAGTGTCCTGCATCCACTAGTACAAAAGAAATAATATATATATATATATATATATATATATATATATTTGGTGTCTGAAATTCTGAATAAATTTTGGCTTGATTGTATGCTCATATACAAAAATGTGTTTCCTGGTACTGACTGTTTTTTCAATGTCTCTGTCGGTATCAGGAGGTGAACTCAATCCTGCAGCAGGTGGTGGAGAGGAACCGCATACGGCGTAGTCTTAGTGCCAAGCGTCACGCTCTGCAAAGCTGGAGGAGTCTAGTGGAGACCATCCTCACAGCCTGTCCTTCAGAGCTCATCCCAGCTGACCAGCGCCAGCTGATCATCAGAGACCTGCTGTTGGATCTGCATGACAAGGTAGGAAACCTAATTACAACAAGGGACTTACAAACGAGGAACAGCCGTTTGACTTGCTTCTCTTTTTGCTCTAGGTCTTATCAGAGGATGCTGCTGGTGAATTGATGCCAATCGTAGCCGGGGCGGTTTTCACATTAACAGCACACCTCAGCCAATCAGTGCTGTCTGAGCAGCAGGGGGCGGGTCTGGAGGGTGGATCTGGATCAGGGTTCGCTTCAATTGCTAACTCCGCCCTCCACCTCATCTTGAGGAAGCTACTGGATTTTATCTTGTGCACAGGTTAGAAGGGTTGCATTTTCAAGGTGAACTAATCAGCTACTAATTACCTGGGTAAATTAATTCCACCATGTTAGAGACTAAACGGTTGAACTTCTTGTTTTACTCTCTGGTATTTGTTTACATGAAGGTGGAGGTTTCCAACGTCTGCGGGCTCACCTTTATGGCTCTCTGCTCTACTACCTGCAAATTGCCCAGAAACCTGAGGAGCCAGAGACACTGCAGACAGGTATAGAAACACAGATAGCATAAAGCAAGGGCAAATATGTATATATATACATAAATCCAGTCGTAAGTAGCACAGGTATATTTTTAGCAATAGCCAACAATACATTGTGTGTGTCAAAATTATTGATTTTTATTTTATGCCAAAAATCATTAGGATATTAAGTAAAGATCATGTTCCATGAAGATATTTTGTAAATTTCCTACCGTAAATGTATAAAAACTAATTTTTTGATTAGTAATGTGCATTGCCATTTGTCATTTGGACAACTTTAAACAATTTTCTCAATATTTAGAATTTTTTTTTTTGTACCCTCAGATTCCAGATTTTCAAATAGTTGTATCTCATATCCTAACAAATCATACATCAATGGAAAGCTTATTTCAGCTTTCAGATGATGTATAAATCTCCATTTAAAAATAAAATGGACCCTTATGACTGGTTTTGAATACAGTCATAGAAAACAGTTATTTGACATTTGAAATAATATTCGTTTTTTTCTGGATTTTTGATCAAATAAATGCAGCCTTGATGAATATAAGAAACATCTTTAAACACTTACAATTTTACCTATCCCAAACTTCACAGCAGTGTATACTAATATATAATACTAATAATAATAATTAATGTTATAATACTAAATTTACAGGTACCTCCATGTGGGAGCGTTTGACTGCTCCTGAAGATTGTTTCTCCAAGCTGCAGAGAGAGAACCTGGCCATCATCGAGAGTTATGGCACTGCGCTAATGGAGGTGGTGTGCAGAGACGCTTGTGACGGCCATGAGATTGGCAGGGTAAGAGCAAGCAAATCAACATCATCATGCTGATTTATTGAAAACGAGAGACCACCAAATGCCTATTGAGTCGAGGACATCATTTCTTTTTCAGATGCTAGCTCTGGCCGTGTTGGACCGGGTGTTGTCTATAGACAGACAGTCCCAGTGGCTGGTGTACCTGTGTAACAGCGGCTACCTACGTGTGCTGGTTGAGAGCTTGAGACAGGATGATGTCGCTCTGCAAACTCTACTCACACCTCAGCCTCCACTGCTCAAACCACTATACATCTACGAGTCCAAAATGGCACTGCTAACCCGTGTGGCCAAGACTGCACAGGGTGCGATGGAGCTCCTGCGCTGTGGGCTGGTTGGTCAGCTGGTGGAGTGTCAGGTGTTTCACATGCTCCCTCAGAATGACGCACTCAGGTTTGTACTCTATAATCTAGAGACTAAGATGACATAAGAGTGAAAAACATTTGTTCATCTGTACTTATTCTCTCCATCTTTTTCCCAGAGTGTTTGGGCAGAGAGATCCATCAGGGTTTATTCCTAGTCCTCTAGAACGATACAGACAGATCCTGCTGCCAACTCTCAGACTGATGCAGGTCATCTTGACCTCCACCACCACACAGCACCAGCAGGGGGCAGCACAGGTACTTAAATATCCTTTGAATACTTCCTTTGAAACGGGCTGAATATGAATTCACATATCTCTGCTGTATATTAAACGAGTTTAGTTAGTTATGGGGAAAGTATGTACGTGTATGGAGTGCCACAACTTACTGCACACTTAAAAAAATAGTTCACCCAAAAATTAAAATTCGGTCATTTTAAACCTAAAAGACCTTCATTCATCTTCGCAACACAAATTAAGATATTTTTGATGAAATATGAGAGCTTTCTGAGCCTGTATACTATAGACAGCAATGCAACTGACACGTTCAAGGCCCAAAAAGGTAGTAAGGACTTTGTTAAATTAGTCCATGTGACATCAGTGTTTCAACTGTAATGTTATAAAGCTACAAGAATACTTTTTGTGCGCAAAGAAAACAAAAACAACTTTATTCAACAATTTCTTGAATGTGTCAGTTGCGTTGCTGTGTGTGCAGAGTCAGAAAAAAGCTCTTGAATTTCATCAAAAATAGTTTGTGTTCTGAAGATGAACAAGGGTTTGCTTGTTTGGAACATCATGAGGGTGAGTAATTAATGACAATTAATGAGTTTTTATTTTGGGGTAAACTATCCCTTTATAAATGTGGCAGTATTTGAACAGTGGTAAAGAAAGTTTATTTACACTATTGCTTAGAAGTTTTGGGGTTGGCAAGATTGTTTTTATTTTTTATTTTATTTATCTTGTTTTTGAAAGAAGTCTCTTGTGCCTCTTAAGGCTGCATTTATTTGATCAAAAATACATATTGTGAAATATTATTACAGTTAAAATTATAATTGTTTTCTGTTTTAATATATTTTAAAATGAATTAAATTTCTGACCAACTTTTTAGAATATAAATATATCATATTTCATGAGCATTAAATATTAATAAAAAAAAATAGAAAAAATGTTTAATTGAAAAATCAACTAAAACTGAACAAATTATTCCATGTTCTGAAATAATTACATTATATTACATTATATTGTACTATCTTGTATTATATAAATTTGTCTAAATAAAAAAGTATATATAATTTCAACATAAACATACAGTTGATGTGAAGTAACCTCTGTGTTGATTTGTAGGTGCTGCAGTGGCTCATCGTTCACTCTGATGTCATTCAGTCCATTCTGCATGGTCAGGATATGAGTATGGGTGCTCTACAGGAGCTCTCTCTCCTCACTGCCATCATCAGCAAGACCGCACTGCCAGGTACAGACACTCTACAGCTGCTCAAATGCTATACACACTGATGGATGACTAATACTGTGCTTCTAAATTTATGCTTCAGGAGCCCTTGAGATTGGACAGGAAATCAACAGTGCTGCCCTTATGGAGTTACAGGGACACATTGGCAGATTCCAGGTAAATTTTATATATATATATGTCTTCAGAATAAGAAATGAATGTTAAGGTGACTATAAATGGTTAAACGAAAGACAGTTATAGTATGTTAAAGTATGAAGTTTACAAAATGTGTGATGTTTCTTCTGTTCTGCTTCAGCGTCAGTCATTGTCTCTGCTGGTGCGGCTAGTGGGAACTGATCGCGCTCGCTACCTGAAGCAGATTGAGGAGACTGTCTCACCAGGCGACCTTGCAGAAAAGAGGGAGGAAATGGAGGTTGCCATGCAACAGGTGTTGCTATCTTTAGCTGGAAAACATTACACCACTTTTAAAATCTGAACTGATTTTAAAACACTAGGCATCACACAGTTGCCAGCTTTGTAAATGGTTACAGAGATAAATTGGCCATTGATAAACTTACAGTTCTGGACACCACAAACTCTGAGAAACATTGTGCCATTGTGCATTGAGATGCATGACAAATGCAATGTGTTTTCTAAAATTTAAACTAAAGCTAAAACCATAAACACTATTCCTTGAGAGAGAGAGGAAAAAGGTTAGTACCACAAAAAAGAGAGATTTTTAGTATTTAAAATAGCTGTTTTCTATTTGAATATATTTTAAAATGTGATTTATTACTTTGATCAAAGCTTCATTTTCAGCAGCATTACTCCAGGCTTCAGTGTCACATAGTCCTTGAGAAATAATTTCTAATACGCTGATTTTATCAAAATTTGAAACAGAATAGAATAGAAAGATTCAAAGATCAGCATTTATCTGAAATAAAGCTTTTTCAACATCATAAATGTTTTTTGAGCAGCAAATCAGAATATTAGAATGATTTCTGAAGGATCATGTGACTGGAGTAATGATGCTAAAAATTCAACTTTGAAGTCACAGTAATAAATTACATTTTAAAATATATTCAAATAGAGAACAGTTATTTTAAATGGTAAGAATATTTAAAAATTGTACTGTTTTTGCTGTAATTTGGGTCAAATAAATGCAGGCTTGGTGAGCAGAAGAGACTTATTTAATAAAAACATTCAAAATCTTACTGTGCAAAGACTTTTGACTGTTAGTGTATATTTAGGTGTTTTATGTTTAATAAATTCTTAATACATATTTTCAAGTTTTATAATTTAATTTAATATAAAAAAGAAAATGTACTAAAAAATGTAGTCGCCAGTTTGTCTTTTTTTTATTTCACTTTTTACTTTAACTTGAGGTACTGAAATAGCTCAAACTCAAACTGAAATAAAAAGTAAAAAGAACTGTATAGGCATATAAAAAAATACTATCAATTATTTTACCTTCAAATTAAAATTGTATAAAAATGTATATAATAAAAACAAAATGTATACATATAAAAATAAAAAGCGATTCAAAAAATTAACTTTAATATATAGATAATGCTGAAATAACAGTTTTAAATTACTGTAGCCTAAATTATGAAACATGTTTCATCTCCTCTGTCTAAAATTAAAAATCAAAGTCTATGTTCATTAAAACACAAACCATTTGGGTTTGGCAGCCCAAAATCTGTAGACAGGCAATGATTTTTGCCAACTACTCTCAACTCCATTAGACTGCAAGT
Source organism: Cirrhinus molitorella (assembly GCA_033026305.1). Classification (NCBI taxonomy): domain Eukaryota; kingdom Metazoa; phylum Chordata; class Actinopteri; order Cypriniformes; family Cyprinidae; genus Cirrhinus; species Cirrhinus molitorella. The sequence continues at coordinate 9,991,646 of CM065127.1, read as the reverse complement.
TAGGGGAAAATCTGGGTAAAAATTGGGTTTATTTCAGCCGTGTTTAACTGATATATGTATCATGTGCTTTCTCAGATTTGTGCCAATATTATGGAGTACTGCCAGACGCTACTGCTGCAGAGCTCAGCTGAAGCCCAGTTCACTCTCTGCCTGTTCAGCCCATCAGCCTGTGAACCAGCAGGTCAGTCTTTGTGATCTGTCTGTGTTAAGAAAACATTGTCTGGCTTCTGTAACCTAACTCTGTATGTGATCATGTTCTATCAGATGTGGCCATTCCCTCTGCACGGGTGCCCAGTCTGGGATTGGTTCTGCTCCTGCTGAAGAACAGTGCCACTGACTTCTTCCGATATCACGACAGCCACAGACAGAGCCTGAACAAGCTGGAACGAGTGGAGCAGCTTCCCCCCGAGGAACTGAAGGAGGTACACCTGCAAACACAGAGAACATTTGTGATGCCTAGAATTTGCTTGTTTGATTTAAATGTTTCCATTCGGATGCTTAATGTCTTTTTGTGTGCAAAGCTGTGCCAGGGTCTAGTGTCTGGTTCTGGTGGAGTGGAAAAGATCTCATCAGTGCAGAGAAACGTCCTTGCCAAGCGCCGACTCGTCCAGCTTGTCAACAACCGAGCCAAGCTTCTTGCCCTCTGCTCCTGTATCCTAACACACAAAGATTGCTTGAGAAATCAAGAAATTATGCAGTTTGCTTTTCAAAATAGCTTATTTTTGATAATCATAATCTGAAAGTCGGAAACAGTTGCATGTTTTTTTTTTCTTGACATTTCTCTGAAGATATAATTGAGACATGCCTGTTTGTCATTTGGCGCCACCTAGAGTTCTACTTGCTGTACTGCACTCCCACCGACCCCAAAGACTCGCTTCTGCCAGGCTACAGAGGTCAGCTGTCTTTCTAATCTATTTACTCTTCTTCAAAGCTCAGTCGGTTTTAGGTTGGTTTCTGTTTGAGAGACTTATTTATTGCTTTCTGTGTAGATCCTAGTGGCAGCAGAGGTTTAAGCGTGTCGAGAGTGAGCCAGCAAGATCTTGAACAGGTACATTTGCAAAAGCATTTTTTACTTTCCATTCTTTTTGCTTTGCTTTTTTTTTCCGAAAATTCTATTAAGCAAAAAACCTGAAAAAATGCATCATGGTTTCTACAAAAAAAAAAAGAGAAAAATCAGCAGCACAACCTACTTTCCAACATTGATAATACACTACCAGTCAAACGTTTTTGAACAGTAAGATTTTTAATGTTTTTAAAGAAGTCTCTGCTCACCAAGCCTGCATTTATTTGATTCAAAGGACAAAAAAAAAACATTTTGAAAAATGTTTTAGATAATTAAAAATAAAAATAAAAGTAACTGTTTTCTATTTGAATATATTTTAAAATGTAATTTATTCCTATGAACAAAGCTACATTTTCAGCATCATTTCTCCAGCCTTTAATATCAGATGATCCTTCAGAAATTCTAATATGCTGATTTGCTGTTCAAGAAACATTTATTTTTATTGTCAATATTTAAAACAAGTGAGTACATTTTAGGATTCTTTGATGAATAGAAAAATCCAAAGATCAGCGTTTATCTCAAATAAACAGCTTTTGTTACTATGCCGTTCAAAAGCTTGCAGTCAGTATAATTAATTTTTTTGGGGAAAAAAATTATAGAAATGAACACTTTTAGCACTTTTATACTTTTATTTTTTTATTTTCTTTTAGCAAGGATGGTTTAAACTGATCAAATGTGGTGATAAAGACATTTATAATGTTACAAAAGATTTCAGTTTCAGGTAAATACTGTGCTTCTGAACTTTCTTTTCATCAGAGAAACCTGAAAAAATTCTATTTTTCTGCAGAATTTAGCATAATAATAATAATAATAATAAAATGTTTTTTGAGCAGCAAATCAGAATATTAGAATGATTTCTGAAGGGTCATGTGACTGGAGTAATAATGCTAAAGATTCAGCTTTGAATGCAGAGGAATAAATTACATTTTAAAATGTATATTAAAATAGAAATCAGTTATTTGAAATGGTAAAAATATTTTAAAATGTTACAATTTTTGCTTTATTTCGGATCAAATAAATGCAGGCTGCACTCCTGCAAACATTGCACTCCTTACTGTTCAAAAACTTTTGACTGGTAGTGTATATTAGATTTATTTCTGAAGGGTCAAATTCAAGGATCAATTCAGCTCTGCCCTCACAGGAATAAATTACAGTTTTATAAAAAAAACAAAAGCAACATTGGTCAGCATAAGAAACTTCTTTCAAAAACATCAAAAAAGTTTTTGACATTTGTCTGTTTGTAGTTGCAGAGTGACGTGGCGAACAGCTTCAATGAGCCGTTACAGAGGAAGCTTCTGGAGGTGGAGAGTCTATATAGCAAAACCCGCTCCCGTCACACCTTCATCCAGGCCCTGACGCGGAGGATCCGAGGCCTGGTGCATCACGCCAAAGGCTGAACACTCACATGTATATTTCCTCAAATAATGCGAAACATTACTCTTTTGAATTGGGTGGCCAATAATTGCTTTCTGTAGTTTTGATTATCAACCAACACATTAAATTTTCTTGCTCTAAAGCTCTATGTATTGGATATCTGCTGTTTTCTAATGTGGTAAATAAATGGTTTTCTAAACAGACAGTTCGGTTGTTTCTGTAAATTTTATTTTCTTGGCAAAATATTTGTTCACCCAAAAAATGACACCCTCATGTTGTTCCTAACCACCCGTAAGACCTTAGTTTATCCTCAGAACACAAATTAAGATATTACTGATGAAATCCAAGAGCTTTCTGGTCCTGGACAAACAGCAACACAACTACCATGTTCAAGGCCCATAAAGGTAGTAAGGACATCATTAAAATAGTCCATGTAACTTCAGTTGTTCAACTGTAATGTTATGAAGAAAACAAAAATAACTTAAAATATCTTCAGTGACTTGCGTAGTGTAGAGCAGAGACCACAAAACCATTGCAGAATAATCTTGTTTTATTTTACAAGGTACACTTTATAGAAGACAGTAAAGTGCGTAATCTTCAGTTTCATTTGTACGTATATAAAACAGCGTCTGTCTCAGTTTTGAGAGCTGATGTAGCTTTACTGTGGAAGAGATTCTGGGAGAACCAGCAGACTACATTCAGATCACATGGTAAGGATTGTTTCGAATGGCAACCATGAGCACACGTCCACGTTTTAATACAGAAACTCACGTTTAATATACCAACCTAGTTGCTTTCTTAGTTAATGTGTGCTTAACTACATTTATAAATGTCATAGGCACATCCTGTTCAGAAAACATGGACTGTGGAATCAACAACTGGTTGAAAACAACAAAAATGACTTTGTTTCAAGATCAAGTAGTTACTGAATTGTTTGTTTCCCAGAAACATCAAACCAAATAAAAATGTAGCTTAAGATTGAGTGTGAAAGGCGGACTAATTCACAGCATCCATGTGATAAAAGTCAAGCCAAAATAATTTCCAGTAATGCTAACGATATGCAGCTGTAGGCTGTATATGTATATTGTATCTTAAATGAATAAATGGTCCTAGACTGAAAGACTGAAAATGTAATTTTGTGCTATGTAAAATCATGCATTTCCTCTATAAATTATCTTAAATAATAAAATTATAATTACAGTATTTAAAGAACATATACATGTGTCCCTGCTCCAGCGGGCCAACTGAGTGATTGTGCTGCCCACAGTAAACACCCATCCCCATTGGTCTGCCTACGCATAAAAGGTCCATTATAGAAATTATTACACACATTTGATTTACAACCAGTTATTTCACTAAATACTGAATCTATTACCATGATTAGCTAACAAATCACACACTGTCCATCTCTGATCGTTCAATGGAGTAAGTATTGAGTTGACTGCTGAGCGACTGACACCGAAGCCACCGTTGTGTTCATGCTTGATTTGAATGTGCTTTTAAAATGAAGAACAGCTTATGGTGAGTGAAATATTATTCACATTCACGTTTCAGGAACTAATGCAAGGTACAGCAGACTTTTGAATCTTTCAAACGATTCATTAATGATGTGCTGAGGCACTGCAAACCAGAAGGTGGCGTTGATACTCACTTGATTACATCCCACATACACAACGTTTCTAGGTCTGCATCTTAGTTGTGCATCCCTTGCCGCTGAAGGTTAGGGTTGGTTAATATTGTCTAGGAGGGTTGCAACGGTATGACATTTTAACGGTATTATTACCGTCTAATAGCTTCACGGTAACGTTATATGGTATTCCATATTTGATTTCGTGTTTATTTCAATATATTTCAGCTGCACATAGCTTTTCTTAAGATAAAAATTCTCCAAACTAATGCTGTAAGGTTAAACTAAACATGGAAACCGTCTCATTGGAAACATTACTCATATTAAAGAGTAAAATTAAGAACAGACTCCAAATGAATTCAGTTGCTATAGGCTAATGATACTCACTCAAACAAAAAGGATTTTCTCAAATCACTCAAATTGCACACAACGTAATTATCATAAATAAACATCAAACATCTATAAAGTATTATTAACAGGTTAAAGTCCGTCCTTCTAGCTAATTATCAAACGTTCCTGAGGTAACTGTTATATCACGTTATTCACAAGCCGTTTCATTGACACTTTTTCTAGGTTAAAGCACCGACTGGGCGATTAAATTATAACTAATATTTCAAGTAGCTGTTCTTAATCTTTCTACATACCTTCTGATGTTCCTTCACTTTTTTTCCGTCGTAGTAAAGATGTAGAGGGGTTGCCCAATTTCTACTCAAAACTAGTCTAAAACTAGCCAAACTGCGTTTCAGTTGGATTAAAATTTGTATTTCAGGGCCTAAATATCACGTTATTGGGGTCGCGTCAACCCACAGACATAAAAAATAGCCCAATTCCGCGGGAAAATCGCGGACCTGACAACACAGATTAAACGTTGCCAAAACAGCATTTATTGCCTGGATTTTGTAATAAAAAATGACAGAACTTGAAAGCTGAGACTTTGTTTCTAGGCCATTGCGCTACAAATTTAGAGAAGCTTTATTCAGCCTCACATCTCATGTGCGCAGTTTCAGGGTTGCCAGGTTTTCACAACAACACCCACCCAATTTCTATTCAAAGCTAGCCCAATTGCGGTTTGGAGGGGTTTCCCATATAAAATTTGCATTCCAGGGACTAAATATCACATTATTGGGGTTGCTACAACCCCCCAAACGTGACAAACAATCTGCTGCAACAGTGTTAAAGTAGCCTAAATCCGCAGAAAACTTGGCAACATATTGGTTGAGATTCTCAAACAGGTTGCATTTTCCCCTACAATACTGTAGATAAGCAAATTGTCAATTTTAATACCATGACATACCGGTATACCGCTGCAACCTAACCTAGGATCAACAACGATGACGATACAACATGTCTGCTGGCCATAAGGAAGGAGTTTCTATTGCATGCAGAGCATTTTGCATCTGAAAGCAATTTATGTTTGCAGTTAACTGCAATCTTGTCTTTTGAAAAGCACTCATGTCCTGCATATACAAATGATTTTTTTGCCTCAATATATACTATACATACAACAAGTAAATGTTCTGAATTGTACATGTTTTACATTAGGCTAAAACAGTGCTACGTCAGCTGTAGTATGGTGTGATGATGGATAGCACATCTTAGTTCCTCCATGTACCCCATCTGAATCCTTTGTGAACTTCAAATCTGTCAGGTAAGGATCAAGCTGATATCCATGTGCTTTAAAGCCCCAAATCCTGGAGGTGTTCAAATCCAAACGGAACTTTAGGGCAACTGGACCAGCAGTGAGGGCGCAGCAAGCGGGAACACTTTTCCTACCGACAGCATTGCCACGTCAGTACAAAAATCTTCAACCACAGATTGCTCTGTTTACTCAGACGCCGTTAGAGTTCGGCTCTTGGGTAATTTCGGTAGAATGGTTTTCTTCGGGCGATTCTGGTACCTCTCCCATCACCGCCATACGGATCACTTTGAGCCAGCGCTGTTTCAGTTCCTCGCTTTCTGCTGCAAAGCTGTGGACTGATTTAGACTGAGATAGTCTGAAGCTCGCGGGAAGGTCGGTGGGTCTCGGGCTGTCGTCCACCTGATAGCCGAGCAGAGGAATCGTGGACTGGGCCTTGACATCCTGTGAGGACAGTAAGTCTTTGTTTAGTAAAGGGAAGTGCTGTGCAAGAACAGAAATAGGACGGTTCAGTGAGATAAAAGCGCTCTGACCTGAGGTGCTCCATACAAGTAGAGAACTAGAGCTTCTTTCTGAGGAATGACACACCAGACTTTCTGCCAGGGCTTGTTCTTTTCACAATACTGCAGGAAGCCACACATGATACTGTTGCCCGAGAACTGAGCTGCTTCAATCTGCGGGAAAAGAGGTGAAGTTTAGCACTGTAGTATAAATGTTTCAGCGCTCCTGTATGTGATGACAGCATGAATTTCACGACGCCTGTCAAGCCTGTCTGGGTCATATTTCACTTCAACATGAAAATAATTTGTATTATTATTTTTTTGTATGTACACCTAATTATGAAGCATTATCAAATTATCATACAATTTTTACACTATACCTGTAATTTATAATTCAAAATTCAAAAAGGTCAAAAATATTTACAACTTTATGGTCCTAATTATTTCTGAGAGATATATATTTATATATAATGTTTAAATTTTGACATTTTAAAAATATTGACAATTCATATATATATATATAATATTATTATTTATATTTTATTATATTTATATATATAATTTTATATAAACAATTTAACATTTAAAATGGTAACTATATATATATATATATATATATATATATATATATATATATATAAAAAATGTTTCATTGTTTAAATTGGTCAAATTTGTTATGTTTTTACCTACACATATATAAATATTTAGTTTTGTTTCATTTTCATATAAAATATTTTACATTTTTAACTATATACATTTTATTTATATATGTATATATACTTTTTTCTTTAAAATGTAAATTTTTTCTACATTTTTAAATATTTGTAGTATGTTTTTACCTATATAGATTTTAATTACATTTTTACAATGTTAAATATTTACATATTTTGAAAATTCATAAATACATATACATCTCATAAAAATGATACAAAGTTTTAATTATATTTACAAATATATATATATAGTTCATTGCATTTGTTAAAATGTTGATTTCAATAATCAGAAAACCCATATTGAAATGACAATTGACTTGACAAAAAAAACAAACAAACAAAAAACATCTGGATAAGATTATTCAATAAGAATAAGGCTTCATTTAAATTTAATGTATTATTTTTAGTCATTTTGAGGTGAAATATGAATCTGACATTCACTGAGAGTGAGTAAAACAAAAAGAATGTCAAAGAAAAGGTTAAGTTTCAGTTTTTCAGTATTTGTGACAAGCCAGAGCATTTCATCAATAGTCAGTTTGCTTCAATAATGAACAAAAGTGACAATTTAGAACAGGGAACAAGCAAAACTATTACTTTACAAATCTGTATTTTAAAAATGATTTCCATAATCAGCTTTGTAGCTTTGCCCCCTCTTCTAAAGTGTTACCAAACCATAACGTTAAAACATCAGGATACCAGTGGTAACACTTTATAATAAGCTTTATTAATAATATTAACATGATGCTAAACAGATCATTAGTTCATGTAAAGTAGTTAGAAATGAACTTGATTTTGTATTTTTGTCATACATACTCATGAATGTCCATCAGCTGATCTGTTAAGCATTACTGTATGTTTGTTAATGACTGATTACGGCAAGTTATCATAAAGTGTTACCGACCGATCTTACCGCTGGCGAATTCACCACAACAGTTCGTGGACGTCGTATTTTCTTCCGTAACTGTACATATATATAAAAGTTATATGATGTTCTTCTTTTTCTGACAGTACAGTGTGTGGTAATTGATACATTTTAGGATGCAGTTCCCAAGTCACATGATCTTCAACTCACCTCCAAAATGCCCTTTTTCTTGCCCTCCCTCTCCTCACTATGGCCTGTCATGATGGAGAAACAGTCTTTGCACACCTTGTTCATCCTATTCCCATCATATTCCAGAGAGGCTTTGTAGTCGGAGCACTTTGCACAGACCACCTGAAAAAAAAATAGACATTTCAGCACATGAAAAGCATTTTAAAACTGTGAAACACGTTTTTGGTTTGCTGCTGCTTACGTATCCACAGGCCCGACAGTGATGTCTTCTGCGTGTTAATGCATTAAAGGCCTCTTTGCACCTCATGCACATGGTCACCTCATTGTCTCGGATCCAGCGAGGGGCTCTTTTACCTAGTTCTGATATTTTAAGATCCTGCACAAAAATACAGATGTGTAAACAATAAAAACAAATAAATCTGGAGCAATATTACTCTATACTCCTAAAAAAAATATATGTGCATTATGTGCACATGAAACTACGAAAAGACAGAAACATCCAATTAAACTACCATTATCATTCATTGCATTGGCTACATTAAATAAATAATTGTAATTCAATTTATTATTTAAATAACTGAATAATTGTAATTTTTTGTATAAATGTTAAATAATATATATACATATATATATATATATATATATAAATGGTTTATTTAAATAATAATTACGAATTTAGAAAAATTATTTTAAAGTTAGTAAGTAATCTAAATTCACCTCGCTTATTTTTCTGTCATAAAGACCGGTACTTAAATAAGCAATAAATAATTCATTAAAATAAAACAATATAATATATAATTAAATAATCACATTGTCTTATTATTAATTCTCTTTAATTGTATTATTTTTAAATAATGTTTAAATAATTCAATATTTAGAAGACATACTGACTGGCACTTAAATAATCAATATATAATGAAATAATCACATTGTCTTATTATTAATTGTCTTTCATTTTAAATGTTTAAATAATTCAATATTTTAAATATTTTCTTAAAATATAGTCCCGATGAATTTTACACTTCTAAGAAGACATACAGACTGGTACTTGAATAATACATATTTGAATTAATTAATTAATGTTTTTTAATTATATAAGACAATATGATATATAATCAATAATATAATAATCACATGGTCTTATTATTAATTGTCTTTTGTTAATTTAAATAATATTTAAAATACTTACATATTTTATTGATTTAAACATTTTGAATAATTAAATAATTCGTAATTTGAATAATTTAACTGAATATTTGTCATTTAATTTTTTATTTAAATAATATTTAGGCCTAAAAAATTATATATTTAAAATATTCTCTTATAATATAGTCCTGGTGAATATTACACTTCACTTCAATTACACTGACCGTTACTTCTTCCACATCTTTGAACGCTGACTTAAAGCTTTCATTTTTCTGGAGATAGATGTGTATTGTTTCCTGGAAGGCCTAAAACACAAATGAAATCAAATTTAGAAATGGACTTTCAATGACTTGATAATAATCAACAAGTATAACAGTGGATATTACATTTTTACCTTTATCCAGCTTTCTTTATCCTGTTCAGAGCTGTAATGAGGGAACAATTGAAACCATTTACCCTAAGGCAAACATTATTCAAGAATACACAATATGTGACCCTGGACCACAAAACTTAAGTAGTCTTAAGTAGCACAGGTATATTTGTAGCAATAGCCAAAAATACACTGTATGGGTCAAAATTATAATTTTGTTTTATGCCAAAAATCATTAGGATATTAAGTAAAAATCATGTTTTATGAAGATATTTTCTAAGCTTCCTATCGTAAATATATCAAAACTTATTTTCGAAAAATTAACACTTATGACTGGTTTTGTGGTCCAGGGTCACATATGCATTATAAATGCAAGCACAGATGGTCCAGTCCATACCTGGCCTGCAGCTCCAGTGTCCGCTCCTTTCCGGAAACCTGAAAGGTGTGAGGATAATCATCATTGTACGTCTCTGTCACCTTCATGCCGTCAACGCCGATACGCGTGCGAACCGTAAACTTCTGTCCCACCAAGCTGAATTTGGGAACGCAGTACAGCAGCATGTTGTTGAACTGTGAGAAAACGTTAATGATACAGATTTATAATAATACATTGCCAAACGCTTTGACTAAAATGATCACCAGCATGGACAAAAGTTACTTGTTCTCACCAGGAAGAGATATCTGTCCATAGCTGAAGTGTTTCTTGCTGCCAGTTTCAGAATATGACCCTCTTTTATCAACTCATTTGAAGGGTTCACAATGTCCTCTTCCTCCCCCAGCATCTCATAAATCTCCAGCAATTTCTTAAGGTTTTCCTGAGAGAGAGACGACAGTGTAAGGAGAAAGACTACAAACAGTAAAATTAATAGAATAAAAAGGAGGAAAACATTTAAGCAGTTATCTCCATTAGGTGGACTTTTATGGTGCCTGCGAGTTTGAACGTCCAAAATGCAGTTTAAATGCAGCTTCAATGGCCTCTAAACAATCCCAGCCAAGGAAAAAGGGTCTTATCTAGCAAAGCGATTTATATACTTTTAACCTCAAATGCTTGTCTTGTCTAGCTCTGTGTGAACTCTGCCTTCCGGTTCAAGACAGTTAGGGTAGGTCGAAAAACTCCCATCTCATTTTCTTCTCCAACTTCAAAATTGTCCTTCATCACTGTTTTACCTTTTTTTGTAAAGGGCGTTTGATCTTTGTATGTTCACTTTGCTGAATTGTTTTGCACTGGGTCGGTACTTCTGCAGTGATGTAAGATGATTTGAAGTTGGAGGAGAAAATGAGATGGGACTTTTTTGACCTACCCTAACTGTCTTGAACCAGAATACACAGAGTTCACTTTGCTGAACTCTGACAAACAAGACAAGCATTTGAGTAAAAAAGTTTATGAATTGTCAACTGTTTTCAGAAAAGAACCAATCGCTTACTCAAACAAGCCAATCATTTCACTAGATAAGACCCTTCTTCCTCATCTGGGTTCATTTAGAGCCCTTTGAAGCTGCATTTAAACTGCATGTTCAAACTCATGGGCACCACAGAAGTCTACTATTTGGAAGAACTGTTTTCCTCAAAAAACATAATTTCTTTACGACTGAAGAAAGAAAGACATGAACATCTTGGATGACAAGAAAATGATCTGTAAATTTTTGTTCTGAAAGTGAATTTCTTTAATTTTAAGGGCTTGCCTTTCAATTTCAAGAAAAAAAAAGGGAATTTAAGGGGATGGTTCACACAAAAATGAAAATTCCATCATGAATTACTCACCTCACCGTAAGACCTTCGTTCATCTTTGGAACACAAATGAAGATATTTTTGATGCAATCTAAGACATTACGGTTGAACCACTGATGTCACAGGGACTATTTTAATGATGTCTTTAGTACCTTTCTGGGCCTTGAAAGCAGTAGTTGTGTTATTGTCTATGCAGGGTCAGAAAGCTTTTGGATTTCATCAAAAATATCTTAATTTGTGTTCCAAAGATGAACGACGGCTTTATGGGTTTGGAATGACATGAGGGTGAGTAATTAAAGGATTATTTCACTTTCAGAAAAAAATTTACAGATAATGTACTCACCCCCTAGTCATCCAAGATATTCATGTCTTTCTTTCTTCAGTCATAAAGAAATTGTTTTTTGAGGAAAATATTTCAGGATTTCCTTCTATATAATGGAATTCTATTGTGCCCCCAAGTTTGAATTTCCAAAATGCTGTTGAAATCCAGCTTCAAAGGGTTCTAAACGATCCCAGCCGAGGAAGAAGGGTCTTATCTAGCGAAACAATTGATTATTTTCAAAACAAATTGACAATTTATATACTTTTTAACCTCAAATGCTCATCTTGTCTTGTCTCTGTGATGCGCATGTATAGTCTGTGTGATCCGGATTAATACAGTTAGGGTATGTTGAAAAATTCCCATCCCGTTTTCTTCCCAACTTCAAAATCGTCCTACATCGCTGCAGAAGTACCAACCCAGAGTTTACAAAGTGAACATACAAAGATGTCAAAAGCCCTTTACAAAAAAAGGTAAAAGCGTGTTGTAGGACGATTTTAAAGTTGAAGACATCAAAAAGGTTAAAAAGTATAAAAACTTGTTTAAAAAATAATCGATCGTTTCACTAGAAAAGACCCTTCTTCCTCATCTGGGAAAAAAAGAGCCCTTTGAAGCTAGATTTAAACTGCATTTTGGAAGTTCAAACTTGGGGGCACAATAGAAGTCCATTATATAGAAAGAAATCCTAAAATGTTTTCTCAAAAAACAACTTCTTTACGACTGAAGAAAGAAAGACATGAACATCTTGGATGACAAGGGCTGAGTACATTTTCTGTAAAGTTTTGTTCTGAAAGTGAACTAATCCTTTAATGACAGAATTTTCCTATTTGGGTGAACTATCCCTTTAATAATACAGCTTTTAAGCTTGACAGGAAGTGTCAAAGTGAGTCTTCTGTACTCTGAAAACAAGAAAATAGCCACCCAAGAGGTATTACCAAGTTGGTCAGTGACTAACCCAACACTTTTAAAAAGAACTGTCACAATGAGTTGTCATCTAGAGATCTCATTTGTACAAACAGAGGAAGAACACTTACTGTTTTCCTAATGGCAGTGTTTGAATGAGTGGCAGCCATGGCAATAATCTCTAAAGACTCTGCAAAGACATAACATTTCACATTTAGAAAAGGTCATGTTTAACATGTGTTTTAGGAATCTGTTCACTCCTGAACGTACTTTCTGCATCCCGCCGGTCTATGTGATCCTGAGGAAGTTTCTTGAGATAGTCTTTGAGCAGCATCTCATATCGTGGCACTCTCTGAACGGGCTCCAACATGTGATGCTGCAGAGTCAGACTTCCACACGCTTCTTGACTCTAAACACACAAACAGAGACACATGAATCTACAAAGGTGGCACACTAAAGAAGGCAAAAACAAACAGATATATCAAGAAAGAGTAATATGAGATATATGGGTGATTCTACAGAATTGTTGCAAACTGCTATTGAAACCCACAATAATATTTAATATATCAATAAGCTTAATATATATAAAATCATCATTTATTGAGTACTTTCAATTGGGAGGTGGCTGTCCCGAACCCTAACCCCTAGATTTTAACTTACGAAAATTATATTGAAATAATTTTTGCATTTTATTCCATTGTTGTTTTTAATATTATCTTTTTGTTGTTTTTTTAAAGTGGAGTTCAAAACATATATTTATTTTCTTTGTAAATTATGAAAGTTTATGTAAAAAAATGTGTTCATGTCACTACGAAAACAGTGTATGTTTTAGTCCCCTAGACTGATTTTTAACTATACCCTTACATTTTAGATCAATAAATATTTATGTAATTAACATGGTGAGCAGATCCCATCATTTTGAGGTAAATGTATTCAAATGTATGAAAAATCAGTGAAATTCGTCACTACTGAACACATTTTGTCTATAATTAAGCACACTTTTTTGGGAGTTATTCCATAACGTTTCGTTTTTATATGTGAACAACTGTTCCGAACTATGACAAAAGGGTGCACATAATTCTTTATTTGTGGGAAAAAAACAAAATTTTAGTACAGTTATGCAAATTTTAAGCATTTTAGTACATTTTAGTACATGCATGTGGGTTCAATGTTTGCTACCAAAACATTACTATCAACATAGGATGTTTTGTCAAAAATAAAGTATACTGAATTATCAACTAAGATGTTATGATAGTTTTTGGTTCAATGTCTGTATATTCAAACGAATGAATCCTTAACTTTAAAAGTAAAAGTAATCCCTAACTTTCAGTAAGATCAACTTGGTCTTTTACAAAGAAAAATTGGATTCAAAATACAACAAATCTCATAAATCACACTTGAAATATTGTTACAATTGTAATTGTTATTAACTGACCTCTGAAAACGATTTAATGAAATAGAAAAAATATATATTTATGAGGCAGATGTAAGCAAAATAGGTCAACATAACCCTTTTTATTAAATTATATATTACTGTGTTTTGGTAGTGACAAATTTGATAAGTATTGATTAAATATTCCAAAACTATAATATGAGAATTAACTGCACAATTACTAGAAATAAAAATGTGTACCTTGGATATTATACAATTTGCATTCATACAAAATTTGTGGAAAATTTTTATTTTCTTTTTTCAGGAAATTTCCAACTCTGACTTTGAACCAATTCTGTAGAATGGCCCATATCAGTCAGGCTGATTAAAGCAGCTGTAATTTGTCTGTAGTAGTTCTCCATTAAGCATTTTTAAAATCTAGCTATTGAAAAAGACTCTCATTGTTTAAGAGAAATAAACAGCAGTTTAAGACTATATACATCAATAATCACCTGGATTTCCAGAATGATGGCTTTAAAGGGAGGCGATCGGTCCAGCCATAATTTCAGCAGCTCCATGGCATGATCAAAGTTCCTCACATATTCAGCATACATCTTCAGAAAGGGAGTGAGTTTCTGTAGGATGTCCCCAATACGAGGTGTTGACGTCCTAAAGGAAAAATCTCAGAACATTAGGACCATGACACTGGACCACAAAACCAGTCTTAAGTAGCAATAGCCAAAAATACATTGTATTTATTATACATTTTCTTTTATGCCAAAAATCATTAGGATATTATATAAAGATCATGTTCCATGGAGATATTTTGCAAATTTCCTAACATTAATATATCAAAACTTAATTTTTGAATAGTAATAACAACTTTAAAGGTGATTTCCTCAATATTTAGATTTTTTTGCATCTTCAGATTCCAGAGTTTCAAATAGTTGTATGTAAATATGGTCCTATCCTAGCAAACATACGTCAATGGAAAGCTTATTTATTCAGCTTTCAGGTGATGTGTAAACCTCAATTTTCAAAAATGAACCGTTTTGATGGGTTTTGTGGCCCACAAATAATGTTTGCAAAGAGAGAGTGTGAATGGCTTACCATTCTCCCATGCGCTTTTCCAGGTCAGGCAGGAGGAACTGGCTGTGGAAGGTATGAATGGAAGAGATGTTGGAAAAGATGTTTTTCACCACATCCATCGGGAACGAGTCTTTTCCCGCCTCTTCTAACAGCTTGGTATAAAACACCTGCAGGGCCAGAGTTAGATGATGTATGGTCTGTGTGCTTACTACTATATTTAACATGTTCAGGTTGCCATATTGAACAACAATGCTTTAGCACTGGTTTCTCCTTGCAAGAGTAAAAAAAGCAAAAAAATGCCCTCATGAAAAACAAAATGCGCACTTACCTTATCTAATAAGTTGAGTCGTGCAACATAAGCCTTCTCTGTCTGCAGAAGTTCACTTGCTATCTTGTAGAGCTTCTGCTCATTAGTTTCCTAAACAAAAGAAGTTTCATTTTAAGATGCAAATTTTTTAATATCTTGGTCTCTTTTTTTGGCCGGATGTTTCATGTAAATGTTGGTGTTTAAAGATCTGATGGTGAATAATGTTATATTTAACCTAAAAAAAAAATAAATAAAAAATTATAATAATAATAAATAAAAAATAATAAATAATTAAAAAGAATAAAATACTTGAATTAAAATTGTAATTAATATTTAAATAATTAAAACAATGACATAACACAAATGGAAGTAAATGAGTTATGTATAGTGGCCAAAAATGTTAAATATTATTAATAATATTAAAATAAATATGTAAAACAACAATAAAATTATTACATTTTAAATTATTATTATTATTAACAATAACATTATTATTATTATTATTACTATTATTATTTAATAATAATAATTGTTGTTAAAAATAATAATAATAATAATAATAATAACATTTAAAATAATAATAATAATAATATAAACTTCAACACAACTAGAGTGACCAAAATGGTTTCAATAATAATAATAATAATAATAATAAAAACAAATTAATATATTAGTTAATATTAAAATATTCAAAACTATAAATATGACCTCTACTCACTCTTTAAAATAAAAAAAAGCAGTTCAAGTTTACATTTTACTTCACACAAGTTTGTTTTCAAACTTTTTCCCTTGCCAGCTCTTCTTAAGACACTATAAATCATTCAGATTGTCTAAAGTACTGAGCTTTAAGCTTGTTTTAACTTAAATTATACAAGATGTTTTGTTGAATTTGCTGAGAGGGAACTATAACACTGCAGATGTCCTTTGGAGACCCAGCTCAGCACAGCAGTTCACATGGCTGAAAGGAAACAGAGCTCTTAACATAAGGGTCAAGAGTAACACCATTTCAGAGGTTAACTCCCACTCCACCTACATTCATCACTTCACCATCACATTTTTGTCCCCCTCTTTCTCTCTATCACACCCATACATGAGTCAACATTAACTGGCATACGAACACTGTACACACTGAGGTCTGTTAAAGGAACTTCCTGATGTACCCTGGCCACAAACAGTGCTGCTATCTGTCTGTCAGCACTCTGAAGACACATAGCTTATCTCTTCTTATCAGAATCTACAACCTCAGCTCACATAAATAATCTTTGAACTATTTCGGACACCCTCCACCACTTAGCTAATGAAAGAAACCAAGCTAACTTCCAATACATCCAGCCTTTGGCACAGCTGACTGCAATTCAAAAGAAGCTTGTTGTCGAAACGTACCTCAGAAGACAGGAAATTAATTAGAGGAAACAAGTTAATAAAAGAGAGACTGGTGTGGACAGAGGTTTTAAGGTCTGTGCTCTTGTTCACATTCACAGAAAATCTGCTCTTTATATTTAATAATTACATTAAATACCATTAAAATAATAATAAAAAAAACTATAAAATATTATAAAATAAATAATTAAAAACTAAAATATATATTTTTTTAAATATTCTAAATAACATTTAAATTAATTTAAAAATAATTAAAACTATGATATAATACAAATGGAATTATGTGAATTATGCAATGGCCAAAAAAAAGTTAAATAAATAATATTATTAATAATAATAAAATAAATATGTAAAGTAATTAAATATTCAATAAATTCAATAAATTAAATGTATTATTAAAATGACCAAAAATGTTAAACAAATAATAATTATAATAATATTAATAATAACTACAAAAAATTAACCAAAAATGTTTTTTAAAAATATATTAATAATAAAAACATGTAAAAACAATAAAACATCATAATTAATATATAATTATTAATTAATATTTAAATAATTAAAACTATATAACACAAATTGAAGCAAGTAAATTATATAGTGGTCAAAATGTAATACCAGTTAAATGAATAATAATAAAATGCAAATAAAAATATGCAAAACAATAAAATATTAAAATTAAAATTACCAAAAAATGTTAAACAAATAATAATAATAATAATAATAATAATAATAATAATAATAATATGACACAAAAAGTAAAGTAACACAAAGTATGTTACCAAAAATGTTAAAAAACAAACAAACAAAAAAAGTATGAATAATAATAACAGAAAATGTATAACAATAAAACATTACAATTTATATATGAATTAATGATCAAGTAATTAAAACTATGACATAACACAAATGGAAGCAAGGGGATTTTGTAGATAAAAATGTTAAACAAATAATATTAATAATAATAAAAATAAATATGTAAAACAATAAAATATTCAAATTTCCTCAAAATTACACAATTGGAAGCAAGCAAATTATATAGTGACCAAAAAATGTTAACCAAATAATATTATTAATTAAATTAAAATAATTAAATAAAAACAATAAACTATTCTAATTAACATTTTAATTAATATTAAAATAATTACAATTTATATATATAGATAGATATAACACACATGGAAGTAAATGTTATAGAGTCAAAAAATGTTAACCATATTATTATTATTATTATTGTTAATAAAATAAATAAGTAAAACTTTCTATCTTCTAATTTCTTTTTTAAAATTATTATTACAATGACCACAAATGTTAAATACTGCAATAATAATAATAATAAAAACTACAAAATAACACAAATGGAAGCAAGCTAATTATGTAGTAGCCAAAAATGGTTTTAAAAATAATATTAATAAAATAAGTAATTAAAAACAATAAAACATTATAATTAATATATTAATTAAATATATTATTTAAAACTATAAAATAATATAAATGAAAACGTAGGAACTATTTAGTGACAAAATATGTTAAAACAATTATAAATTGCCTTATTTGAGTTCATTCTTTTTCTAGATTCCAGCATTGGAAATTCTCTCAACAACACCATGTTATAGTTAGCATCAATACCCAGCTTCCGGAAGTGCATGCTGGGATGCTTTTTAAATGCTACTGAAAGCATTCAAATGCATGCTGGACACTTGCTAGCTATATTTCCATCATTATCCAGTCTAGCCAAATCATTCCAAACTAATAATTTCATTTACTTATCAATTTATGGACTACATGACTAAGCATTCAAGCATAAGCTTTTAGGTTTTTAAAACCCATAACATACATTTCAGTGACTAAATCAAAGACTATATCCTCTAGAGAAAGTATGGCTTTAAATACAATTCACTGATTGATAAAAAAATAAGTTTCATTCATATTGGTAACTTGTAATAATACACTCAAGACTGTGCTGTATTGTCACCCTTTAGCTGTGACTATGGAGTGCATAACTGTACCATAATGAGTTTTGGTCCACATCTATGAGTTTCAAAAACAAGACACAGCTGAAAGCATTAATACATCCGCAATGTTTTCTTCAGAGGAAACGAAGGTCTAGCTTGTAAGGCTGAAGGTTAAAGAAAAAAAGAAACTGCCTCTAATGTAAACGTCAGCATGTAAATCTGGCAGATGAGGCAGCACATTGCTCAGCCAGGCCTGAGGTGTCAAATAACTGTATGACAGTGTCACTACCAACTCCAAAAACACACTCACACAGACAGACAACATCTGAGCAGTAGGGATCAGACAATACACCTACCTCCCAATTCAATACTATCATGATACTTGGATGCCGATACGATACATATTGTGATATTTTTTTTCGAATTTCGATTCTACAAGTATTGTGATTCGATATTTCTATTAGGGCTGGGGTGATACACTAATCTGCCAATTTAATACTATCCCGATACTTGTGTGCCGATTCAAAATATATTACGATAATTGAGTATTGCGATTATACTAGAGCTGCAGCGATTCGTCGACGTCATCGATTACGTCTATTATGAAAATACGTTGATTAGCATGGAATCCGTCGACGCGTCGCACCTTTAGCCACGCCCATTGTGCGAGCCTGTTATCCCTACTTAAGACTGTTTTTCTGCCATGTTTAATACAAAACAAGGCTCTAGAGCAGAAGGTGAATGCTATTTGGCAACATCACTTCATAGAATTGCGTTCACAGAGCATTTTATTGTTATACGCCACCAGAACCGCATATAAGGCAAATATAGCCTAACTAACGCCTTTCCATTGTCAGGATTCACAACCGCATTCAAAGCTGCGCTGAATGAACGGAACAGCATGGGACATCAAGTTGACTATATAATCATGACGGGTTTAATTCACCCACAGAGACGGAAAAGAAGAAATGATTCGCGTTTATCTTAAGATCCACTGCAGCTGCCATCGGTGCCGCAGGCGCGACTGCGCAAGTGAATCCGAACGCGCTCGCCTGCACTCGGTAACGAAGCATTTAAAGTCCTTGTTAGTTGATTAACTGTGTGATGGATTGGAAAAGCCTCGACTGGACTCATTTATTTAAAAACGGGCTGTCAACTGTGATAAAACTTCCCGGTGTTATGACGCCATTTTTTGATTCCGTCTCTCTAGTTTCCTGAATGCGATTGTGACTTCAACTGTTCATTCGAGCCCGGTCTCATGAAAATGCATATAAATAGTAGGCCAAATAAAAACAAAAATTACCTAATTCTACCCATCGCGTAGCATTTACACACCAACGTTACAGATATGAATTCAAGCAGATCTTTTATTCTGCTGAATAAAAACAACATTTTAAGCATCTCATCTGTAAGCAACTGTCCCAAACAGTAACTGAATGCAGCCATAATGTGCAATTCTATTGATTGTATTGTATCACTGCCCTTTCTTTCTTTTTATTATTATTTCTTTCTTGCTTCATTGCTTTCTTTTTCTTTCCTTCTTTTTTTATTTTTTATTATTTATTGTTATTATTTTTCTTTTTCTATCTTGGTATTTTTTTTCTTTATTTATTGTTATTATTTATCTTTCTTTGTTGTTGTTATTGTTATTTATTTTTTGTAAATTATTAATTATGAGAAAACGTTTGAATAAAATATTAAAAGATTAATAGCAGAAGTTACTGTTAGTTTTACTGATAGTTTAACTAAAGAATTTATCAACTGATAAGAAAATAATAGATAAATTGAAAAATAATTGATAGATTAGTCGACTAATCGAAAAAATAATCGACAGATTAGTCGACAACAAAAATAATCGTTAGCTGCAGCTCTAGATTATATAACTATTTGGTTCGATATTACAATTTATTGTGATTTTTCTTGGTTTATTAAAGACTACACAACAGAAAATACTTGATAACATCCTTAAATAGACTGTATGATGAGTCATATTAACAAAAACAATGTATCACATCTTTCTGAACTTTTATTTTTAGGAGCATGCACATACAGTGTATATTTGAAAGTACCAAAACCCCTGAACTTGCACATGAATATAATACTCTAATGTTCAACGAAAATGAGTAGAAAAAAAATTAAGTGCTATGTTACTTTGCAAACAGTTTTAGCCATGTTTAGTCACGTTTTCCTGGCAAAACTAATTTTACTTTGTTTACCACAAAGTATATTTTGGTCATCCCATTAAAAAAAACATTCAAATCATCATTTTAGAGCTTTAAAGTGCTGGAAATATCTAAAATGCTTGAAAGCCATTTAAAAAAGTGCTTGAATTTCTCTCTTAAAAAGTTGTACAAACCCTGAAATGAATGATGTATTATTATTTCTACCACAACACCATGTTATAGTTAGCATTAATACTTCTGGTTTTCTGATGTACGTCAGCGCTGTTTATAACAGAGCATTCTGGGCAGAATTTGAATGATTCTCACTAGATCTTACAGCAACCATTTTCTTTGTGTGTGCAGCAAATTCAAACAGTTCTCACTGGATCTCGCAGCACTGTGCAGTAACAGTGTCGCAAAATCAACTTGGCTCCCGAGTAAAGCTCTTTTTAGCTCAGATAAGTTTGTTTGCTTTGCGGTCTGAGTGTTCCGTTGCGCAGTTAAAACGTAACACGGTTTAGTTTCACTTTCATTTTGTTTGCCATTAAAATGTTTCTTATATGCAACAAAAACAGCAGCGCTTATGAGTTGCCTATGACAGCTCACAAAAATGAATCCCACTGGCAGAAAAAATGGCCACAAAACGCAACCATTTGGTCACAGTCTGGAGCCCTGAGAAAGCAGATGCTTCAAATCGCTCTCGCAGTACTTTGTATGTCATACGCCGATCATCAACACATTTAAATATTTCGCCCTCTGTTGGAATAAATGCGGTAACCTCCCTACCACCTCTTAGGAAAAGTAAAATTATTAAATATAAATCGATTCTGAGGTAAACCAGTTGATTGTTTTAAAAAATAAAATTAAAATTGCGATCACCACCCCTACTGAGCAGATCTTCGCAGACAAAATGCTCCTCAAAAATCCTCTCAGATAACAAAAAACATTGTACCTTCTGCTCCGGGATACTTTTCACGACGTCACACTGCTCTGGTGCTTTCATCTCCTCCTCCTCCTCGGCCCGAATGTGAGCATGAGGCGGATCTACACAGTCCTCGTCCATAATTTCCCTCTTAGGCACATCGCTGGCGTCTCCGTTCACCAGTTCCTGCCTGTCAATCCTCTCAACTGGAACCATGTCATGCGTAACTCCATCCATGTCTTGATTCTTGTCCCGTTCTCTGTTCTTTTGGGTTAGAACCCCATTGGGGGGTTTAAGAGCATGGCGCGGGCTGTTCACAGCAGAGCCGGAGTCTGTGGGCTGCTCCGTCTGTCTCTGGTAGTTTTTGTGAGCCGGGCTGCAGTTAGTAGATCTGCTGACCTGCTTCAGAGGAGCGCCCTCCCTCCGACTGTCTGTGTGACTGAGAGAGAGAGAGAAAGTAGAGGAAGGTCACCTTCTTTAGACTCAGAGAACGCCAAAAAACAACTAACTTTTAGAGTTGGCGAGCAGAAAAAAAAGATGCAGAGAAGAAGAGAAAGATGTGTTGCTTGTGTGAAAAAGAAGTGTTGAACAAACTTCCTCTGTCTTGTGAGGTGGCAATGTGTGTGCGATTGTAGGGGACATGTGAATGCGTGGGTCATGGGAGGAGTGGAGGAAAAGAGGATAGGATGGGAGGAACAGGGAGGGTGAGGAGAGGTAGAAAGCGGCTGCAGAGCGTCCCGTGAGACATGGCTGCCCTACTTCAGAATACATGCCAACATGCAAGAACACACATTTACACACTCGAGAGTGAGACGTCATTCTCTTTTGAACAAAATGCTTTCAGGAACAGTGGGAGCAGACTATAAAATATGTACGAGATCATGGGTGGTGCATCCAGACAGTCTGGTCACTTTTTTATCACCCTAAAGGGGTTTATCTTGTGATAATGACCGGATGACTGAACAGGATCGAACTTATTACACGGCTGCTTAATAAATAAGTAAATAAATGGATGTGAAATATTGATTTGAGCTGAAATTATTTTACTATGAGGCTTGCTCCATCAAGTCGCTTGCAGAATCTGCAAAATGTTAATTATTTTACCAAAATAAGGGCGAAAAAAAAATGCATGTTATTTTTTTATTTAGTACTGACCTGAATCAGATATTTCACAAAAAAGACATTTACATACAGTCCACAAGAGAAAATAATAGTTGAACTCTTTCCAGCAATGACTATGATTTTGAGATCCATCTTTTCACATTGAGGACAACTATGATGCTTCAGAAGGAAACACGATGCATTAAGAGCTGGGGGGTGAAAACTTTTGAACAGAATGAAACTGAAGCACCAGTGAGCATTTGAACCTTCTGTAATAGTTGCATATAAGTCCCTCAGATGTCCTCAGTGTGAAAAGATGGATCTCAAAATCATACAGTCATTGCTGGAAAGGCTTCAAATACACAAAAAAACTGTGGGACCTGAAGAATTTTTTAATAACATGCATTTTTTTAATAACATAAAGTTTTTTTTCTTAGAATCGAGTCTCCACAAATGCATAATTACAGCTTATGACTCAAAATGATAGAGCACTTCAAAATTTGCAATGGACCAATCAGAATCAAAATTTTCAGTGCGCCGTGTAATAAGAAAACGCATTGACAGATGAACAATAAATCATAGAGATGCACAATATAGAAATTGTGACAATACCAATAATAAATATTTTTTATATTATATAAATAAATAAAAAAAAATATTTTATATATAACACTTTTATAGTTTATACACTTAAAAAACAGCATTCCTTTCTAAAGCCCAGTTTTAGCTTATTTTTGTTTCTGTATAAGCATTTTTACAGGTAAAATCAGGCATTAGAATATTATAAAATAGAGAAGATTAAAAATTGTTCCAATTGATAAAATAGTAAAAAATAAGTTGTGATAAGATTTGCTTCTTATCCAGACCAGTGCTGATATGTGACCCTGGACCATAAAACCACTTATAAGGGTACATTTTTTGAAATTGCAATCTTTACATCATCCGAAATGGTATAAATAAGCTTTACATTCATATATGGTTTGTTAGGATAGGACAGTATGTGGCCGAGATACAACTATTTGAAAATCTGGAATCTCAAGGTGCAAAAAAATCTAAATATTGAGAAAATCACCTTTAAAGTTGTGCAAATGAAGTTCTTAGCAATGCAAATTACTAATCAAAATGTATGTTTTTATATTTACTTATGGTAGGAAATTGACAAAATATCTTCATGGAACATGATCTTTACTTAATATCCTTTTTTGGCAAAAAAGACCTATGCAATGTAATGTTGACTATTGCTACAAATAAACTTATGCTACTTACGACTGGTTTTGTGGTCCAGGGTCACATATAAAAATTGATAATCTTGGCAATATGGTCACTGATATATTGTGCATCCTTAATAATCATAACTCCACAGAAGTACACTGTAAAACCATTATCCATTCATAACTTCACATAAGCGTGCATAAACCGAACAAAATTAGACCACAATATAAGGCTTTGTGGTTCATGCACACACACACACACACACACACACACACACACACACACACACACAGATATCCTGCACCTCCAGCTGTTTCCCTGTCTACGGCCCACCTGCCCTCTAGATCAGATAGCGTTTCCTGTGAGATAGAGAATGGAGATGTGGATCTGAGGGTACGGAGCGCTACAGTAAACACTCCAGATTACAGACGGCTATTAATACACTGTGTAGCTCTGGACCGTTAAGACTGATTAATATGTGCTATCTAATATTTTGACCCAAAACATTTCAAATCTGTCCTGTGCAAAGAACAAAAGCTAAATCTGGTATAATGAAATGTAGTTACAAACAAGGCAAAATTAAGCTATCGAATGAAACCACACAAGTAGGGCAGTATGGATTTCATTGTTTTTTCCCATGAGGTTGTAAACCAACCCCCTGCAGTTGTCTGAGGTCACAGCTCTTCGGTCAGCATTCATAAGTACGTGTTTGCCCAGGCCAGACAGCTGCAGGAGTTATCAGACCCCGGTTTACTCCTTCAACCCATGCGCTCCAGAGCTTACAGGATGAATTCCTGCACATATTCTGACCCACACACAACACAATGGCACTAGACCGGCAGGCGAAACAGGATAAGGGCTTGCAGGGATTTATTTGTGAGGAACTGGGGTTAATGGTCAGTCCATTTTGTTACGGTGGCCATATGGTTTCATATGACCTGAGTACACCGATGCTGAGCTACAGACTTATTGCAGATGAAGGGAGTGAGTATTAGTAAAACAAATGCTTAAAACTGAATTGATCATGGTTAAGGGGAGTTTTTAAGTGTCTAAACACATGCAACCATGGTAAAAACAGTAATGCACTGCCTCAAGTGGTAGAAGAGACCAATGTTTAATAAAGAACTGAATGCATTAACAATAAATCACAAAAAAAATATTTAGTCAATAATGTAGTATATATTGGGAATTTCCTGTTGAAGAGAATTTCACAATTGTTCTGCTACAGAACAATTACATACAGTCACGCCTCACATTTCAAAATAGCTGTACGCTTTAAAAACATAAGCTGCATAACTACTGATTTTATGTGCTTGACAAATTAGATAAGCACTGAATCGAGTTGAAGTCAAAAGCTTACTTCTTTGGTTTTCAACATTTTTGTCTATTTGAACCCTTTCCAACAATGACTGATTTTGAAAGCCATCTTTTCACACTGAGGGCAACTGAGGGACTCATATGCAACTATAACAGAAGGTTTACACGCTCACTGATGCTCCAGAAGGAAACATAATACATTAAGATGGGTGAAAGGGTTAAACATTAAGGGTGAAAACTTTTGAACAGGAAGAAGATGTGTACATTTTTCTTATTTTGCATAAATATCATACTTTTTTCATTTAGTACTGCCTTCAGAAGCTACAGAAGACACATGTTTCTTCTTCAGATGTCAAAATAAGTTCTGAAATATCAGTGAGCGTTTGAACCTTCTGTAATAGTTGCATATGAGTCCCTCAGTTGTCCTCAATGTAAAAAGATGGACCTCAAAATCATAAAGTCATTGTTGGAAAGGGTTTAAATACAAAAATGATTTTTCTGAAAAACAGCAGGCAGTTTAACTGTTCAGGACAAACAAGGGACTCATGCAGTGTGGATCATTCAGGTAATAAACTTTTGACTTCAATTCTATTAACCTTGTCAGCAACCTATGTTTTTTAACATTCAATGATTTCAAAAATGTTATATTTAAGGTATAGGCTGTTATTTATGTCGTAGAATAAAACGTGAAAGACTCTTCAAATAATGTGAACCACAGATCTTATTTTACTCTTAAAAACCCATTAGAAATTCCAGAGGGAGGCCACTGTGAATTAGCTATCCAGGTTGGCCTACAAATGACTGAACAGCTTTGTTGGCAGCATTAAAACATAAGACATGAGCCATTATAAAGTATAAATCATTGCACTTTGTTGAATTACACAGCTTTAAGCATGGCTGTGCCCGAGCTAAGAGTGAAGGAAAGACTGCTAGACATACAGAAAATTGTTAAATTAGTCTTACCTCCTGTGTTGAAGCTTTATCACACACAAGAGTAAATGTCTCATACAAAAACCAGTTCTTTCCACAATGCTTGAGAAACACTGAACAGAACGTTAGAGTAAAAACTAGCTTCTGCTTTTTGTGCTTGTGTAATGTGAAGACATGGGAAGACATTTCTTTACAGTAATTTAATCATGTTACACAGTGGTTTTTGATTACACAATATTTCTCTCCATGTCGTACAAACTTATTATTATTTTTTTTTTAAGGAAATTAATACTTTTATTCAGCAAGGATGTATTAAATTGATAATGTCATAAGAGATTCACATATGCTCTTCGTTTAAACTTACTATTCGTCAAAGTATGCTGAAAAAAATTACCATGGTTTCCACAAAAATTGTAAGCATCAAATCAGCATATTGATGTAGAATGATTTCTAAAGGATCATGTGACACTGAAGACTGGAGAAATGATGCTGAAAATTCAGCTTTGCCATCACAATAAATTATTTTAAAATGTATAAAAACAGTTACTTTAAATTGTAATCACATTTTTTCACAATATTACTGTTTTTACTATATTTCTGTGTTATATATTCTGTGTAATAAATGCATCCTTGGTGAAATTTCTTTCATTTTTAAAAACATTTTTAAAAAATCCTACTGACCCAAACTTTTGAAAAATAGTTTTCTAATAAGAAAACAGTACTCAAAGTACCTCAAACCATACAAACTACACTAAGGGAAGTATAATATGAATATATTATATATTATATATATATATATATATATATATATATATATATATATACATATATATATATACACACACACACACACACACACACACACACACACACTGCATCTCAAAAGGTTTTTAAAGGTGACTTTTCTGCTAATTAAGGGTGTGTTTATTTGATTAAAAATACAGGAAAAAAAATGTAATATTGTGAAATGTTAATGCAATTTAAAACAGTGGTCTTCTATTTTAATATACTTTAAAATATAATTTATTCCTGTGATGCTAAATTTCAGCATCATTACTCCAGTATTCAGTGTCACATGATTCTTCAGAAATCATTCTAATATGCTGATTTATTATCAGTGTTGGAAACAGTTGTGCTGCTCAATACATTTTTTTTTGGAACCTGTGATTAATAAAACGTTAAAAAGAACAGCATTTATTTAAATAGAACATTTTGGTAACAATAAGCACCTTGTTCAAAAGTTTGGGGTCAGTACATTTTTTCTTCCTTTCTCTCTTTGAAAGAAATGAATACTTTTATTCTGCAAGGATGTGTTAAACTGATAAAAAGGGATAGTAAAGACTTACATTGTTAGAAGAGATTCCTACTTTGAATAAATGCTGTTCTCTTTAACTTTTTATTCATCAAAGATTTCTTGTTCCAAACAAATATTAAGCACCACAACTGTTTCCAGCATTGATAATAAAAGTAATAAATCAGTATATTAGAATGATTTCTGAAGGATCATGTGACACTGAAGACTGGAGTAATGGCTGATGAAAATTCAGCTTTGCATCACAGAAATAATTAAAATTTTAAAGTATATTAAAATAAAAAACTGTTATTTTGAATTGCAATAATATTTAATAATATAAAGTTTTTTTCTGTATTTTTGATCAAATAAATGGAACTTTGCTAAGCATAATTTAAAAAATTAAAAATCGTACTGATCCCAAACTTTTGAACGGCAGTGTATGAACATACATCTGATCATCAGCCAGATTGGTTTGTTAAAAATGACTTACAATGCTTTTATTATATACACCTTTGCAAAAGCAAACAAGGATTCCAAGTTTACCTGCTCTCCTCAAAGCGGCTGATGAGGTTGGACACTAGGCCCTTCCCTATCGCTCCTCCAACTCCTCCCCCCTCCATGTTGGGATTGATGGGTGATGTTCCAGCAGTCAGAGGAACGGAGACTTCCGTTACCGGACTCTGAAGGTGTGCTGGCTTAGGAGGCACTGCAGGAAAAGTCACAAAGAGGAGAGAGATTATGATGCTAATTTAAGTTCATGCTGAATTTACAGGGATAAGTGATGTTAAGTGTCTTGCTTAAAGGGATAGTTCACCCAAGATTGAATGATTACATATTATTCACACAATAGCATTAAATTATTCATAATTCATTGATTCTCCATAATTTCTCTTTTTCATCTTTTACATTTTCCTCTCTAAAATAGCCTACCAATTCTACACATTTAGAAAGTCCAGTTTTGTGGACATTCACACCTAGACTAGTCAACAGTCAGGTGGTGGCAGCATTTGACCACTGGATTTAGAAAAATAATTTCAGGAGGTTTAAGGAGGGTTTCAACATTGCATCAACTACTGATGAACACATACATTTTTATTCGAATTATCACACTGTAGGTTTTTTAACCATGTGTTATGTCTTTGGAAGGCTGTTGTCTTTCAAACTCATTAAAATGTATATATTTACATGTAATGAAGGCATTCCAAAACTTTTTGTCATCTAAACCTTATTCCCCAAATATACTTTAAGTATATACTTTACTTGAAGTACCCCTGAGATTTTAAAATAAACATTTCAATAATTAAGTATCACATTTGAATGTTCACGGTTTCTTTGATGTTGATTAATGGTCACATGGCATGCAGGTAAATAAAAAAAATCCATCTTTTTTTAGTATGTTGTTATTTTAAAACAAAGATTATAGAAACACTTTGTTTTAAATGTAATTTTTATGATTTAATATTGTTAGCTTTTCATTAAACTCACAAACCCCCTGCATTTCCTTTACAAACCCTAGTTTGGAAGACCTTGATGAAATATAATGTTTAATGCACTTCATTTTGTAAATTACAATGAATATAACATATTTACTTGCTCTTTGCATTTTTTTTTTTACATCATTATGGTACAAGATAATCCTATTTAAATCAATGTGATAAACGAGTTAAGTCAAAAGTAATCTAAAAGTGATCCAAAAGTAATATGATTATATTACCTAAAATGTCAAATGTAATGGGTTACATTACTGAATAGAATTTTTGTCATGTATTCTGGAATCAGTAATGGATTACAATTTGTAAGTAATCTACCCAGCTCTGGACATCAGTGGTTCGACCGTAATTTTACAATGCTATGAGAATACTTTTGTGCACAAAGAAAACAAAAATAATAACTTTTTTTCGTTGTCAGTCTTCGACGCACATTCACGTGGGCTATTTTAAC
Source organism: Cirrhinus molitorella (assembly GCA_033026305.1). NCBI lineage: Eukaryota > Metazoa > Chordata > Actinopteri > Cypriniformes > Cyprinidae > Cirrhinus > Cirrhinus molitorella. The sequence goes on along the minus strand of CM065127.1, from coordinate 9,962,234 downwards.
AATGTCTTTACTACCTTTCTAAGGCCAGAAAGCTCTTGGATTTCATAAAAATAAAAAAAATATCTTAAGCTGTGTTCTGAAGATGAACAAACGTCTTATGGGTTTAGAACAACATTAGAATGAGTAATTAATGACAGAATTTTCATTTTTGGGTGAACTGTCCCTTTAAGGGCAAACTGGCCCGGAGCTTTTACTGCACCTCTAAAAACATGCAAGGAAGTGTAAAACAAAGTGCCCAAATATGTGGAAAAACCCCTAACGGTGAAGTTGTTTTAAGGAAGCATTTTTATTATTATTATTATTATTATTGCAGGAAGGGCCACTGTCCTGCACAGTTTAGCTCTAACCCCAAAGAAAAACACATGAATCGGCTAATCAAGGTCTTTAGACTCTTCCAGGTAAGTGTATTGGACTAAACTGGAATTGGAGCTCAAATTAAACTGGAAGCTGTAACTGTAATCACCACAAGGTGGCAGTGTAGCTTTAGTATGTTAAGGTGGAACCTGATAATAATCAGCAAGGTGAGATGAAGTGCATCTGGAAGCCAAAGAGTCTGTCTCTACCTAGCTAATCACAGCTAATCTCAATCTGATGGGGTGGGGATATTGCAGAGCTCATGGCTCCATCCAGTCTGTCCCAATATAAACAGTGGCCGCCCCTCTCATTTCACACATCTCTAATTCAGTGAGTGTGGTCTTTGAGGTTTATGTCAGTGGGCTTTTTGTCTTTAATTTTACATGAGAATGCAGAGATACATAAAAACGGTTCTATGCAGGAGGAACTCAGTTCCGGCTCAGTAAAGTGTTTTAAAACGGAGTCGATGTTCTGAATACTTTTCAGCAAATACGCAGAGCGATGACATCGTAGAATCTTAGGGTCTGTAATGACCCATTTTGACCTTTTTTTAAAAAAGCAAAAGAACTTCACAAATGTTTAACTCTGACTGTTATCACTAGGAAATTATTCACACTTTTCAAACACAGACAATCAGAAAATCTGCCCAGGTTCAAGGACGTTCTAAGGTTGCCATATTTATTACAGCAGTGCTATTTCAGCATTAATCAGTAGCCATGCTGATTTGAATCCTGTTAATGCTAACATTCAGTGTTCAGGGCTTGTTATAAAGGGAAAGATGAGTTTCCAAGGACAAGAAAGGTTCTTCATGAAACCATAGACGCCAGTAGACCGCAATAGATTGCGATTTAGCATGTACAGTGGTGGCCGAAATGATAAGAACACTAGTATTTTGGTAATGGTTTAAGTCAGTTATTTTTATTTTTTGCTGTAGTATGTCGGTAGAAAATATCAGTTTACATTTCCAAACATTCATTTCACCATTAATTGTAATAATCCAGTGAGATTTTTGTTTGCACAAGGAGTCTGACAGCAGCCAGTGCTCCACACAGAGATCTGATCTCATCATCATCTAGTCTGTCTGGAATGACATAAAGAAACAGAACAAACTGAGACAGACTAAATCCAGAAGAACTGTGGCAACGTCTCCAAGATGCTTCAAGAAACCTACCTGCAAAACTACAGTACTGTAGGATGCTGTCAAAAATAATGTCACAAACATTATTTTCTTTATTAACTAAATTAATCAACATCCTTTGCGTTTGAAGCAGCTTTTGCCCTAGGTGCACTTGTGCATAGTTTTTCAGATAGCTTTGCAGGTAGGTCTCTTTAAACATCTTGGAAACGTTGACCCAGTTCTTCTGGATTTAGTTTGTCTCAGTTTGTTCATGTCATTCGAGACAGACTAGATGATGATGAGATCAGATGTCTGTGTGGAGCGCTGGCTGTTATCAGACTCTGTGTGCAAACAGGATTATTACAATTAATGGCAAAATGAATGTTTGGAAATGCAAACTGATATTTCCTGCTGACACACTACAGCAAAAGATAATAAAAGAAATAACTCACTTAAAACCATTTTAGCCAGTGAAAATACTAGTGTTCTAATAATTTTGGCCACCACTGTACTTCTAAGAATAGAAAGAATTATGTATCTGTGGATATTGTGTGCATATCTCCATACCTTGTGGTTTGGGATGCAGTGGTGGCCGTCGGCCTGAAACTCTTCCATTTACTCCAGTAAGACTCTTATTGCTGAATCTGCATCCACGACTTAACTTTTTATTGTGACGACCTTGCTCATCAGGACTGCTGCTGCTAACAGCTGTAGGAGAGAAAAGAAGAATTGGGATAAATGGTGTGGCAGTAATTTCAAAAGCAGTTTATCTAACTGCTTAGAAGTCATACTGTAAAAAAAACATATGTTAAGTATCAAGAACATGCAAGTGTTCTGGTAAATACACTTTCTGTGCAGAAGTGAAATGCAAAAGATCTGCTTTTTTGTGCTCCCGATATCAGTCAGGACTGGTATAAAAGTGGCCTTGAAACTAACAGTGACTTAAACTTGAAACAAAGACTAAAAATAACCACAACTTCCTCTACGTCTGAACAAATTACGGAACAAAGTGCTACGGATTGTTTGGATGATCAATATTCAACCTATGAGGAAGCTTTTTTGTTCGCCTCAACCAAGAAATGTTTCCTGAAAAACAGCTTTGGGAAATACTGCAATGCACGCACGTATCTGTCGACAATGACAGCTGGCCTCAAAAAGTTCAGATCTAAAAATGACAGAACTGAAATTTTCATGTGATCCATTTTAGATGAAAAAAAAAAAAAAAGCAAGAAAATGACCTTGGTTCCCACGTTGTACAAGAAAACTGAAAACTTTCCACAACAACTAAAACAAAATATCAGTAGGCTATTTTTGATGGAAAGATAAAATCTGCTCTCATTAAAAACAACAAGGTCTTTTGCAAAGAAAAAGTAAAAAATAAATAAATAAAAAAGACACTTTTTTAATATTTATCAACATGAAGTCAACATAAATTGCCTTTGCAAGTCGTGCAATACTTAACATTCTTTGGCAGGTTTTTTGAGTAACTGGTGATGTCATGCAAAAAGTAAAGTCATTTTAGAGGTGGAGCAAATTGTTACTTTAAGAAAGATTCTAATATTAAGATACTATTTCCTTTTAAAATTCCCCTTTTATTTCCATAATGTATTTTCATGTGAAGCAGGATATGCAACGAGAAAAAAAATTTAGGACGAGAACGGATTTAATCTTGAATACCAGAATGAAGACAGAACAAAGCAAATGCAAGTACGCAGTCTTTGTTAGCTAATATTGTCTTGTTTGGTGACATCAACAGAAAAGAAAACATTTTAGCTTTTTTTTTATTATTTGAAATGACATGAGCCGATAAATTATTATGGGACAGATCATGTCAGATTTAACTGCTGATTTAATATATGTTTAAATGTGCTTTGGCAGGCAGTTTTTGACATTTCATTATTTCCCCAATTAGTAAGGCACAGTAGTTACGTGGTCGTGCATGCATAAAGTTTGCAGACAAGATAAAATGCTGTTGCAAGAGCTTCAAGGCCACTATGACGTAATTAGTGCACAGTACAATCATAACACACATGAATGCTATGTAGGTGCACACACCCACTGAAGGCTATGTAGGTGCAATCCTGGTTTAGATTCCTCTTTCAAGTTATTCTTCCTGTCTGACCACTGGACAAACTGCATTTACAACAGTGTCAAGGCCTATTCACACCAAGAATGACAGATCAACAGATCCAACAGATCATAGCTTTCGTGTTTTTAAAAAGTGTGTGCTGCAGTTATGTTGCCTGCTGCTTTACATACTCAAGTTCTTTTAAGTCGGGTAGATTCTAATTGGCAGTCAATGTCTTTATCATTTATTAGCTAGAAATAACTGTTCTGAAAGTCATCGTTCCTGTGTTTTATTATCGTTATCTTGGTGTGGACTTCCTATTAAGGCGTGTTCACAAGAAGAATGATAAATTCACTTCCAGAGTAAAAAATTTCTGATCATTTACTCACCCCTTTGTCATTCAATATGCTCACGTCTTTCTTTCTTTCAGGCGAAAAAAACATTTTTTTGAGGAAAACATTCCAGAATTTTTCTCCATATAGTAGACTTCAATGGTGGCCAATAGACTGAAGGCCCAAATTGCAGTTTCAAGGCAGCTTCAAATGGCTCTACAGTATCCCAGCCGAGAAATAAAACCCTGTGAACACCAGGACGAATATTGCATGATTATTGCAGACGTTTAACGTCTTGTAACTGAACAAAGGGTGCCAATGTGAGTGTGCACACCTATGCGCAAAACGGCAGTTGTAAAAGCACCACATTAAAAACTGGCTGACCAATAAGATTGTCGCTTTTGTTCACATGCCTGAAGAAGCTGAAGTTACAAGTAAACATGACTTGGTGGCGCTCAAGCAAAAAACGGTCTAAATAATGATGAAGAGGAAGTAAGTAGACAAAGAAGATGCATCGATCGAGGCAAGATGAATATAGAGCTGCTAGTCTCATTGGTGTCTGAACACAAAGAACTTTATGACAAATGCGTAAGTGACTACAAAAAGACGGAGTTGTTATGGAGAGGAATTCTACCTCGGGTATTGCCGTTTCTCATTAAGCGCCATCTAATGTCAGGGACAGAATTTGCACTGTCACTCGGCTCATCGCCAGTGAAAATTGTTTCGGTATGAACACAAAGACTGGCGATAAGCGCGTGATAATCGTCCCTGGTGTGCACACGGCTTAAGGGTCTTATCTAGTGAAACAATTGGTCATTTTAAAGAAATACGTAATCACGTAATGTTTACAAAGCAAATGTACAAAGCAAACACCCTCTTACAAAAAAGGTAAAACAATGGTGTAAAATGATTTTAAAGTTGGAGGAGAAAATGAGATGGAGTTTTTCGCCCTACCCTACCTTTTTGAACCGGAGTACATAGGCGAAGAAATAACCATGTGTAACATTTATAATGTGATTACACAACTCTTGATACGCATCACAGAGCTAGTGCAAGACGAGCATTTGTGGTTAAAAAGCATACACATTTTTTGATCGATTGTTTCGCTAGATAAGACCCTTATTTCTTGGCTGGGATTGTGTAGAGCCCTTTGAAGCTGCACTGAAACTGTAATTTGGACCTTCAACCCGTTGGCACCATTGAAGTCCACTATATGGAGAAAATCCTGGAATACTTTCCACACTTAATTTCTTTTTAACTGAAGAAAGAAAAACATGAACACTTTGGATGACATGGATGAGAAAATTTGCATTCTGATAGTGAACTAATCCTTGACAGTCAGGTGGATTCTGATTATCAGTATTTTTCAGTATTCATCAGCTAGAAAAACAATTGTTCTTAAAGTAATTCCGATGATATAGTTTCTCTGCCATTATAGTTATAGTTGCAGTTTGTACTTCCCTATTCTCATAGAATTAGGATGATTATTAAACGTTCATAGTTACAGTTAGCATTAAAATTGTTGTCACTGGTGTGAACGGAGCTTTAGATGAAATTAGCCCAAAGAATACAGCATAACATAAAGTTAACCTCGCCAAAATTTCTTAAGCTGACTTGCAGACTCATAACTAGAACACCAATATGCTTTGAAAAGTTTCATTTTGACTCCATAAACGTAAAATACAAAAGTACACACAACTTAGTTATTTTGAAAGTCTGGAGCTCTTTTTTGTTGACAGTCTTTCCTTATTTCCTTATTTGGATGAAATGAACAGGACACCCAAGTTTGTTGCTTTCCTTTGTAAACCGTCCTGTTACAGGCACTCATGCAAATGATGTCTTGCCCATGTCTTGTTAAATTAAAGCATGGGGATGTTAATGCATTAGGGAGCACAAAGACAGGCTTTCTATGGGCTGCCCAGCTTCATCTGGCCCCCTTTTCTTCACTGCAAACATCTTAGGCCAATAGGCTGCATGGGACTGTCCATGTCTGAGGATGAATGATGCTGTTGTGCTGGAAGTAAATATATGGTGGTGGTGATGGTGTAAGGATAGCTTCATGTGTGATTGGTCCATTCATCTCAGTTTTGGCTCAGTTTGTGGCCGGGAGTGAAACAAGCTGTCTTTTACTCTCCAGAGAATGCCTCTAAATGCCTGCATTACACTGATAACAGAATATTTTAGTGTCTACAAAATACATTTATTTTTTTATATCCTCAAGGCTGTTTAACATTCATAATGAACTTTGCCTATGTGTACATAACGTTAAGTCTTGTACAAACTTATTCTGTATTTGAACAAACTCTAAGCTTATGTAATAAAGCAAACACCTAGCAACCATTCAGAATACTCTAGCAACCATCAGCATGCTGTAACAGTGAGTTTGGCATAGATGTGTTTCTTAGGGCCCTATGACTCCGCAATGCAGAAACTGCGGACGGAATCCAGTCATAAAAATGGAATTGCCTGTATAACGTCAGAGAATTTTGGATGAATAAATGAAAAGTAGGTCAGTACACTTAAATCAAAACATGATATGGACTAATATCCGCAAAAAACTATTTAAACATTATTCTGTTCAAATGAATGGCGTAGATTCACGGTTTCATTAACTACACACATACTGAAGCTCACTCACGCTGTTTTCAGCCTCTGCTGCGTCAATAAATGACACATAATCAATCTCTAAAACTGCTCTGAGAATTACTTTACGAGCATTTTACCATAAAAAAAAGAAACTACTGTAATATCATATACAAACAGAAACTTTAAGCTCTTCACAGCAACTCGTCATAATAAAAGTTTGGTTTAACTTGAAGAAAGGTTGACAGAAAAAAAAATACATGTTGTAATGATAGTACAACTAATAATAAACTTATTATTAAAACATTATTTTTAAGGAATATTTACCAGATGAAAATATTTACCAGAATTTATTTACCAGAAAAACGTAAAAACAGTATGATTTTTTATCAATCAATCCAGAAAATGAATAGAAAACACAGAATTTGATAAAAATAAAACTGAATTTGAGAAAGGAAAAAGGTATTTCATAGGGCCTTAAAAAAAAATTTTGTTCAACTTTTAATAAATTGCTGTTAAATTGTGTAAGTTGCATGATTTCAATTAATGAGACATGCTTTTTGTTTTATATTATTTTAATTTAACCCTTAAAACGGACTCTAGAAAAATGTAAACGAACAAAATAAAAACTGAAACCCAGAAAAACTGAATTTTGAAAAAAAAAGAAAAAAAAAAAAAAGAAACAGAATTTAGTATAAAAAAAAAAAAAAAGATTTCATAGGGTCAGAGTTTCCATAAAAATCGGGTTTGCATTAACACTTTTTTTTAATATAAAATAATAATTAAAAATTACATGAAAGTAATAAACAAAATAGACAATGAAAGCACTGTCAGTATCAAAACATCTCCAGAAACGTGTGAAAATTGTTGTCATGTATCAACGCATTCAGTCTTATCAGCACATTCATCAACATTTTTCTATTTAGAGGCCCTGTGTGTTCAGAGCCGGTTGTGAAAATGAAGAAGTTGCAACACTACCAGAAAGGTTCTGATGCTACGTGTGAAAAAATTGTACACATGCATGGTTAGGCTACTGACTCAAACATAAGAAGTATGCTTGAACTGTTTGAAACATAGCCCTAAAGGATCTGACGCAGTTACTTCAAGCTGTTTAGTTGCAAACCTGTTACACAGGACTTGAAAATTATAATCAGGCCTATGCTGCAAAAAGAGATGTCATCAAACTGAATAAACACTAAAATGAAGAATTTTTATTTATCTGAGTGGAGTAAATGTCCAAATGTCATTTCAAGTGCTGTTATCTCACAAATTTCTAGAATGTTTAACCTTTATACCACTGACTTTCCAACTGTTTAAAGGCCAATTCCATCAAATAGCAACAAAGTTTTACCAGAACTAGTGCTGATGTGCGAATAGCATATGAATAAAAGACAGAAAGCTGCTGCAGATGTGATAGATTTACCGGAAAAGTCAGTTTGGCAATTGTGCATGAAAAAATTGCATTGATGTGTGAACGTGGCTATTGTCTACCTGGTGCATTTATGTAAGCATACTGTATGTGCCTAACAAAACAATGAAAGCATCCTTAGGTGAATAATGCACCTCGTGGCTTGGCCTTGCTCAGACGATATTAAGTTACCATGGCAACCTCTTCCCAAAATCCTCTGCCTGGAAAGCAGATGAAATCAAAACGGTGCACATCATAACACAAAACACCTGCATGTAGAGCTATCAGAAATGTCTCGTGGGTTTTTGCGCCTATAATGAGTAGAAAAGTAAGCCAGGTTGATGTCAAACCACGTGAATGTAAATTACGATAATAACTGCTGGTAAAATGTTTGCATGGGAAAAAGCACAAACGTTCCGCATTCTCATAGTTTAAAACTCAGGCGTGTGCCAACTTTGGCATTCCTGGCTAAATATAGAAAGGGAAAAAAAAAAAGTGTGTGGTTTGTCCTGACATATACAGAAAGCCCAGTTCAAGATAATAACTTAAATCAGATCAACATCTGAATTTAATAACAGCAGTTTGTTCCAGTAAATAAAAAATTGATGTCTAACCTTTGGTCACTAAACCCATTCCAGATGTCTTTACATGCAAGTTTGATTTTTAAAATCCAGTTTTAACTAGTTACATTATCATAAATCGACCTTAATTTGAATAGTAAAATGTTTAGTTTATGGGAAAGCCACCATACCGTATGTATTTGAATATGACTGACACTTTGGTACTGTGCTATCAATAAAAACTGTGGGAAAGTACCAACCAATTCAAAACGAAGAAGAACATCTCCTTTAATTTGCAAACAGATGTGGGAACTGACCATAAGGAGCAGACATAGTTAGCAAACATTTTTGGAGCATGTCATGCAACAGAGGAACACAGAGAGGTGATACATAAACGTGAAGGAAGTTAGAAACAGACATATTTATGCATTTCCTTAAGCATGCCGTAGTGCCAAACGAAATAAGCAAACTAACAAGACTGAAAAATAAAGCAGACAGGCGACCAATATATCTTATGGATTATTCACTAATGCATTCAGGTTTAAATTATTTTGTAAAATAACCACGTGGAGAAGAAAGAAAGAAATGTGCGTGAAAATACACAAGAGTTCAGCGTCTTTCACTTAAGTGCTGTTGCCAAGGTTAATTATACTGTCTGTCACAACATCTAAACAGACTATGTTAACCAATGAAACCATTACTAGCATGGATAAGACTGTGATTATTGTCAAGTCAAAGTAATCTCACCTTCTGTCCGTTAAAATGAGGCCAAAAAATCCCAGGACTATGAGACAAATATAAGAGCAGTTTTCTTCAAGCTTTCCGGTCCTCTATAAACCACAGACTGACTAAAACCCTGCCACAAAGACATGAGGAAATAGCCCCTCCCTCCACACACACACGCTTACTCACGCTTAAACACAACACTGGTGAAGGCCACTTACACTGTGCATAAAATACACTAGATGTCACAATGTACAGTTGAAGTCAAAAGTTTACAAACATCTTGCAGAATCTGCAAAATGTTAATATTTGACCAGAATAGGAGGGATCATACTAAATGCATGTTGTTGTTTTTTTTTTAATACTGACCTGAATAAGATATTTCAAATAAAAGACGTTTACATATAGTCCACAAGATATACTTGATTCTTAATACTGTGTTGTTACCTGAATGATCCACAGCTGTGTTTTTTTGTTTAGTGATAGTTGAGTCCCTTGTTTTCCTTGAACAGTTAAAACTGCCTGCTGTTCTTCAGAAAAATTCTTCAGGTCCCCAAAATTCTGTGGTTTTTCCAGTATTGTTGTGTATTTGAACCCTTTGACCAGACTGTATGATTTTGAGATCCATCTTTTCACACTGAGGACAACTGAGGGACTCATATGCAACCATTATGGAAAAAACTAATTAAGAGCCACGGGGTAAAAACAAACAAACAAACAAAAAAAAAAAATTATTTTGTCTACATATCATATTTTTTTTCCATTTAGTACTGCCCTTCAGAAGCTACAGAAGATACTGGCGTGTTTCCAAGAAGACAAAATTATTTAAATTTACCCTGTTATTTAAATTTAAAAAGTTTTCTCCCACGGTTTGGTACCCCCTTAATGCATCTTGTTTCCTTATGAAGCATTAGTGAGCATTTGAACCTTCTGTAATAGTTGCATATGAGTCCCTCAGATGTCCTCAGTGAAAAAAAGCTGGATCCCAAAATCATACAGTCAATAAAATATATATTTATACACTGCTGTTTAAAAGTTTGGGATAAGTACAATTTTTAACGTTATTTAAAGAATTTTCTGTTTATTTGATTAAAAATACAGAAAAAAATATTGCAATTTAAATGAGTGGTTTTCTATTTTAATATACTTTAAAATAGAATTTATTTATGTGATGCAAACAAAGCTTAATTTTCAGCATCATTACTCATCATTCAGTGACATGATATTTCAGAAATCATTTTAATGTTTCATATTTTTATTGGAACCTGTGATACGATACATTAAGTTTGGGGTCAGTAAATTTTCTTGTTTGAAAGAAATTAATACTTTTATACAGCAAGGCTGTGTTAAATTGCTAAAAAAATGATAGCAAAGACTATATTTGTTTTAGAAAAGGTTTCTATTTAGAATAAATGCTGTTTTTTATAACTTTATATTCAGCAAAGAATCCTGAAAAAAGAATCACAGGTTCCAAAAAATATTAAGTAGCACTGTTTCAAAACACTGATAATAATTCAGCATATTAGAATTATTTTTGAAGGATCGTTTAACACTGAAGACTGGAGCATTGGCTGATGTAAATTAAGCTTTGCATCACAGAAATAAAGTTTTTTTTTTTTTTTTTTTTTAAATCTAATAAAATATAAAACTCTTACCTTAAATTTATTTTTACAATAAATTTTACAATATTACTTTTTTCCTGTATTTTTGTTTAAATAAATGGAATTTTGATGAGCGTAAGAGACATCTTTAAAAAACATTAAAAAAATCATACTGATCCCAAACGTTTGAATAGCACTGAATATCAATAAAAATATAGAAACTTATACATATATTAAATACATAGTGACTCAGGGGTTTGACTGTGAGCGTAAGACATGTGATGAAATAATTTAATGGCACAAATGAGGAAGAACTGCAGCAGACCTTAGTCAGTGTACAACATAAATGGATTTTGCATGGAAGAAAACAAGACTGTAAGGGGTAGTATTTCTTTATAATAGCATGCACTGTGCAAAGGTCATAGATCAGGCGTCATTTTCAAAACTGTTCTGTACAGTTTTTGTCTACTGAACGTTTTCTGGAAAGACGTTTCTTCAGCTGAACAATTGGCATGTTGTTAAAAAGCAGTACAATCCATTGAACGCGCTGTACTTCGATCTCTCACAACCTCATTTTCATTTCCAGTAAAAAATGAAATTGCCGGAAACCTGACAAAGGTGCCCCTTTAAAAGCCTCAAGCAGAATGAGTCTTGTCTTTGTGGCACACAAGCACTCTCAAGTTACAAAATACTGAGAGGAAAATTTTAATGGACTCAGGATAAACAAGTTAAAATTAAATGGATCTCTCACTTGAGAGGCACAGATTGAATAGCAGTCATTCAAGGATGGGAAGGAGGGGTGTGTGATATGACGATTTTTGATCGTGAACGATAAAAATGTCTCCACGATCTGCTTTTGGAGAAGTATTGTAGTATCGTGCTATTCTATCAGCTGCAGTTTAGGCGCCTCCGTCTGTATGTACAACGTGACACATTCACAACAGTAGACTCACAGGACACTGCACTTATTCACAGTCACAAAAGTACATTATTTGCATTAAAGTCTTGCCAGTTGGACATTTCTTATGCGTGCTGTTCGGACATGCGTGCACTTTTCCAGAACGCGTAACTTCCACCTGAAGCGCGCGCACACTAAAAGCCTGTCAAATAGCGCCTATTTACTGAACTAAGTTATGTATCGCGTCTGATTACGCTAATACTGTCAAAACACACAAGGTTTCCATATAAACACAGTTGCTTATGTCTAAAGTGAAAGTAAACGTTTGAGAGAAAAACGGACGCATGCCTGTAGCTCTTAAAGGTACAGCAGACCAATTGTTCTAAACATGCTGCCGCCTGTCATTAAAGGAATAGTTCACTCAAAAATTATAATTCTGTCATTATTTACTCACTTACAGGCTGTCCCAAACTTGTATTAATTTCTTTATTGTGTTAAAAACAAAATAATATATTTTTAAAAATGTGGGTTACCATAGCTGGTCCCTATTGAATTGAATATTTAATTTCTTAAACACCAATGCACCTACTGTACCTGAATAGGCTTTGTTTAAAAAAAAGGGAAATTAGTTTGGCTGCACTGCTCAGATAACGTGGAAAATAGTAAAACCAATATGACAAAGAATTGTGATAAAATCGTGAAATTTCTGAAAAAAAAAAAATTGTGACATGATATTTTTCCATATCGCCCACCCCTAATGAGAACTGATAAATACACACATACTCACAAGTAGTCTTCAACATGAACTGCATGCACCGCTACACCTTACAAGGTTATTAAACTGTTTACCAGATTCCACTGCAGATCTGATTTACTTTAATCTCATTTTGACATTGAGCGGAGACAGCAGAGTCCTGAGCATCTGGTGTTGCACAACCATCTTGACACATCCCAGGCAGCCCCAACTAAACTCAAACCTGAGGTTTGTGGAAATATGAATGCCCTTTCTGTTGCATGCAGTTAATGAAGTTGCATTTTCATATTCTGCTGTGCTGCTTGGATCACTTTCAGTGGCAATTTGAAGCTACTTTTAGTATTTCCTCTTTAGAAGTTCACAGACGTGACATCCTGAACTTCAACCTGCCGCAGCAACAGTATCTACAACAATCACTCAAGAGCTGTCAGTGTATGACCTATGATGTAATGATCTAGGCAGGTCGGGGGGGAATTTGTACTTCATCAACCACTGCCCAAAGAAAAACTGTATCAGTTTGTCATGGTATACTTAAAAATGACTTGTAAGTAGATTTTACAAAACAGTTCAGTTACAATTTTATGTTCACAATGTGTTACATGGTGTTTCTTCATAGTCATTTGTGAAATTACTAGCACTTTCCGAATGGAAACTGTCTCTTCACTATTTACCAAGTTTTTGAATCCATTAGTAGTAAAGAAGTATATCCACTGATATTAGAAAGTATTATTACAATTTAAAACTGTTTTCTATTTTAACGTATGTTAACATGTCATTTAATTCTGTGGTGGCAAAGCTGAATTAATTTCAGTGTCACGTGGTCCTTCAGAAATCATTCTGTTATGCTAAATTGGTGCTTAAGAAGTATTATTATCAATCTTGTAAATTGTAACTTTTTAAAATTCCACATACGTTGAGTAGGAAGTTCAGAGAACAGCAATTTTTTTAAACAGAAACCTTTTGTAACATTAAAAATACTGCTGTCAGTCAATTAACTAATTATAAATGTTTTTACTGTCACTTTTGATCAATTAAATGCATCCTTGCTCAATAAAAACATTAATTCCTTTAAAAAAATGGACCCCAAACATTTTAAAAGTAGGCTATCTGTAATCAATAAGTATGTGATGGTTCAAAATACTGTATACAAAGCATATAAGCAATTAAAAAACACTCAACCACTATAGGTCAAATACTCAGGACCAAAAACCCACCATTAACCACCTGGTTATAAAGATCACAGAAAGGTGTATCAGCTCAGTGATATCTCTTACATTTGGCATTATCACAAGTCCACAATTACAGTAAACTTAGTATAGTGTTCCCGTCTCACTTAAACAAGTCTGACCAGCACAACTACTACAATGTCATGTCACCACAGACTCCATTTGTATTCTCATATATAGTCTGGAGAACAAAAGCTTTCTATTTAATATTGATCTGACAAATGAAAGCAAACTTTGTGAAGCCGACGTGGCCTTTGTTACTTACACACATTATGTAATCTTGTTTTTGAATTTAGGTGTTCTTTATTGAACAAAGCTATAAAAGCAATGTCTTCCATGTAAAGTTTTTTAGTTTTATTAGTCAAAGCAAAGAAATATTTTGTAAATTGCATTGTTTCTATTCATGTGGTGTTGTGATAGATATCTCACCGTTTAAATTCATCTGTCCAGTGATCCTTCCCCACATAATTGTATATTAAAAATCAAATATAGTCTGACATAACTACAAAAAATGTCAAATTTGTATCTTTATGTTAACCTTCCTGTTCCATTAATCAAGAGAAATGAAAACAGAACAATGCTGGGTGAAAAAGCACAGGTGTTCAGACCAGAAACTTCACTGACCAAACTCAGTCACGCCTATTCATTCCCATAAACCTTAAAACCACTATTACATAAGATATAAAAATATCTCTTATCTCTTACAGATTGTAAATCCAACAGCACACAGCTACAGGTTTTAAGAAAACAATCAATCTGATACACAATACAGCTTTTAGAATCTGCAAAATGGTAATTATAATCTGTTCAAAAGTTTTCACCCCCAGCTCTAATGCATAGTTTTTCCTTCTGGAGAATCAGTCAGCATTTGTACCTTCTGTAATAGTTGCATATGAGTACCTCAGTTGTCCTGGATGGATCTCAAAATCATACAGTCATTGTTGAAAAGGGTTAAAATACACAAAAACGTTGGAAAACCATAGAGTTTGTGCGACCTGAAGGATTTTTCTGTTTAACTTTTCAGGACAAACAACTATCACTAAACAAAAAACATAGCTGTGGATTATTCAGGTAAGAACACAGTATTAAGAATCGGTGGATGTAAACTTTTAAATGGGGCCAACTACTAATTATCTCTTGTGGACTATATGTAAACATCTTTTATGTGACATGTCTTATTCAGGTCAGTACTAAATAAACAATAGCATGCATGTTCTATGATCCCTCTTATTTAGCAACTCCAATAAATGGTAGGCTGCCAAGGATCAGAGCAGATGTCTTAGTGAACATCTAAAGAAAGAAATAGATAGATTACGAAGCAGAGGAAGGGAGGGTTGTTGCCTACCTTTGTTATGAGCAATCTTCACCCCAACACAAGGCTCCTCTTCATCAGGTTGTTTGGAAGGAAAGCAGCTGGGGTTGCCAGCTTTATCTGAAAGACATTAAGAGAAATATTTAGTTTTATTCTCAACACTTTTTTTTTGGTAGTTTTACAGAAAGCATTTTGAGATGCTTTCATGATTCTAATTTATGTACAGATGGAAACTGAGGGGGATTGAGATACTAAGAAACGTGGGTGGGTTAAAACTAAGAACAGGAAGAGATGCAAATTTTAGTGCCAAAGAGTAAACGATGCTAAACCACTGGTACTAATAGAGTTGGTTCTGCTATCAGCCCCCATTCCTTTTATTAGAAGTTGGAAGATGGCTGTGAGAAATAATTTCATTCCTAAGGTGTTCAGTGGAGTTCAGGTTTGGCTTTTCAGCAGGTCAGTTTTTTAACACAAGACTTGGAATAGAAAAGGACCCATTGCAAATTATGAAAAGATGGAATTTTAAAATAATGTAAGATTTCAAAAACAAATAAAATAAAATAAACAGCATTAAAATGAATTAAAATTATATAATGTATACAAAGCTGGGAGCTTAAAATATTGTCACAATACAAAATAAATAAATGGGCTTAATTAAATTACATAAAATTATACAATTTATACAATGTTAGAAATTAAAAAAAAATGTCCCACTAAACAAACAAATTAATAAACAAACAAGCTTAATTTAATTACACAACATTATTTACTTTTTAAGCTTAAAATGTCACAATACAAAATACATAAATAAATAGAATACAACTTATTTAATTATATTAAGCAATAAAAATGAAAACATAAAATAAAAATAACTTTACATTTTGTTAAAATTAATTACAATTATTTAAATTATATAAAGTATACAAACTAAATAATTCTATAAACTATATAATTCTAGAATGTATATGAAGTTGGAAGCACAAAAAATAATAATAATAAAAAATAAATAAATAAAATGGGCCTAATTATATAAAATTATACAATGTATACAATATCACAATGAAATAACTAAATGGGCTTAATTTAATTACACAAAATAATATAATTTAAAAATGTTTAAGCTTAAAATGTCACAATACAAAATAAATAAATAAACAGAACACAACTCACGTAATTATATGAATATCAGTAATAAATATGAAGTTGAAAGCTTACAATTTATGGTATAATGCTAGCTAATGAATAAATAAATGTAATCTAAGCAAAATATAATTTCTACCTTAAAAGTGAAAACATAAAACTGTATTACGTATAATATCATGACTGCAGAACAATTAAAAGTATATAATTTTTTTTTTTATATAATAAAAACAGCAGAAGGAGCAGAAGGTCTGTGTGTGAATAGAGAGGATGAGAGAACATTAATCCAGCATTTGTAGCAAAACAAAAGAAAAGTAAATCCCCAGAGACTCACTAGTAATTAATTCAGCTGTAATATCTAGGGCATGTGTGAGCTGTGGTAATGTACTCTATTTCTAACGCACATAAAAGATAAAAGCCAATTGCTAAAGAGGTGGCATGTGGTTGCTGACTGTACACACATGTGTGCAAGAAGGCACACATTAAAACACACTCAGCTTATAAAGCACAGCTGAAAATATAAGACCACAACAATACCGTTACGCTACTGAGAGAAAACTAAAGAAAACGGGGAAGTAAAGTGAGACAAAATGCAGTGATGAATGATGGAGAACTCATTGAATAAAGTAAAGAGAGAATGTGACAAAACAGTCAGTTTAAAGTAAGTGTAAAGTTTTGAGCGTGACAAGGTGCGTGTTGGTGTTTTATCCCGGACGTGAGATTAAAGCAAGGCTTTTTCCTTGTACCATCTGGAGCCCTTGTGACAGAAGGATCTGGTGTCCCCCGCACACTCAAACGTGCACACATGCTCACATAATAGCCATTTTTAATAGCAGCTTTACACAAAACACATTCTGTAAGCTAACACAACAACCACAACAAACAAACTTCAACAAAGATGAAAGAAGGCGGCTGGTGGGACCCTATATAAAACTTTTTTTGTGAGCTATCAACGAGAGAAACACCGCAAAAAATGGGTTACTGGGACGTATGCTGAATAAAAACGCAAAGATGTTTCTATGACACCTCAGTTAATCAGTTTGCTTGCTTTAGAAAGACAAAATCCAGCCATCTTTTACTCGAACACAAAAGAAAAATACCAACGCTGTGTTTTATGAGGTTATTTATGATCCTGTGTAGCAAGTAATTTAGCATTTATGTGGAGCCCTTGTTAGAGCAACCTTGTTAGAGGAGATGCGCCATGAATCATGTTCACAGTCTAGTGGCCATTATGAATGTAAATATTGTGGTTTTCATTAGGCAGTGAATTATGCATCCGGTCAATGCAAGCATAAATGCTTCCCTTATTCAGGCTCAATCAATTTCCTGTATGGATGCATGCATTTCATGTAATTGTAACCAAATATAACCAAATGTATGAAAGTGATGGTTCATCACAATAATCTGGCATTTTCAAACTGGGCTCTTAAGTGCTTAAACATTGATTTAATATTGACACAATAAACAAAAAGAGCCAAAGCCTTACCAGTTTCTATCAAGTCTATTTTCTGATGATACTGGAGATTAATATAATTTACCGAAACTTTATTGTAGTAATAATCAATATTAACAAAGGCAATAACATACCACCAATTGCAGCTTCTTACTTGTGCAGGTCATATTTCAACTAAAAATGTAACGTTTTTTTTCCTCCGCATTCATCATTATTGTTAATATATTTTTTTCTGCAGCTTATTATAATAAAATAACTAGTACAATTATTTTTTTCTGAATTAGCCTAAATTATATACTAGTATTTGTAATGAATCAGTAAGATTTTTAATGTTTTTCTTTTCTTTTCTGCTCATCAACGCTGTGTATATTTGATTAAAAATACAGAAAAAAAAAGTAATTGTGAAATATGACTGCAATTTAAAAAAGTGGTTTTCTATTTTAATATACTTTAAAACTGAGTTTATTTCTGTGATGCAAAGCTGAATTTTCAGCATCATTACTCTCATGTTTAGTGTCACATGATGCCTCAGGAATCATTCTAATATGCAGATTTATTATCAATGTTGGAAACTTGCTTAAAGGAACACTCCACTTTTTTTTGAAAATTTTCTCTTTCTTTGTTTGAAAGAAATTAATGTTTTATTTATCAAGGATGTTGTTTAACTGATCAAAAGTAAAGTTTTTTTTTTATAATGAACAAATGCTGTTAATTTTAACTTTATCAAAAATCCTGAAAAAATTATCACAGGTTTCTAAAAAACTATTAGGTAAGCATATTAAAAATCATAAATCAGCATATTAGAACGATTTCTGAAGGATCATGTGACACTAAAGGCTGAAGTAATGGCTGATAAAAATTCAGCTTTGCATCAGAGAAATTAATTATATCTTAAAGTATATTAAAATAGAAAACTGTTATTTTATATATAAATATACACACACACACACACACACACAACCAGTCAAAAGTTTGGACGCACCCTCTCATTTAATGTTTTTTAAAGAAGTCTCTTATGCTCATCAAGGCTGCATTTATTTGATCAAAATACAGAAAAAAACTAGACATAAAATAATGTTTTTTTTTTATTTTAATATACTTTACAATATAATTTATTCCTGTGATGCAAAGCTGAATTTTCAACAGCTATTACTCCAGTCTTATGTGTCATGTGATTCTTCACAAATCATCCTAATATGCTGATTTATTATTAGAATTATCAATGTTGGAAACAGTTGTGCTGCCAAATATTTTTTTGCAACCTGTGATTCTTTTTTTTCAGGATTCTTTGATAAATAACAAGTTAAAAAGAACAGCATTTATTCAAAATCTAAATCTTTTCTAACAATGTAAATCTATGCTATCACTTTTTGTTAATTTAACACATCCTTGGTGAATAAAAGTATCATTTTGAACAGTAGTGTATATTGTTAGAAAACCTTCCTATTTTAAATAAATGCTGTTCTTTTTTAACCTTTGATCAAAAAATCCTGAAAAAAGTATCACAGGTTCCAAAAAAAATATTAAGCATCAGTGTGTTTCTAGCACTGATAATAAATCAGCATATTAGAATGATTTCTGAAGGATCATGTGACACTGAAGACTGGAGTAATGATTCTGGAAATTCAACTTTAATTACAGATATAAATTAAATTTTAACGTATATATATATAGAAAAATACTGATTTACATCGTAATAATATTTCACAATATTACATTTTTTTCTGTATTTTGGATCAAGTGAAAACAGCCTTGATAAGCATAAAAAACATTAAATGAGAGGGTGTGTCCAAACGTTTGACTGGTAGTGTATATATATATAGATATATAGATACTG
This sequence comes from Cirrhinus molitorella, assembly GCA_033026305.1. NCBI lineage: Eukaryota > Metazoa > Chordata > Actinopteri > Cypriniformes > Cyprinidae > Cirrhinus > Cirrhinus molitorella. The sequence goes on along the minus strand of CM065127.1, from coordinate 9,942,868 downwards.
ATTTTCGAGGGACATGTTTTTGACCTGCTGTATGAGATTCACCTGTTCATACATGCTTGCATTTACAGCAAATGGTCCACAGATTTGAAACACATACAACAAATATATAAATGATCCGATGAAGTCTGTGTTGTTATTAAGCAAGAAAATTCAGACAAAATCTCTCTAGCTGACTGTGAAACTTGCACAGGTCAGAAAATTGGTCTAAACAATGTTGCATATTGTGAGTACACTATAAGATTTTCGCACAAAGGTCATGTAATTTGATGCATAAGGAAATGCAGAAAAATACCTGCTCTGCTCTTGGTTCTCCAGTGTGTCCCAGTCTGCGTTTTTCTCACATTCCTGAGATGTTTCTCCATCTTAAGCAGACGACACTATGCAACAATGGGGAAATACCCACAACACGCAAATCGTCTTACAAGTGTCTCTTATAACAAGCAGTTGCAAAAAATGTTTTGTCCTTCCTGTGGTTGTTTCTCACTCCTTCCCCTCACTGGTCACAAAAAAACAGTTTCCCAGCCAATGTGCAAAGCAGCTGGACACTGACTGTAAGTAAATGTTCATTTAACAACAGCACAGACGCTATAAACATGGCCTTAGGTGAGGCACCATGCTACCAACACCTCCAGAGAAAAAATAAAACCAACTGCAGTGAAATCCTCCTGTATGTGTAATTAAAAAGGATCCAACTATTTCCTCAATGTGATATTTACAAAATGTTATGTGTGCATGCATGTGCAGGTGACTAGAGAATAATTACAGACATTTATAAAAGCTGCTGAGTGACAGATCAATGAGAATGCAGTTTAATATCAACAAACCAACCTACTTTTCAGCTTTCTAGTCTCTCTGTGACTAGAATTATGGGCCTTTGAAACAATTATAGCAGGAAATGAATGGATGCTACACTTTCAAAACTCTATAGACAGTACAGTTTGATATTAAATGACATAATCAAGAAATGACTCATAGACTGTCTCTGCTTTTGAATTTTTTTAGCATGCAGACAGAGCCCCACACACAATTCAGTGATGCTTGATTAGGTAGGCGCCTCTCTTCTGTTTTTTAAGCTTGTTTTTATGTCATTTTCCTGCAGCACAGTTCTGCTTTTTGCTTCTAATATGTGTGCATGATTAACTTCACAACTGAAAGCAGTCACATGCTCAGCAGTGAGAACAGATAATAAAACATTTCTGTGCACCTGTTCTCAGTATAAGACAGTGTGGGTGGCAGTGAGGTCATCGTTCAGACACAACCAAGACTGTGTAGATAGACGCATCACCCCGTGAGAAAATGACAAATAAGAACGCATTAATGTCAAATGTTTCTCCTACACAAAATAGCATTAGAGAGAACCACTGTACACTTTCTAGATTTTTAAAAGTGATCTTAATAATTGAGCTTAGAAATGCCTAATAAAGTTTGTAATCAACAGTCAAAATAAAAAAATATCCAATGTTATACACTGCCAGTCAAAAGTATTTGAACAGCAAGATTTGAATTGTTTTTGTCTTCAGCCTGCATTCATCAGTATTTATCTGAAATAAAAAGCTTTTGTAACATTATACACTACACCATTTGAAGGTCAGTATAGTTTTTAGAGTCAGTATAATTAATATTTTTATTTAGCAAGGATGCTTTAAATTGATCAAAAGTGATGATAAAGATATTTATAATGTTACAAAAGATTTCTATTTCAGATAAATGCTGTTCTTCTGAACTTTGTATTCATCAAAGAAACCTGATCAAATATATACTCAGCTATTTTCAACATAATAAATGTTTTTTGAGCAGCAAATATGAATTTTAAAATAATTTCTAAAGGATCATGTGACTGGAGTAGTAAATTCAGCTTTAAAATCACAGGACTAAATTATATCTTAAAATATATTAAAATAGAAAATTATTTTAAATAGTACAAATATTTCAAAACTCAAATAAATGCAGACTTGGTGAACAGAAGAGACTTCTTTAAAAAAAAAAACATAAAAAATCTTACTGTTCAAAAACTTTTGACTGGTAGTGTAGCTCTATAATTGTGTAAAATATACTGGTCGATTTTTTCTTATAATTTTTAAAAATGTGTGATTGCTGACACTGCATTTTTCAAAAAGTAATACTGTGAAATATTTTTACAATTTAAAATGGCTATTTTAATTAGTGGTGCCGGAATTAGCGCGTTAATTCCGGCACTTTTTTTTTATTAACGTGTTAAAAATATTTAACGCAATTAACGCAGGGGCCTCTCTTTGTAAATGTAAGACACACAATTACAAAGAAAGGCGATTAAAGCTGCCTCAAAACTGTGCATGTAAGTATTTATTATTTATAGTTCACATTTCAAGCAGTGTCAGATCCGCATCAGCTTCAGCAGCGGCAGCTTTTAAGGTAACAGCAGCCAAAGTATCCTAATAACCTGCTGCTGTGATGTCTGTTAATCAAAGAACTAAATTAAAAAAGAGGAAATTAACAACTTCTGTAGTTTTACGCTTCATCTTTATATAATTTAGTGTTTGACAACTTTAGGTTATATTTTCTTGCTGAAGGGCACAGGTTTGCTTAAATTAGAAGTTATTTTTTAAAGAATTTTTCTTTTTTTTTAAGAAAAACTTCATAGAGACATCAGTTGGAATACTTGCCTTCAGTCATAAAAAACATGGCATTAAACAAATATTAAAAATATACATTCTTTATGTTTTTTCTACATTAATTTAAAGCATGAATGTGAAATTATAACAATATAAAAGTTTAATGTCAGGTATTACTAATTGTGATTAATTAGTAATTTTTTTTTAATCGAATGACACTACTAAGTTTAATAAATTTTAAAATGTATTTTAAGCCTGTAATGACAAAGCTACATTTTAAGCATCATACTCCAGTCTTCAGTGTCACATGATCCTTCAGAAATCTTTTTAATATGCTGATTTGCTGCTCAGTAAGCATTTGTTTGCATCAGTGTTGAAGTTAGATAGCTGTACTGCTTAATAATAATTGTAAGTAAGATAAAGAAATTAAAACTTTAGGATGCATTAAATTGGTCAAAAGTGACAGTAATGGCTTTTACAAAAAAAAAAAAAAAGAAAGAAAAAAGCTGTGCATTGAACTTTCTATTAATAAAAAAAAAAACAAAAAAAACAAACAAACTGTGTCACGCTTTCCACAACAAAAGCAAAAACTGTTGTAATTGATCACCAAAAATAACTGTTAATAACCAAATCACCATATTACAATGATTTCTGAAGGATCATGTGGCACTAAAGACTAGAGTAATGGCTGCAAAAATCAGCTTTGCCATCACAGGAATAAATTACTTTTTTTAAAAAATTTTTTTAATATATATTCAAATAGAAAATAGTTTTTTCAATTGTAATAATAATACTGCTTTCAGTATTTTTTTATTAAATAAATGCAGCCATGATGAGCATAAGAGACCTCTTAGAAAAACTTAAATTATTATAAAAACTTAATTATTTTTATTAATTATTATTATTTGACCAGTAGTGTAACGGTAAAACTTGTTTTTTACTCAACAAGACAAGGTCTATACTTAAAGACAGACAGATTGACATAAAGCGCTTGAACCGAGGTGCTAAAACAGTCTTAGCCGTCTGTGACCGTGACTATATATGTGTTATTTAGCACGTTAATGAGTCTTAACACATCGCTGATCGTGTAAAGAGATACTTCTTTGCTTAATCTGATAGCTGTGTGGTGTTTGCTAGTGTCTGGATACCGATCACACACCTATCACACACACATACACACAGATCGCCACAGATCTCCACCTGCTTCCATGAAGCACCCTGACCTGTTTCCACATCCATCTGTTTCTGCATCTGTGTCTGTGTTCGCATTAGCGTGGCTGATTCACCCCAGGATTGCTCATCGCTGTGACTTGAGTGCAAAAAATGCTGTTTTAAATATGTTATTGCTCTAGGTTTTACACAAAAGCACCACTCAAATCCACCCACGCACAGACCCACGCCTCTGCTTCACTGTCTGCAGAGTTAAATATGCAAAAATCTCAGACATAAACATGCTTTAATGTACAAAACAGCAGCTTTCTATTCAACACTACTTGAAAGAGTAAACCGAACAGTGTTCTGCGGTAAACCTGAAGAGCTTCAAGAGCCACAGCCCTTCTCAAATGTGGTCAGCTGTGTGCAAAGCAACAGTGATCTCTGTGAACATGTGAAGAAACATCACTGACCTGAGTCTTCGTCGGATTGGAGACAGCAGCTGTGTGTGTGTGTGTGTGTGTGAGAGAGATTTTCAGTTCAGTTCCGTCGTCCTCATCCAGAGAATCACGGCAGACTGAACAGCCCTCTCATGAACCCTCCCTCTCCAGCTGAGTCGCCACACACTCTGCATCCTCCATCTATCCTCTCTCTCTCTCTCTGTATCTCTACACTTGCTTTACTGCTCCTCCTCCTCCTCCTTCCCCTCGCTTGCTTCCCCCGCACGCTGTGTTTTCCGCTCAGCCTCTGTTTTCTTCTCCACCGAGGATAATCACATTCCAGAGGAGGGACGGCATATGGCAGGGAAACGCCACACGCTCTTGTCTGTCCGGCTTTATGTGCCAATGTGTGTGTGTTGCATGGACAATTACCCCTATTGTGTTGCAGGAGGGGTGGGCCAACAAACAGGGATAAAGGGGTGGGGTGCGACTCGAAAGAAAAAACTAGAGGAATATTGATGAGTGGGTCTGATATTTGGAGAATGCCAGCTTTTCTCCTCTGATTGGTCGGGTCACTGGAGTCCACGTATCGCTGTTCAGCAGAGGGGCGAAAATGAGGCTGATTCTATTGGAGGCCACGCACCGGTCATGTGACGAAAGGAAAAGAGCCACTTGGGAGACTGAGGAGGAATACAGATGAGTCAGTGATTTGTGGGGGAAGGGGATGGGGGTGGAGGGCACTGTCACCACCTACAATATTCTCACACTTTTGGATGATGAATCAAAGACAGTAGGGAAGTGATAATAACATGGGTTTTTACCATGGTATTATGGTATCGCTGAAGTGCCATGTGAAGGTATATGAATGTGGTCATTTAGTGCCATGATACACAGTATATGTATGACTGATAAATACACTACCAGTCAAAAGCCTCTTCTGCTCACCAAGCCTGCACTGATTTGATCCAAATTAATTGTTTTCTATTTGAATATATATTAAACCGTAATTTATTCTGAATTTTTAGCATTACCCCAATCACATGATCCTTTAGAAATCATTCTAATATTTTGATTTGCTGCTCAAAAAACATTATTATTATTATAAGTTAATGTATTAAGTTTCTTTGATGAATACAAAGTTCAGAAGAACAGCATTTATCTGAAATATAAATCTTTTGTAACATTATAAATGACTTTATCATCACTTTTGATCAATTTAAAGCATCCTTACTATATAAAAGTAATAATTTGCATAATTTCTTTACAAAAATGGTATGGCTTTTGAATGGAATAGTACATAATGCTACAAAAGCATTTTATTTCAGATAAATGCTGATCTTTGGATCAATCTATTCATCAAATAATCCTGAAGAAAAATGACTCAACTGCTTTAAATATCGATAATAGTAATAATATTAAATGTTTCTTGATCAAATCAGCATATTAGAATGATTTCTGAAGTATCATGTGACACTGAAAACTGGAGTAACGATACTGAAAGTTGAGATTTTGATCACAGGAATAAATTAAATTTTAAAATATATTCAAATAGAAAGCAGTTATTTTAAAAAGTAAAAATATTTCACAATTTTACTGCTTTTGCTGTATGTTGGATCATATATATATATATATATATATATATACAAATGAAATGTGATCTATAAATAAACTTGAAATTTCAAGCTTTGTCTAATGGTAAAATTTGATTTTCAGATTTTAAAAATAGAGCTGAAACTTTGTGTTTTTGTCCCATGGTGACTGACAATAGAGCATAAAGAAAAGATAATTTCATGTGAGTGTGAATCATGTACAGATTTTAATAATAACCATTATAGTTATTGAAATAAAAACAAAAAAAAAGATCTGCAATCTAAAATATTTAATTAAAACTCATCATTATATAAAATGTCACTGACTGTTATTTCCATGCTAAATTTTATAAGGACAAAGAATAATTAATATCAACATTATCTGACTGACACCAAATGACTTTATTTTTGTATTTCAAAAGACTGTATATGCTCTCTACAAGGGTCCATGGGAATAAATGTCATTTACTTCCTGTTTTTCACATTTACAGAGAATCACACTGTCACTGAACTGCTTTATAAAGCGATAATGACAAACAGAAAACTAAATTAAGCTTTTAAAAAGTACTGGGAATTTTTTTTCACTTCTCATTTACATCGTTTTTAAATTTGCTTTGTTATTCATTCTGGTTTCTGATTATTAAAGTCGCTCTGTGATCAGCAAAGCCGAGCCTAATAGCCTGGGGTGACAGTGTCACACTGGATTCCCAACATGCCTTCAAAAGTACATGCACACAAACGCACAAACACAATCACACTTCAGCACTTGACTATAAACCTCATAATTATTTATGTCATATGCCTCAGTGTGATAACCCTCGTGCTAATTTGACCAGTCAGGCCAAACACTCCTGACCTCTTTCAAGTCGCACTTCTTCTTGCAGACTCTTTCTTGTTTTCACTCACTTGTCTGACTTCTCACACGCAAATGAACGCCACCATTCTTGGCCTTTGACAACTACACTTTATTAAGGTCACATCACATCTCCCCCACTCTCAGCTCCCTCATGCTCCTGCCCTTAACTCCTTCCATCAATACATCGTCAGTGCTCTCCTCCCCCTACATGACTTCTTGTAAATGAAGCCTCAGGCCATGTCTTTACACTGCCATTATTCCCTATAGATGCTTTTGAATGATTCTTAGACATACTGCTTTCACAGTCAACAGGATTTAGTCCACACTAAAGTGTGTACTAAGTGTACTAATATATTAAACAGGCCTCAAATAATCTATCTATAAATAAAAATATAAAATGTGTATAAATGTAAAATTGTGTAATATAATGTCAGTTTTTGTATTTATATTTTGTATAATATTCAATTATTTTTGTTAATGTTTGCCTGTGTGTCCATCCATCCATTCATATAAAGATCATGCAGATGAAACCAGTAAACTGGGTTTGCATGAGGTTTAAGGCCTAAAATCTTGTATTTAGGTTTCAATAACACTTTTGTACCTGTGCAAATGGCCTATCTATGGAAGCCCATTTCTGACACTGAATACTAAAATACTAAAAACCTTTTTATCAATTCTGAGTTTTTTTCCACACAATTGTGAGTTTACATGTTGCAATTCTGACTATTTTTTTTTCAAAATTGTGAGATATAAATTTGTAATTGCACATTATAAAGTCATAATCGCAATTCTGACTTTTTTCTCATATCTGTGAGCTACAAACTCGCAATTGCGATTATAAAGTCAGAATTGCAAATTAATATCTCATAATTCTGAGAAAAAAAGTCAGTTGTGTTTCTCAACCTTATCATTATTATAAGGACAAGCAAATTTACTAATAAACTACATAGTAAAAAATTATACTATCTAACTAAGTATGTTGGAAAAAATATGTATAAACTATGCAAATAAAATGGTTTAGGTTTTAAAATCTTGGATTTAAGCTCAAATAACTTTTATACCAAATATAATTTTACCAAAATAAAATATCTTTGGCAAATGGCTTCTCTGAAGAACAATGAGGTAAAGAAAAAAATATAGAGAAAGGTCTTCTGTTTTTTTATTTATTTATTTTTTATTTATTTTTTTATTGTTCATCCTGAACAGTTAAACCGCCTGCTGTTCTACAGAAAAATCCTTCCGGTCCCACAAATTCTTTGATTTCTGGACCCTTTTCCAACAATGACTGTAGATTCTGATATCTTTTCACACTGAGGACAACTGAGGGACTCATACGCAGCTATTACAAAAAGTTCAAATGCTCACTGATGCCTCAGAAGGAAACGCAATGCATTAAAAGCCAGGGGGTAAAAACATTTTGAATTTGAAGATCAGGGTAAATTTAAAGCGTTACTCCCCAAAATTAAAATGTTGTCATTAATCACTTACCTCCATGTTGTTCCAAAGCCGTAAAAGCTTTGTTCGTCTTCAGAACACAATTTAAGATATTTTGTTGAAATTTGGGAGCTTTGTGGCTGTCCTATTGACTGCCAAGTAAATAACACGTTGTTCTCTGTCAGCTGCGTCACACGGATACACTGTTTTCATTAGAATCAAAGAGTAAATAAACATAGGAAACGTATATGTGTGCTCCGGCTGACAGAGAACAGCATATGCTGTTTGTTTCCAATGGATATTCTCTAAAATAGCGTCAAGTTGACGCAGAGGACACAAATTGTTGAATAAAGTCAATATTTTTGTTTTCTTTGCGTACAAAAAGTATTCTTGTAGCTTCGTAAAATTATGGTTGAACCACTGATAGCAGATTGACTATTTTGATGACATCTTTCACACTTTTCTGGGCCTTGACAGTGTTTTTTATGAGTTTGGAACGACTTGGGGGTAAGTGATTAATGACAAAAGTTTCATTTTGGAGTGGAGCAGCCCCTTAACTTATTTCATCTTCTGGGAAAGTATCTTCTGTAGCTTCTGAAGGGCAGTACTAAATAATTTTTTGCACCCATCAATATCATATCATAACTCTCACTAACAGCTGTTGGCTGTCCATTAGGAAGTATTTTGGAAGTAAACCTGGTATTTTCAGTCATTTACACATCAGATCTAACTAAACCAATGAATACATTCATCCATCACCTCCTCTATCTAGTGTGTTCATGGTGTTGATACGGAGAGGAAATGACTCAAGCCAGTGAGTTGACTCACTGAATCTAAAAACTGTACTTCTGTCCAGATTTTATGCAGGCAGGTGTGGGTGTTTGTGTTCTTAAAATGGGTGCATTATAATTATCAACAAAAAAGCCCTTCCTGTCCTAGTCAATAGCTCACAGCACAACCAAAAAACCATGTCAGAGTGCATAACAACACAAACACTCTAGTTCAGATTTCCTGTCAGACAGCTTTGTGTGGGTGTGAGTCCTGAATGCCGATGAAAATGTTCCTCATTGCTGTCCAACTTGGCTCAGTTAATACTAATAGTCAAACTTGAAGGGAAAACAGAGCTGACACTTGCTATGTAGCTACTCTTCTCTTTAATTTTTTAAAGAAATAGTATAATTAATATGTTTTTGTACTAGTCACACATACAATACTGTACACACTTGGATAACAAGTAGCATAGACACACACTTGTCACTTATTTTGGGCACTTTGTTTTGAGAAGCATTCTTTTGTAATGACTATGTGAATAGTAGTGCAGTGAGTAAGTTATTGCAGACTTCACATGCTTCTGTACATGAGTGTCAAAGCACCAGTACCCCCTGCTGGACAATCAGAGCCATTTGTTTACTTTTTTTTTTGACTGAAAGTCCTATATACAGCATGTAACAGAAATAAAAATAACTGTATGTACTATGCAAAGAATCTTCAAAATAAGAGAGATCATTTAAAATGCATGTTAGCTTTTATTTAGTACAGACCTAAATAAGATATTTTGCATAAAAGACGTTTGCATATAGTCCACAAAAGAAAATAATAGTTGAATTTATAAAAATTACCCTGTTTAAAAGCTTACATACACTTGATTCTTAATACGGTTACCTTGTTACCTGTATGATCCACAGCTGTTTTTTGTTTGTTTGTGTAGTTATAGCTGTTCATGAGTCCCTTGTCTGTCCTGAACAGTTAAACTGCCTGCTGTTTTTCAGAAAAATCCTTCAGGTCCTACAAATTATTTTTTTGTGTGCATGTATTTGAACCCTTTCCAACAATGACTGTATGATTTTTAGATCATAGATCTATCTTTCACACTGAGGACAACTGAGGGACTCATGCAACTATTACAGAAGGTTCAAACGCTCACTGATGCTTCAGAAGAAAACTCAATGCATAAAGAGCCGGGGGTGAAAACTTTTTGAATTTGAAGAAGAGGGTAAATTTAACTTATTTTGTCTTCTGGGAAACATGTAAATATCTTCTGTAGTTTCTGAAAGGCAGTACTATATGAATTTTTTTGTTGTTGTTGTAATATTTAGGCAAAATACGGAAAAATGTACAAATCTTTATTCTGTTCAAAAGTTTTCACCCCTCTGCTCTTAATACATCGTTTTTTCTTCTAAAGCATCAGTGAGTGAACAGTGGCCAGTTTAACTGTTCAGTACAAACAAGGGAATCACAAACAACTATCATAAAAAAAAAAAAACTATATGTGGACACCTTTCATGTTACATATCTTATTCTGGTCAGTACTAAATAAAAATAACATGCATTTTGTATGGTTTCTCTAATTTTGGTAAAATAATTAACATTTTGCAGATTCTGCAAGGTGTATGTAAACTTTTGACTTCAACTGTAAGAGTACATTAAGTATATAAATGTAAAAAATATTGGAAAATGATTATTAAAAAAAATAATCAATAAAATATAAAAAACTTTCACATGCATATTGCACTTCAGCACAAATGTCATTACCAAAACTACACAAAACAGACAGAAAAGGGAGTGAAAGAGAAGGAAAATGTCAGAAAGAGAAAAAAGGAGGAAGCTCTTAAAACAGGAGGTGAGGGGTCATCATGGCTAAGGAAGTTGTACCGGAAGGATGTAATGTCATTATTCAGGTGCATGAAAGCATTTAATAACATTTTTTTTTTTTCAAAAGCAGAGACCAGGACTCCCTCCAGCAGAACATTTGCATTTGTGGTTGACCACATGTGTAAAAGCATTCCAATCACTGAAGAAACTAAACAGAGCATACTGACCATCAATCTTTTTAAACAGCCTTGGATCCATTTCTCCAGAGACTAAGCCTTGTCAAGCCAAGCAACAGAATGAATCAATATTTGATTTAAAGCTAAAAGGTATTCAAAAAGTATGACTGATATACGACTACTAATGTTTTCAATAAGTAAAGAACTACTAATTGGAGGAACCACTGGGAATGACATAATAGAATCAGTAAAATATTAAAGTACAAATATTGAAATATAGAATACAACACAAGTTGTCACTTCTCTGATTGGTGGATCCAATAGACCCTTCGCAAGGATCTGCCCCTTTTAGTTACTGTTGCTATGTCCAACAAGCCATCGCACTTTCATGCCACACATCATATTCTCATGTAGCGAAAAAGACATTGTGGAGCTAATAGGAAACTGACAACATGCCAACATACAAGACAAGACAAGACAAGGTTACTTTTAGTATGAAACAAAATCTCAGCTTTCAAACTGTATTATTTCACAAGAAATTCAAACAATAAATAGTTTTGTGGCCCTTTAATGTCTTGTGACAGATTGCTCTAGCACCTCAGTATAAGCGGCACAGAAACTGATCATCGCTTCCTCTTTAATAGTTACAGTGCGAAATAAACATGAATGAACATCAGAAGATATCTTGTTTCAACCGTGAAAAGATGTCAATACACAGTTTTTCAAGTTCAAGTAACCAACGTTAATTTACTCTCCTCCTGGTTTGTACGTTGGACAAAAATGGCATAATTTGGCTTTATGATTGGTCAGATCGTCCATCAAACTCCCTGCAAAAATGCCAATTTACAGGAATAGTTAACCGAAAATAAAAATTAGCTGCAAATTTACTCAGCCACAGAGTTTGAAACATGAGTTTTTTTGTCTGAACAAGTTTGGAAAAATTTTGCATTAATCACATGCCCATTGATTGATCCTCTGCAGTGAATGGGTGCCATCAGAATTGCAGTCTAAACAGCTGATAGAAACATCACAATAACCCACAAGTAATCCATATGACTCAAGTCCATCAGTTAACATCTAGTGAGGTTAAAGTCCATTTGTAGGAAACAAATCCGTTATTGAAACGTTGCTAAAATAGTCCATAATCCATAATATTGCTTTCTCTAGGTCTCCAAATCTGTTCTGATGAAGAAACAAACTCATCTACATCTTGGATGGCCTGAAGGGGAGTCAATTTTCCGCACATTTTAATTTTTGGGTGAACCATTTTTTAAGGATTGTGGGTCGTGTAATACTGTATTTCACAAATAATTAAATACTTCACACACTAAACACATTGTTCTGAAATTAAAATCATGTTAGAAATGCTAAATGGACTTCTCATCTAATGGTAGATCAATCTTGATTACGTAAATTGCCCAAAATCAATTTCTCTTTAGAGAAAGAATGAATGTGATTTTTTATTCACAGATCTCTCTAAAAAGGCTTATTGGATTGTACATTAATTAATCAATATGCAAATCTCTGATGTTATTAGTGTAAAAACATTATAAATAAATACAAACTTTAACCGTCTCTTCCTTCCTAACAGATTAGAGCGAGAAAGAATAAACTGTGGTTCTTTAAATAGGCCATGACCAGTCGTTCACACACCCACAACACAATAAAAACACACAAAATAATGGGCCAGTAGTTCCTGCCAAGCAGAACAGTTGGAGGATTTGTGAGTGTTGGTTCCCATATCTCAAGAGACTTGTGCTTTTCTTCTGCTTGGGTTGGTAACTGATTTTGGACACAATCCACATAAAACAGTGTCACATACCGTGCCACCATTCTACCAATATGCAAAGAAATATCTGCCCTGCAAATTCAAGTATGTGCTATTGAGGGAATTATAAAATTATTACATAAACAAGGCAGTAGTGCATTCACTTGCATAAACACTTAAAGGGTGATGTTTATGTAGGCCACATAAACATCTGTGAGTGGTGTTCAATTTGAGGACACTCCAGTCTGACAAGCACATAAACACCCAACTTTCTACTTTCTACTCTTCGTCTGTGACTATGTGTGTATCTCTGTCACATTAAGCCTTAAACCATAGTTTATTATTGCACACATGGGGAGAAGTTTTGTCTATAATATGGCTTAAAAAATAAATAAACCAGACTGTCAGCAATAAATCAATGGAGGTTTAGATTAGTGAAAAGAAGCTTATGAGTTAATTTAGAGAGGCAGGACAAAACAGTGTGAAAGACAGAGAATGGGCTGTCTGGATTAGCCCTGAAACAGCTGCAGGCATTATTTCAACAGAAAACTGAATTCAGTACAAACCAGCCAGTGGACAAAAGCTCTGATTACTGTGTAACTATTAGGAAACATGTTGATGAGTTCATCTGTTGCATGGGATACTCATCTCACAAATGCATGCCCATAAACGCACACATTTACTGTATGTACACTCCTAAAATCCTAATACAAATGTTTGTCTCAGTATATTGTTTCTAAAAATTCATTTTCTGCTGATGTCACCCTATACCTTTAACCTCTTCAAGCATCTGTTAAAAGTTTACACCCCCTTTCAGAATATGCAAAATGTCATACAAGGGATCATACAAAATGCATGTTATTGTTTATTTAGTACTGACCTGAATAAGATATTTCACATAAGAGACGTTTACATATAGTCCACAAGAGAATATAATAGCTGAATTTATAAAAATGACCTTGTTCAAAAGTTTACATACACTTGATTCTTGTGTTCTGTGTTCTTACCTGAATGATCCACAGCTGTGTGTGTGTGTGTTTAGTGATAATTGTTCATGAGTAAAAACATGCATTTAGAGCTGGGGTTGAAAACTTTTGAACAGAATGGAGATGTGTACATTTTTCTTGTTTTGCCTAAATATCATATTTTTTCATTTAGTACTGCCCTACAGTGGTTACAGAAGATAGTTACATGTTACATGTTTTATTTATTGTGTATTTATATGTACACAATAAATATACAAAGTAAACACACATATAGTATGTAAACAAACTTTTATTTTGGATGCGATTAATTGTGATTAATCTTTTGACATGCCTAGTTTTTTTATACATTTGATTACTTTATACAATGTACAAATTTTTTTTTTACATTTAGGCTAGTATTAGTTTTTTATGATATTGACACTAGTGAAAAGAATTATGAAATGTATATGGTATCACATTTTTTTTCTCATAAAGACCTAATTTAAAGCAAAAGTAGCTATATTGTGATATGTATATCGTTACCATGGAATATAATTACTCATATCGTGATGTAAGATTTTAGTCATGTCGCCCACCCTATTCACAACCTTTCTGTGATAGGCAGAGTTTAATAATGAATCATTTTAACCCACCTTCCTGTACAGACAGTAAACTTCTGGCACACTTTCTTTACATGCAGCAATTTAAAAAGATCAGTGTGTTTCAAAGTGTTAGAAAGAAGTGTTTTGTCCATACAATGAAAGTCAATGGGGTCCAAAACAATGTAAGAAGAAGAAAAAGTCATTTTGCTTCGCAATATGCTTCTTTGCATTTAGGAAAAACATGGGGAACAAATGACAACATTTTCATTTGGTGAACTATTCCTTTAACACATATTTACGGCACAAACTGTTGACAACCAACTCGTGAATGTTTACTGAAACTGAGCATTACCTTTTGTTGGCCAAAACCAATACTTCCGACGATGCTTCATTTTTCTTAATCCATTCCCCATGATATGCTGTTTTGTGATTACATGAATGCAGTTTTCCTACTCGTCAACAGATTCATTTTTAGATCTCAACCGGGTGATAATCAGAGTTCCGTTAACAGCCTCCTCTCCATGCTCTGACAACCAACCGCTACTTTCTTTCCCAGAGTCACTGTGAAACTTCTCATTGCTGGCATGTTGGAGCTCATTAAAGTGAGAACCGTTGGATCACCTACCGGAGGCAGTGCGGTGGAGGAGAGCTTTCCTGAGGCCAGAGCCCAGACAATCCATCACTGTCCATCAGCGAGACTTTACAAAACAGAGAAAACTTAAAGACATTGATTGGAAGAATCCAGGGGTTCTACAAAAGGACTGCAGAGAAAGCAGGGGGAGAAAGTGAAGCCCAGCTTCCTGTAGATGAATAATGGACAAAAATATCCACTGTATCACCACTTCCTCTCTTATTCCCTCTGGTGCTCACCTCTAAAAACAGGCCGGTTTACAAAACCAAGCTCCAAACTTTTCCCTAATGCAAGACGAAGGATTTTTGCAGAAATCTTTTCACGTAAAAGCCAAAGGATCCTAATATCCTGTTTTTCAACGTTTCTTCATTCATTGACATTAATTGCTGAACTATAGATGTTTTATGGCCTATGTTGGCATTCCAGAATGTTCCATTAAATCTTGAGTCCAGTAAGAGTGTAGGTGAGGCTCCTGGTGCAGAGAATCTCCAAAAATGAGTCTCTCCTAGGGATGATGTTTGAGTTACAGGATTGCCCCATTCCTCTAGCCCAAAGGGGAGGGAACTCCAGACAAAAATCAGGAAACTCCAGCCCTGCTAAGGAGCTGAGTTAATCAAGAGGAAAGGGGCATGGACAGGACTGCCCTGGGTGGAGGGGTGGGTTACGTAAAGCTCCATTACTATAACTAATCCTCATAGGTAAACAGAGCAGAGCCTTGAGTCAACTAAGTGTGAAATCAATCATCTAGGCTAGGGTCTTGAACTCTCTAGAGTCAGGATGGCAGACGAAATGAATGAAATTACATATAGTTGGATTCAAAACTCTTACACCCTTTAGAATAAGTCACTGTTCCTGATTTCTCATTGACTTTTTAACCCGATTACCAACCTACTGTATGATATGACTAAAACAAGACCTTGCAACACCCCTGTCTGCTGTGCATTGTGTTCTTTACAATAGGCAAGAGAGGAATTCACCCTCCTGTCATCAGTACCTGAGAAGAAATTTTTCCTCTCTGACAGGAAGTGCGTCATTTCGGGTTGACCTTGCCTACTGGACCTTCCCATGCATGTACACAAACCCTTAACCCCACCCCCATCCCCTGAACATTTACATGGGAAATATGGAGTTATTTCATAATTTGTCTTTGTGAAAACTACACATTTTGGGTGACTCTGATTAGTTAAACACTCAATCTCTTTACACTACAGTTTTTTTAAAGTTTGGGCCTTTTCATTTTTTGCAAAAAAAATTGTTAAAAAAAAAAAAAAAAAAAAATTATATTATTTGAAATTTTCTATTTTTATATACAGTATCAATCAACGTTTTTGAACAGTAAGATTTTATGATTTCTAGATTATGCTTTTTAAAGAATTATCTTCTGCTCACCAAGCCCTGCATTTATTTGATCCAAAGTACAGCAAAAACGGTAAAAATGTTAAATATTTGTACTATTTAATATATGTGTTTTCTATTTAAATATATTTTAAAATTAAATGTATTTAATTTTATTTATTTTTCAGGATTCTTCGGTGAATAGAAAGATCCAAAGATCAGCATTTATCTGAAATAAAAAGCTTTTGTAACAATATACACTTTATCATTTAAAAGCTTGTCTCTATAAACACTATAATGATAGAAATTAATATTTTTATTTAGCAAGGATGCTTTTAATTGAAAGATTTTAAAGACAATTTTAATGTTACAAAATATTTATATTTCCAATAAATGCTGTTCATACATAATAATAATAATAATAATAATAATAAAAAAATGTTTTTTTAACAGTAAATCAGAATATTTGATCGATTTCTGAAGGATCATGTCACTGGAGTAAGGATCCTAAAAATCCAGCTTTGAAATCACAGGAATAAATTACACTTGAAAACACCAAGTGTAATTTTGAAACAATATTTCAAAATTTTACTGTTTTGCTGTGCTTTGGGTCAAATAATAAATTTGAGCATAAAAAGTTTGCCTAAACTGGAATTACACAGTAAAACTAAGAAATAAAAGTCCTACCAAAAGTAGATATTACTATTTTCTAGATGTGTTGCAAAATAAATATTTAATGAAGGATTCATGGTTTTAATTTTGATCTAGCACTGCACCATTCTTTCCAAACGGACCTGCATAACATCCTCCATAAATTTGAAAAAGAGTTATTTTAAATAGCAACAATATTTAAAAATTTTACTGTTTTGCTGTGCTTTGGGTTAAATAAATGCAGGCCTGGTGACAGAAGAGACTTCTTTAAGACATGATAAAAATCTTCAAATAATCCTTCATTTGAATAAAATAAATTTTAGATGCCTGATTTTTGATCAATTTAAGAAATCCTTGCTGAATAAAATTAGTCATTTCTTTAAACAGTAGTTTTGCACAGTTTATATATAAAAAATATAAATTGCCCTAAATTATCAAAAATGTGTATACCACGAGAGACAATAGGTGAAATATTACAGGATAATAAAAGATAACATTTAACTTCATTTACTGGACACACAAACTGTCGTGATTGACATAATAGTACACATTAGAAGCTACACTGTCAAAAGTTTTTAATGTGTCAATTTAGAAATAACATCAGAAATGTGCATTGGACTCTAAGCACAGTGTTCAGAGGTTGCAAAACCTATTTTTTTTAGTGTTATACTGCCACCTGCTGGATGCTTCAACATGTAAATCTACCTTGAAAAAGCTCTGTAGAGCAACATACCTGAAGACAAGAGTATTAAAGTCAATTCCTTGCTGATATGACCATATTTATTTTAGACAAGATTCCAGTGTTATACTTCAAATTATGTCTCATTTCCTGTGGCTGGATCGCAGCAGCCTCAAATATTTACTAGAGGATAATGGAGGGTGTGTAACCATGAGTTATTTATAACCCTTCTCTCTCACATCATAAACTACAGCCCTGCTATAGTGCAAAATACACCATTTACAGCCAAATAATGTCTGATAAGCTCTCATGATGTTACGACAACAGGTTCGTCTCACCTGACTCTGAACTCCTACAACACTGAGCTCAGTGTCAGGAAGGAAGCATGGATTCTGCGAAACACCACAGAAAATTAATAGTTAACTTTAACAACAGCACACTTGTGTCAGTGCATGCCAAAAATAGTTATTTTACTCAAATCCCAACAGTGGAAAGCATTTTCATCTAGTTTCAATCTAGTATTTGTTTTTTTTTTGTTTTTTTTGCAGGAAATAGCTCCTAATGGTCCCTTATCTTTTTCCTGTTCGTGCTGCATCCACTCTATTGTTTAAATAAGCTGGATATGAGAGCAGCCCGATCATTTTAAAGAGATAGTTCACCCAAAAATGTACATTTTGTTCCTACGGAAGAAAGTTCATCTTCCCAACAAAAATTAAGATATTTTTGATGAAATCCGAGAGCTTTTTGACAGACAGCAAGACAACTACCACATTCAAGGTCCAGAACTGTAGTAAGGACATTGTTAAAATAGTCCATGTGACATCAGTGGTTCAACCATAATGTTATGAATCTACAACAATACTTTTTGTGTGCAAAGAAAAAAAATAACACCTTTATTCAACAATTTTTTCTGTTACGTGTCAATCTTTGATGTGCATTTATGAGAGTACCATGAGAGTTTAACTGATTATCAGACTGATCATCTGTAATATTTTATAAATTGTATGGTTAAGTTGGACACATTGCATTTGATTTTGTATTTTTGCATCGTTTTGCATGTCGGAAGTGAGTTAACTGTACAAATCCCTCATGAAAGCAATGTTTTCAGCAAATAAAATCCAGCGTCTAACTCCCACAGACATCAACAACAATCTAACTCATTGAGTTCCTCATGCTCGTTCCGATTCACTGGACAGTCAAGCTCACAGACGCAGAAAGTGGAACTTCATGGATAGATGAGACCCACTGCAGTCTCTTTTATAAGACACAGTACTAGTCCTCTGGACTGACAATAGTGAATAGCCAGCATTAAGAATAAATACTGTATTATAGAGAAAATTAAAATCAGGTTGATTTTTACTTTTTGCTTAACATAAACAACAACAATATAACCTTAAAACGGAATTCCTATGCAACATTATCTAAAGAACCACAATGTTTTACTGTCACTGCAAGGAAAAATCTGCACTGGCATTCATCCAGTCATAGACACTCTGGACTCTATGGCACCAATTGACTTGTATACATAAGTAGCTGTGTTGTGCCATGCAGAGTAGTCTTGACGGGCTGTTATTTCTAAACACAAACGGACTCAATAGCTAATACACTGTGCAACAGCAGTGCTCCTGCACATTCCTTATCCTTAAGCTACAGAATTATGCAGGCTGGTTCATACTCAGAGATGAGACATGTCACTACTGCAAACACTGCAACGCAACCCGTTGAGACTTGTTCATGCTCATATCCTGCGCTTTCAGTACAAACAGAGCTTTCTTCCAAGGTAGAAAATGGAGTTTGGCATGTTTTCCAATGCATTTTCCACGCTTTGCCAAATCTCTTGTGTGCTGTCAGAGATTAAGGCAACCAGCGGTGATGAATTTGAGCATAAAAAGATTGCCTAAACTGGAGTTACACAGTAAAACTAAGAAATAAAAGACCTACCAAAAGTAGATGTTACTATTTTCTAGTTGTGTTGCAAAATAAATATTTAATGAAGGATTCATTGTTTTAATTTTGATCTAGCACTGCACCATTCTTTCCAAAAGGACCTGCATAATCTCCTCCATAACTTTACAGGGCTGTTTACTTATCATATGTTCCCGTGGACCACAAAACCAGTCTTAAGTAGCATGGGTATATCAAGCAATGACCAAAAATACATTGTATGGGTCAAAATGACAGATTTTTCTGTGCCAAAAATCATTAGGATAATAAGTAAAGATATTTTGTACATTTCCTACCGTAAATATATCAAAACTTAATTTTTATTAGTAATATGCATCGCTAAGAACTTCATTTGGACATCTTTAAAAGCTATTTTCTCAATATTTTTCACCCTCAGATTTCAGATAATCAAATACTTGTACCTCATCCAAATAGTGTCCTATCCTAACAAACCACACATCAATGGAAAGCTTATTTATTCAGCAAATATAAATCTTCATAAAAAAAAATTACCCTTATGACTGGTTTTGTGGTCCAGGGTCACACATAAGCTATATGTTTATCAGAATGTAAATATTTATCAAATATTAATACAATAAATCAAATATGCAAACATTTTGTACTATATACTGTATCGTGGAGGAGACATAATGTGTCAGTCGATAGAGATTTTCTATATCTAAACATAAACAAATAAATAAATAAATACAAATTGTACAAATTATTGACCTTTGAAAAACGTTTTAGCCAGTGTCAGTCACGAAGAAAATATTCCCACAAAGTTTAAGTTACGTATAAACACTCAAAAGTTGGCCTGACAATACAACTGTTTCCCTGAAAGAACTACATCCAGTGTTCGGGACGTTTGGCACGAGAAGGATAAGCCCCTAAACGGACTATGCTCTCTCACCTGACCGCTTCACTCACCTGAGGATTCTGGGCATTCCTCCGCCGGCGAATCTGCTGTCTGCTTCGGCTTTGACTTCCTCCGGATAGCGTTTCTCCTCAGTTCGCTCATGTTTACGTTAGCTCGTTCCAACATTTAAAAGACTTGATTTACAAATTAAATCCTTTGTAAGTAAATAACAGGTGTTTTAGGTCCAAGCTGCATTTCGGGCTAAGTCCATGTCTTAAGCGTCTGCAACCGTCTACAACTCTGTAGTGTTATGCAAGAGTAAAGCGAAACGCTTCGAATTAGTGTTTTCCTTTCTTCGATTCTTTGGCTCTTACAGTAGTAGCCTATACTGTTCTGAGCCAGTCATTATCGCTTTATAAGGTCATATCACCGCCCTCTAAGAGCTCTGATAGCACGATTGGTCCAGCTATTTCCTCTCTGACCTCCTACTGTATACTTTCACTCACCGACCTCAAAATATTAGTTTGTGGGGATTTTGATTCATCCCTCAGTGAGTCGAATCTTTTGAATCCGTTTACCTAAACACTACTTAGCCAATCAAATTAGAGAACCGGTGTTGTGGGGAATTGACTCCTTGCCTGGGAATTATCTGCAGTAAAGAACTGTAACTGTGAAATACAATAAATAACTATAAATTAATACATTATTCAAATTAAGTCTGGTTAGCAAGTCATTTTCATTGTGTTGATGACCTTCTTGAAGACTTGAAAACACTGTTGGTAATCCAATTAACTGTTGCATAATGTGATTTGGGATTGTCTACACTGAACAACTGTACAATACCATGACAAAATTGCAACAAGCAAAAGATAAATGATTAAATAAATTATTTATAAATACATATACACTACCAGTCAAAAGTTTTTGAACAGTAAGATTTGTAATGATTTTTAAATAAGTCACTTTTGCTCACCACGCCTGCATTTATTCATCAAAAATACAGCAGTAATAATGTGGTATATGTTTACTACTTAAAATGACTTTTTTCTGTTTTAATGTATTTTAAAACAGAATTTATTCCTGTGATTAAAGCTACATTTTCAGCAACATTACTCCAGTCTTCAGTGTCAAATAGAAAAGTTATTTTAAATAGTAAAAATGTTTCATTTTTTTCTGTTGCTGCTATACTTTGGATCAAATAAATGCAAGCTTGGTGAGCAGAAGAGACTTAAAAATAAATAAATAAATAAATAAATAATCTTAACTAGTAGTGTAAATTATTAAATTTTTTTTAATTATTAAGTACAATTAGTCTAGTCATTTTTTCTGTGTCCTACCAGTTTTGATTCACAGTGAGTCGACTCTTTTGAACCAGTTCACCTAAAATACGTTATTATAAAAAAAAATGTCTTCATTAAAACTGAAAGACATTAAAATGCAAAATAAATTTTAAGGCAACAAAAGTACAAGCGTGTCACATCGTCTCTCAATTAATCAGGACAGGACTCTGCAAATGTTTTTAGATTTTATTTCACAAAAAAGTATGTGGCTTATGACTGTATACACATAAAAATATCCTGCGGCAAGATCATGCTTTCACCAGTACACACCATGTGACATTGTGGGTGTTATTCAGTAAATTTCACTTCAGAGGCAACAAATCTACCACAATGTGTAGTTAAAACCGAAACCTCTCTTGTATTGGAAATGCTCAAGAAGAAATATATAGCGTCTAAAACGCCAAATGAACGGGTTAGAATGAACAGAAACTGAGAACTGGGAGCTAAAAGAGATTGTGAATGAAACCATTGATCTTATATCCTTCTTTGCCTGTCATTAAACAGACTAAGCTTTGTTCTCCTTCCACAATGAATACAGTTATGCTTTGAGAAGCGTCTGATGGATTTTTCATCTAGACCCATCAATAACCTTTAAGCCAATCAATAAGACTGAAAATGTGTTTTTGTGGTTTGCTGCTGTATAAAAACAATGACATCTGATATTTCTCCATGCCCTGCTGGTACAAATCACGATGTGATTGGAGGACAGATGAGCAAATGAAATGAAAATCCTGTGCCTGTTTCAAAATGCATAGATACATGTGTTTGTGCTTTATATAAGTGTAAAGTTTAGTTAAAACTTAAAGAGAAAATGAAAATGAGAGATTCTAGTGAATATGGGCTACAGTAAATAGGGCTTGTATGCTGTTTTTGGAGCAGATCTGAGAGTAATAAACCCACTTCATGTTCAAATTTAGCAGCGCACTGGGATCAAGCCTCACTCAAGCTTTAACTCCACTCCCTCAAACATGATTTTTGCCCAGCGGGCACTGAAATAGGCCTACACATCCACTCAATCAATCAAGACTTATCTGACATCACTTCAGCAATAAAAAAAAGAGAATTCAGGTATAAAATATAATCTTTATGTATTGCAATAAACTAAAAAAGGACAAAGAAACAAGTTGCATGTGCAATGATGTTAGAGAATTTGCAAAACTCATTCGTAGTATCACTGTATCCAAACATCACCTCAGAAGCTCGATGGTCATCTTTCTATCATGTCAAACTTTTTTGTGGTCAAAGATTGAAAATATTAGTTTTCACCTTGCATACTGTAATACTACTCCTGGGTTGATGTAATTAATACTAATTTTTGTGGTTTAAAGTGTATTTTTTTTTTTTTAAATAATCTGCAATCACATCCAAAATCATATTTGTATTAAAATAATCAGACACAACACACATCATATTTTAAAATAAACAAATAAAAACACAAATAAATTAAGTAATAAATAGATAGATAAATAAATAAGCATACATCAGTCCATTTCCGTTTGCTCTCATCTCACTCAGGATGATAATACTTTCACAACTAGCATTACTGAATAATTTATCCAATTTCAGTGACTGGGTGGGAAAATAGGGCGGGTCTCTCTGGGATCACACATCTGATTGGCTGGAGGTCAAGATGTGCCCCGCCCCCTTTATCAGTCTCTGTGAGGATTGGTCACTGTCCAACGACAGAAGGCTAAGGGCCGAAAAGATGAGAATGATGGGCCAGACAGTTGAAAGGGTCACATGGAAGTCTGGAGTTGGCCGCAGTCGTCTGGTCCTCTTGAAGAGCTAACAACACATTACGACTAGCAAGAGACAAAGACACAGGCAGAAGGGAGAGAAAACAGAAACAGCGGCCATGAGTTGGTGTAAAATGAAATCACCAGATCCTGTTTCCTATTAAACTGGAGCAATTGTTTTAGAGAAAAAAAAAATAAAAAATCATAATTTGCTAATTCAGACATGAACATTAACTCACTTTTGACAGACACACAGAGGCACATGCAAAAGCAAGAAGCTTTTAAAAGGCAAAGTTGTATGGGATGAAAGGAACGTTGTCTGTATCTGACAACTCGGATGAGAGGGTGATGAAAGGATGCTAGGCATCTCAGTTTGATTTTTTGTAAACCATACCAGTCAAAAGTTTGCAATAATTATGCTTTTTAAATGTTTTTGAAAGCATGACTGCATTCATTTGATATAAAATACAGTAATATTGTGAAATATTATTAAAACTGCCCTATATCTGAATATATTTTAAAACTAGTCCTGTGATGGCAAAGCTGAATTTTTAGCAGCTATGTCACATGGTCATATTATTCAAATATGCTGATTTGGTGCTCAAGAAACATTTCTTATTATTAACAAAGGTAAAAACAATCTTTTGGTGGAAACAACAAAAAAAAAAAAAATAATGCATCACTGTTTCTACAAAAAATCTCAGCAGAAAAAGATAATAAAAATCTTAAATAACTGAGCAACAATAATAATTGCATCAGATCACATGACACTGAATACTGGAGTAATGAAAATTCACAGGAATAAATTACATTTTAAAATGTAGCTGCAAGCAGCGATTACCGGGGTTCAAGCGCTTTAGGCATTTAAATGCACATAAAAAAGACATTACTTATTAGTTAGCAAGCCTGTTACCACCTAAATCAATTCATCTTTAATCAAATACAGTAATTTTGGCAATAATTATTAATATTTACCTGTTTATTACTGCATATAATTCATTAAAATAGAAGTTTAATTTCATAAAGTACAAGTTCATATCAAAATGCACCTATATTTTTTTTTTGCATTTTGTGTTTTTCAGTTGAAAAAAATAGTTTTTCCCTATATATTCCATTTTTAATTATTCTTGTGAACCCAGTCTCGTGTCTCATCTCGTGGGAAAAAGTGTTCCAGTTCCAGAGGCAAAGTTGTTCGGAATGAGTAGGTCTGTAATATGATGTGAATATTGTGCGTATCATGCGCATGTGTGCAAAGTACAATATACAGTGGCCGTTTTCTTTCAGGGCCATGAGTCAAACAGGCCCATCGAGTGTCGTTCCAACTGACATTCTGTTACCCTTGTCTAACAGGTGCTGGGATACACAATTTTGTTTTGAGATACACAATTGTCTTTAGACAATTTTTTTTGCGTCCCTTTGTAATGGAGTGTCGAATGTTCAACTTTTTTTGATAATTATTGATATTTACTCTCCAGAGAATCTCCCTGCGCTGGTTTGGTTTTGATCGGGCAAAAAACCTAAGACTAGTTCACAAAATTTTTTCAGGGTGACGGATGAATCTGAGGCGTGTGCTTTGTCCACCATGAGCCAAGGATTCCAACGACACACTTGAGCCTGCAACAAACCAATTTCGTACTTTTCATTGCTGTACTGCCCCTCTCAGGCTGATTGGGTCAAGCCTTGGTCACGTTGTAGCCAGTTTGAATACTATCATCCCTCCAAGCTTAAAGACTCTATGACTTACAGGAACCTCTTAATATATTAAAATAAAATAAGTTATTTTACATTTAAACAATATTTCACTATACTACTGTTTTTACTGCCTTTTTGACCAAATAAATGCTGCATTGGTGAGCATAAGAGGCCTTATTTAAATCTTAATTATTACAAACTTATGACTGATAGTGTATATCTACTGTATTGTAAAAGTGTGAACAAGTGGGTGGCTTCTGTTAACAATACTTGTGAATGCGTGATCCTCCAAAAATAGAGTGAGAAAGGAAGCAGTAGAGCGCGAGTTCCTCTAAAGAGCGGGTTACCTGTGGCCCGTTGATGCCCTCCCGCGCCTCAGTTTTGGGGAGGCTGGCGGTACTGAGGCAGCAGGCTGCTGACAATCTAAGAGAGACTGATAAATTAGACAGATATACAGAGGTGTGACAGTCAGGGTTAGTGACACAAACACAGACATCAATGGGCACAGAGATGAAAAGTGAATGGCTACAATGGTCTAACTGGAGTGTGATTCTATGTGTTAATCTCATGCAGAATCACACTTACAATGAACAAACAGAGCAATGAGAGAAAAATAATCAGCATTCAGCTGCGTATATTTGCGTACATTCATTAGGAACACCAAGTATGAAGATGGAAGGAAAGCAAGGTGGAACCACCTTCTGTTTGTTAAAATGAGATACACTGCAGTTTAAAAATTTGGAGTCGGTAAGAATTTATTCCTGTGATAACAATGTTAAATTTTCAGCATTGTTTCTCCAGTCTTCATGTGACATGATCCTGCAGAAATCATTCTAATATGCTGATTTGGTACTCTAGAAACATTTCTTATTTCACCATTAATATTGCTTAATATTTCTTTAGAAAAAGTCATTCTTTTTTATTTCCAGGATTCTTTGATGGAAAAAAAGTTCATATTCAACAGCATTTATTTGAAACATAAATATTTTGTACATTATAAATGTCCTTACTGTCATTTTGATCAATTTAATGCATCCATGCTGAATAAAAAAATATTAATTTCTTTTAAAAAATCTTTCTGATCTCAAACTTTTAAACATTAGTGTACATGTCAAGTGCAAATGACATACAGCATTGCTTCTTTGTTAATGGGAGCATGCAAACACACATACATTTACACATTTAACAAGACAAACAGTAATATTTAAAACATCACAAGTGATGCTGTCTAGCTAAGAGCATGTATACAAAACTAGAGCAATATATGGACATTTTCTTCTTATTTTTCCATTTAGACTACAATGTGAGTAGTTATTGTGCAAAACTGGCTGTCATGACGCTGGGGGATTGCTATGAAGCCAATTTATGTGTTTAATACATTGCTATGCAGTTTGTGGGTGTACTGGGTGGTTGTTAATATAAATGCATTAGTGACATAACCATCTCTATATTGCTAACAATAGACCAATTTGGAGTGGACGTCACAGTTACATCACCTGCAGATGTGTGTGCATTGTGGTGGCAGAAAAACACTGGTAACAAGTGGAGGGAAACGGGTAAAATCCATTAAATAAGAGAAAAATGGTATTGTATTGTTGTGCCTTTGGATGTCAGAATCAGAATGCAAATCATTTTTATAGAATACTCTCATCAAAGATGTCATTTAAAACTAAACGCAATCGTTTCAACAGACTATGGATGAAACCTGCTGTTACTCTATTTTTAAAGCATAAATTTGTCTACAAAATATTCATATATGCAGTTCACAGGGAACATATTATATTAGCCCTACAGTTAGAGTGTAAAATACTATTTAAACCTATAACATCTTACATATTTACCTATTTTATATCTCACAAATCTGACTTTTATATCCCATAGCTCAGACTTCATAATTCAATTTAACTCAAAAATAGCAAGTTTGTCATTCGCAGAGAGAGCTACAAGTTGATTTTTCTTATCGGAACTGAGATATAATCTCAGAATTGCGAGAATGTCAGACTTTTGAAATATAAACTCATTTTTATTCTTTTTTTTTCCCATGGCTTCCTTTAGACCGCTACTTGAAACCGTCATTTTCTGCCACCACATAAGCTCCGCCCACAAAAACGTCATCACTATTTGCAAACACTGAAATGGTCTATTATATCTACAGCCCCGAAGTTAAAAATTAGTATTATTATTTTAATCAGATGGAAACTACTGTTCTGTTGTTGGGATATGTTTTGATCGCCATGGGCAAAACAGCATTTGACACATTCGGTAATGAGTGTAAAATGTAGAAACACTGACACCTACAGGCGGAAATTGGAAGCGTCCACTGCTCTTTTAAGGACACCATACCAGGAATAACAACGAGTGTTTTTAGTGCGTACTGTCAATACTGGGTACTGTCTTTCTTTCTTTTTTTTTTTTTAATCTATCAGAAACTAGTGTTAGTCCTTTGACATGTTATGTCATAATATGAGATTAAATTGTTCTGAATTCTTCCTTACATTTAAGGGGAAAACATTATCAAGTGCTATTTTATTTCTTAATGTTGGGTCTTGGTGACACCGGTGAAGCGGATCAGACTGGTTTCCATTACACTACAGTAAAACTCCATGATTTACAAATGTCTGAGTCACATCATACACAATACACGTCACACATATTTAAGCAATGCACAGGAAATGGCAATATTACAAAGTTAAACTCAACCTGAAAGCTCTGATTATTCCTAGAAGAAGAAAAAGAAAGAAAAAAACCCCCCACAAATTTCCAGAGGCTTGCCTATACATGTAATGTAACTGCTGTCTATCATCAGATCTGTATGAACTGCATCTCAGTCAGTCTTGCATAAGCAACACGAACACAATGTTCTGATGTTCTGTACAACCTTCAACTGCTGACCTTGTCAAATGCTTTTTGGCCCACAGCTCCTTAAATAAACGTCATTCTACAAAACGAGTGCCATTTTTGTATTATATACTGCACTTATTAAAGATACACATTACATATTATATACATGTATATGTAAAAAGAGTAAATATGTAAAAATGTTTTATCTGTTATTTGCTGTTAAAAAGTAGCTCATTTTCTGTTTTATTTTTTAAATGTTATATTTTTCAGATTTCCTCTTTTATATTCTCCTTGCTAAATGACCAAATACTCGCATTTTGAAAATAAAATATATGTAAATAAAAAGTACCATTTCTTTCTCTATGCTTAAGTTGAGCAAAACAATAGATTTTTGTTGAGTAAATAAAATAAAATAAAATAAAACTGGTCTGTATGTTTGTCAGTAGGGGCCAAACATAAATTGTTGCCATTATTTTCTGAAAAAAAATCTAATAATTCAGGAAAACAAAAATAGAAATAATAATATAATATAGAATAATCCATTATATAATTATACAGAAATATTAACATTAAATGATCTAATATGGACCTTTCAATTTTACAACCATAATCAAAGGGCTTAAAATGTCATATGGCAAAACTGTCCACTGTTACCCATTGTATATTAACATATGAGGCCCTGGAACCAGTCATAAGGGTCACATGAAAGCTGAATAAATAAGCGTTTCATTGATGTATGGTTTATTAGGATAAGACTATATGTGGCCGAGATACAACGATTTAAAAATCTGGAATCTGAGGGTGCAAAAAAAAAAAATCCAAATATTAAGAAAACCGCCTTTAAAGTTGTCCAAATGAAGTTCTTAGCAATGCATATTACTAATCAAAAATTTAGTTTTGATATATTTACAGTAGGACATTTACAAAATTTCTTCAATGAACATAATCTTTACTTAATATCCTAATGATTTATTGCATAAAAGAAAAATCAGTAATTTTGACCCATACAATATATTTTTGGCTATTGCCACAAATATACCCGTGCTACTTAAGACTGGTTTTGTAGTCCAGGGTCACATATTAACCTTGTTAAAATGCATTAAAAACATACATTTAATTTGAGATTTGAACTATACAATTGACAAAAACATTAATTTATTAAAACATTCAGAATTTACTAAAAAAAAATGGCCCTATCAATAGAAAGGCACCCGTTCCATAGAATGACTCATGCTATAATGAATGACACATTTGATGTGGCTCTGTAGCTCATTGAAATGCAGTAGCTGGGCAGCAGGCAGCAAGTGCAAGAACACGTCCCTGCATTTGCATATGGCAGATCCTGCATTGCCATATGCTGTGTCCATGAATAGAACAGCTCTCGCTGGCACATTTCATCATACAGGGCGCGTTGGGATCAACTGAGCATTTTCTGTTAGCTGGCAAAGCAGTTTGCAATTATCCTTAAAACAGGTTTAATGTGATTATACATAAGCTACTACTCATGGATACTACTCAGTATACAGCACTTTAAAAGACTCACAAAGCTTGATAATGCCATAAAGGCCAAAGTAACTGTTTTATCCTTCAATACACACTGTTGCCAGTGGATGGAGCTGTATTAATGTCAGATGTGCTATTTGCCAATGCAAAAATAACTGAAAACTCCATCACACAAACTAGCTGCTTTGCATGCAGTATGTAGCACCCATTTCTTCAAGCCATAAAATGGAAGCGCACATGCAAGAAATATATTCTAATAGAAACATGCACCAATCAATACCTGTTTGCTTTACAGAATAATTCTTCCAACATGATCCGAATACATATCCTTACTGACGGAGATTCCAACAATTATGCTTGCCGAAAAAAAAGTTTTCATACCCAGGCCGCACAAAAGACATCAAACATAGTACATTTTTTGTTTTTTTAATCTTATTTTTATGCCCAGACAACATTTTAATAAGTACTATCTTACAAAGCCATGTGACTCAAGTACACTATCTGTCAAAAGTTTGGAATTTTTAAGATTTTTTAATTTTTTAAAGAAGTAAGAAATCATTCTAATATGCTGATTTGGTGCTCAAGAAACATTTGTTAATATTATCAATGTTGAAGACAGCTGATTGTTTACTAATACAAAGTCATATCCAATCATACATTTCTTTACTGTCACTTTTGATCAGTTTAATGTGTCCTTGTTGAATAAAAGTATTATTTTCTTCCTTTTTTTCCCATATCTTTTGAGTAGTAGTGTATAAGCACAACTGTTTTTAACTGATAAAATTAAGAAATGTTTACTGAGCAGCAAATCAGCATTTAATTTTTTTCTGAAGGATTATGTGACACTGAAGAGTAATGATGCTAAAAATTTCAGTTAATAAACATTTATATATATATATATGTGTAAATCACTGTGATAAGAGACTTCTTTCACAAAATATAAAAAAATGTAATTATTTTAACATTTGACCGATATAGTCAGAAAATCAATTCAGTTTGAATTAGTTGAAATTTCAAATAGTTTCAATAAAAAAGTCTCTAAATCTATCCCTGAGTTGAATCATATGCTCCAAGCAGTCATATCACATGGAAACCAGTCTGTCCTTAAACCATGTCACCTACTGAGTTTCACTACTAGGCATTCTGGGAGTCCCAGGCTGGACTAGAGAGGTTCTTGAAGTGGCCGAAGGCGTGAACTGAGTCACATTAGAGCGCATGCGAGATCTCACGATACGTGACGATGGCTGTCGAGCACCCAGGACAGGAGAATGGTAGGGGGAAGTAGGAGCAGATCTGGGAACATAAGCATTAGAGTCTCCGCTATGAGCAACATGACAAAACTCAACACTTAGTGTCTCTGGGTCTAAAACTAAAGTCTGAGTGCCCAGTTTCCACTGCGACTGGCCGAGGAAAAAAGGCTGGGCTGAGGAGGTCCAGGAGGAGGAGGATGGAGCAGGGACATCCAGTGAAGGGGAGCTACTGGCTGATGCAACCGTATTGTTTTGGAATAGATAGGAAGGGTTTTTTGAAACCGATGCAGTGGGACTAGGGGGAGCAGTGAGTGCAGTTCGATGACTTACTTTTTGAGGGCTGCTCTTAATTTTTGGCACTTTCCCTCCACGGCCACAGTGCGACTGCTCGTGGTCAAACTCCAGGTCCTCCAGGCGCTGGGTGAGGGCCAGTTTCTGCTGAATGGCCATTCGCAGGAGGGAGTTCAGAGTCTTCTTTTCATCTTCTGCGGCAGCCAGCTGCCTCTGCATCTCATCCAGCTGGGTTACGTACTCATCACATCTGGACAAAGAGGACAAGAGGACCTTAACATGAAGTGATCAAACATAAAACATCAGAACACAGTGTACAAGACTGAATAAATAATATAGCTGGAAGCAGCGGTTACAAGGGTTCAAGCACTTTTAAGGCATTTAAGCACAAATTTGCTACAAAAAAAATGTAGCAAGCCTGTAACCCAACTAAATCAATGATTTAAAAAAGCATTTTTGGCAAATCCAAGTAATTTACCATAGCAATATGATGTTTTCTAACATTTATGACTGTTATAGTGCCAGCTGTGGTCCGATCTCCTTAAAACTTTGCATGCTTGTTTAAAATCACCTGTCGCGTGTGCTTGTGAAGTTTTGAGTTTTCCTTTAGGGTTTATAGGATCTTGGGTAAATTTGGACAGACCCCAAAGGGAATATTTCAATTTCTTTTGATAATTATTGATCTAGAGAATCCAGAGAATTGTACTGCAGTGTTTTTTTCCAGAGTGAGACTAGTTCATAAAAGTAGTTTTTTTTACATCTTCTCAATCATTTAATGAATTATTTGATTGTCAGCGGTGGTTCTTGAGCCAGAGTTGTCTGGAATGAGGAGTTCTATCATATGATACGAATATCAAACGCACAGTGTACAATTGTTTAAGCTCTTGAAAAATGTGATATCGCCCCTCAGTGGCCGATTTCTTTCAAACTTCTCATAGACCTTAGGGACCATGAGTCAAACAGGCTCACTGAGTTTTGTTCTGATTAACCTCTGTTAACCTTGTCTAATAGGTGGCCATGTTTTTTTGAGATACACAAATGTCCTTATAGACACTTGCACTTTAAAACAAGCTGGTGCACAGCGATTTTCAAGTTGACAGGACACATAGTTGCGTAGATACAGCCATATTTATAGTTTTTCCCTTTTATACTACCACCAAGTGGCAGAGCTCCACGATTTTTGTCCTGTGGCCTCAGATTGAGCTCTGTCGGTGCCAATAGCCTTGTGGGCAGTGCACCGACATACAGCGCCATTGCGCTACGGGCGTCCCGAGTTCGAATCCCGGCTTGAGGACCTTTCCCGACCCTACCCCCTTCTCTGTCTCCCACTTCGCTTCCTGTCACCAATGATCTGTCCTGTCCTAATAAAGCCAAAATGGCCAAAAATAAATCTTAAAAAAAAAAAAGACTGAGCTCTTACATAGGTGTTCTGAGTTTGGAAAAGCCCTCCCCCTTTTGAACGTTTTGGAATCCCTTAGGGACGGGGAGCTGAAAGTTCAACTTTTTTTTATAATCATTAATATTCACTCTCCATCAATTTTCCTGCAGTGGTTTGGTTCCAATCAGGTGGAAAACCTAGGACTAGTTCGCAAAAGTAGGTTTTTCAAAAAATCCGAAATACCTGAAAATTTGGCAAGGCTCACGATCGAATCTGAGGCAAGCGTTTTGTCCAGCGTCCATTCTAACAATTACAATTGTTAAGTGCTACGTGCTTGAATCTTAATTACCTAGAATAATTACAACATATTTTACTACCATAATGACATCAGCCGAAAAGTAGAAGAGTTTCAAGCTGTATATTTTGATGAAAGATTACAAATATAGAACTTATTTAATCATAATCGTGTATTTTGAACTTGAACTTATTTAGAAAAAGAAAACATTCCATTGAATGCAGGCAAACGCACCTTGTGGCAAACATCGCCCTCAGTGAGGAAAAGGTGGCTGCATCTTCCTTGAGGGCTTTTAGTTCATTTCTAAGCTTCATCATTGTCTCTGTCACCATGGACTTCTCACTTTCATATTTACTCTTGAGGTTTGCAAGGGCCACCTCGGCAGTCTAGAAGCAAATATTAAAAACAAACAAAATTCCGTTACATATGCTTTTGAGACCAACACAACATTTGACATAAACTTGGCCTTCTTACCTGTTTGTTGGCTTTCAATACAAGACGTAAGGTTGCGATCTGCTCTCTTTTGGTGCTCAAGAGGGATTTGAGTTTCAGGATCTCCTCCATGCAAACTTCTTTGTCCTTATCGAGGATGGGCGCCAACTCTCGAGCCGCAGCCCTTTGCCTGGACAGCTGGAGTGAGCGGTCCACAGCTTTCTGCAGGTGCTTGATCTGGTCACGTATAATGGCATTGAGGTTATAGATGTTCATGGGTTCCCGGCGGAGATCACCTGTTTCTGGAACTGAGGAGTTTGAGAGAGATGAACCATTGACTGGTGAACCAAAGGGGGTTTTGTTGGGACTTCCTCCTTCCCCTTTAGTTCCATCTCCATTGGGTTCCTTCGATGGAGAGTCTTGAGGACTCTTGGATACGTCTGAAGAGTTAGCAGCTGCGATACGGCGAGCTAAACGTGGAGAAAGCAGTGCTCTCGGGTCTTCGGGGCCCTTCAGACTGCCACTACGTGTAACCCGGCTCTGACGGTAGTAGTCCAGCATGACGCGGTTTGGCGTTTCATTGTTGCACAAGCAAACGTGGTGGTAAAGCTGAGCGAGTTCCTCACTAAACGTAACCAGCTCATCCTGAGCTGTGTTCAGCATGCTGTTACTGTCACTAGCCATAACGGAAGCACAACGGAGCTCCACTTCCAGACTGCTAACCCGCTCACGGCCCTCACGGCAGGCTTTCTCCAATCGTTTCACCTGCTCTTCCAGAGCCTGGACCTTCTCTTCACTGTGGTTGCTGTCTTCTGATTGGTTCTCCACAGACTGGTTATATTTTTCCTTCAAAGCCTTAAGCTCTGCCTTCAAGTCAATGACCTCAGTCACAGCAACTCTATATTTGCATTCCAGAAGCTCCATTCCATTGATGTCTGCCTCATAATCGCAGCAACCGTTAATGGGCCCGTCATTCTTCTCGGACTCCTCCGTGTCAAGCTCCTTGTCACTGTAAAGGCGCTTCATAGCGTTGAAGCGCTCTGTAAGGCGGTGAACACGTTTGTGCTGCTCAGTTAAAGCGCCTTGAGTGTGCTGGAGTTGAGTTTGAGATTCCTGCAGGTTGGCAAGTAGAACTGCCTTCTCTCGCTCAATCTAGTGAACAAGATAATACACAGTTTGTTAGCAAAAACCATTTACACAACTGGGGTCAGTAAATTTTTTAAAGAAATTATTGCTTTTATCCATAAAGGACACATTAAATTGATCCAATGTGACAGAAAAACATTTACAGTACAGAACAAAAGTTTACAGTCCCTTTTCAGAATCTGCTAAATGTTAATTATTTTACCAAAATAAGAGGGTCATGTTATTGTTTATTTAGTACTGACTTGAAAAAGATATTTCACGTAAAAGATGTTTACATATATTGTCCTAAACAGTTCAACTGCCTTCTGTTCTTCAGAAAAATCCTTCAGGTCCCACAAATTATTTGGTGTTCCAGCGTTTTTGTGTATTTGAACCCTTTCCAACAATGACTACATGATTTTGAGATCCATCTTTACACACTGAAGACAACCGAGGGATTCATAGTCTGTATAATTACAGAAGGTTCAAACGCTCCAGAAGGAAAAACTATGCAATAAGAGCTGGGGGGTGAAAACTTTTGAACAGAATGGAGATGTGTACATTTCTCTTAGTTTTTCTAAATCTTTTTCATTTAGTGCTGTCCCTCAGAGGCTACAGAAGATAGTTACATGTTTCCCAGAAGACAAAATAAGTTACATTTACCCTGAACTTGAAATGCAAAAAGTTTTCAGCCCCTGCTCTTAATGCATGCTTTTTCCTATTAGAGGATCAGTGAGCGTTTGAACCTTCTGTAATTCTGTAACTCTGTAATTCTGTAGTTCTGTACCATTCACAAAATTCTAATTACAAATAATATACTATTTAAAAAGAAGGGATTGTAGTTAATATGTAGGTAATATGTAGTTTATAATTTCTGGACTTGAGGATGTGGTGTTGATTTTGGTCGTGAGATTGCATTAAATATATCGGTATAGGCCAAAATGAGATGGAAAAATATTTAATATCTGCAAAATCCAATATCATGCATCCCTAAAAATTGATGATTTATTTATTTACTCTTAAGCCATCCAGGTTGAATTCAGGTGAATTCATCTTTTTTTAGATGAATACAATCAGAGTTATATTTGAAAATGTCCTGGCTCTTCCAAGCTCTATAATGGCAGTGGATGTCAAATAAAGTGCATAAATCAGATATTTTTCTTACACAACGCATCAAATTACTTCAGAAGGTCTTTATTAACCCCCCCGGAGCCATGTGGAGTACTTTATATGATGGATGGATGCACTTTATCGGACTTCAAAATCTTAACAGCCATTCACTGCCATTGTAAAACATGGAAGAAGCAGGACATTTTTTATATAACACCGATTATATTACTCTGAAAGAAGAAAGTCATATACATCTAGGATGGCTTGAGGGTGATTAAGTCATGATATAAAATTTAATTTTGGGTGAACTATCACTTTAAACTATTTAGCAAGTCTAATGGGGACATCAACGCACCAGCATCTTATGATAGAGAACAGCATCTAAAATCTAAAATAAAATAAAATATTTTTGGTCTTTTCAGTGAGTCAGCATGATCAGTTATCAATAAAATATGCCCAGGCAACAAAAATAAAAACAGTTCAAAAATGAAAGTGATCCACGATCCTAAATTTTTCATTCACTTTCTCTAGTAAAAACCTTACCTACAAAACTTTTGGAGTATTTCACTCTATGTGCTTATAAAATTCAACTCTGTAGAAAGTTGTGATAGCTAGGTATGTTAGCTTGCTTGTCACAAATTTAGCATAACCGCAGACATGTGATTCCTGTCATTGAGCTCAAGTGCTGTTTAATTGCTTTTTGATCACTCATTGTATCAGGAGCGTCAGCCATCTAACGCTTGAGGCTGAGATAGCAAACTCCATCGATTCCTGACTGGAGATGAGCCAAGAAGAACACAAGGAAATATATTCAAAATGTGAACAGGGGTAGATGGGAAAACACTTATTTTCTGGATAAATGCCAGGCAATTACAGTAGCTTGAAGGGTGAGGAAACAAGTAATTATAACCAAGCAGTGATATAAATGAGTAAAATGCACATCTAACTATCAACAAATACGACAGCAACTACTTTGTGCAATAGGATGCTGAAATAACAGGCTCTTGGCTATGTATTTGATGGCAATCCCACACAGCTAGAGAAAAAAAAAAACACTACTATAGTCACAGTCCCCAGAGGAGACCATTAGATGCTAACATGTTATATAATACTTTTCATGAAATTGATCTGTTTAGACTATATGGACGAATTTATGTGTGGCAACATTGCTTTTGTTTTTGTTTTTTAAACATGTACCAATGCATTTACAACAACCTGAATGATTTTTTTCATCTGATTGTTGCTCCTTTAAGCAGCTGATGCTCTCTATGTTTCTGTGTCCACACTGGCAGATTTTCTATTCTTGTCCCACGCTTTCTCTCTTGCTGAATATGCCTGTGGCACACGCACATACCAATACATTACTGTGTCCTGCTTTTACAGAGGCAGGCACAAAGCACTCACTCATAATGGTAATCAACCTGACAGTAGCCTCCCAAAGCACAAAATAGACTATTGCACTTAAAGCAATCAGCTTTCCTTCACTCAAATTTACACCTAAATTCTTAAGACCTAAAGTATTTTACCAGTCATTACAAATATGTCAATGCAGAAGTGTCAAGGGCATGAAAATGTATACATACTGTATACATAATGGTTAGTGCCCTTTAAGGGTTTAAAGCATCAGTGTTTGCTTATGAAGTAGCAGTAGATCCATTTAATCTCTAATGAAAAGCTCTTCACTCAACAGGAGTCAATAGTTGCGCATTAATGCACTGGATAACAGCTGTTTGTCCCCCAAAGCGTCACTCAATGATTTATGTGACTATGAGTAAAAACAGATGGACTAAAAATTAAGGAAAAGTTAGCTAAAAATAAAACCATAAAAAAAACATTTTTGTTACTTGAAAATAAACGAACTAAAAAACAAATAAATAAATAATATCTCTCGCAACTGTGAGTTAATATCAAGCAATTCTGAGAAAGAACAGTTACAATTGTGACTTTGTATCTCGCAATTCTGACTTTAGAACTCACAAATGCAGGTTTATATCTCACAAATCTGACTTCATTTCTCAGAATTGCAAGTTTATCTCACAGTTCTGACTTTATAACTCGGAATTATGAGTTTATATCACGCAGTTCTGAGAAAAAAAGTCACAATTGTGCCTATATTTCGCAATTCTGACTTTATAACTCACATACGTAAGTTTATATCATGCAATTTTGAGGAGAAAAGTCAGAATTGCAAGTTCATCACAAGTTTATATCACACAATTCTGAAAAAAAGTCTATATCTCGCAGTTCTAACTTTATAATTTGCAAATGCAAGTTTATATCGCAATTTGGAGAAAAAAAGTCAGAATTGCAAGTTTATATCTCACAATTCTGACTTTATAACTCACAATTGTGAGTTTATATCACGCAATTCTGAGAAAAAAGTCAGAATTGCAAGTTCATTTCTTGCATTTCTAACTTTATAATTTGCAAATGTGAGTTTATATCATGCATTTCTGAGAAAAAAGTCACAATTGTGACTTTGTATCTCGCAATTCTGAAAAACAAGTCAGAATTGCAAGTTTATATCTCACAATTCTGACTTTATAACTTGCACTTGTGAGTTTATATCATGCATTTCTG
This sequence comes from Cirrhinus molitorella, assembly GCA_033026305.1. Lineage (NCBI taxonomy): Eukaryota > Metazoa > Chordata > Actinopteri > Cypriniformes > Cyprinidae > Cirrhinus > Cirrhinus molitorella. The sequence goes on along the minus strand of CM065127.1, from coordinate 9,905,034 downwards.
AGAAAAAAAGTCACAATTGTGACTTTGTATCTCGCAATTCTGAGAAACAAGTCAGAATTGCAAGTTTATATCTCACAATTCTGACTTTATAACTTGCACTTGTGAGTTTATATCATGCAATTCTGGGAAAAAAGTCACAATTGTGACTTTGTATCTCGCAATTCTGATTTTATAACTCCCAAATGCAAGTTTATATCACGCAATTCTGAGAAACAAGTCAGAATTGCAAGTTTATCTCTCACAATTCTGACTTTAGAACTTGCACTTGTGAGTTTATATTATGCAATTCTGAGAAAAAAGTCACAATTGTGACTTTATATCTCGCAATTCTGATTTTAAACTCGCAAATGAAAGTTTATATCATGCAATTCTGAGAAACAAGTCAGAATTGTGAGTTTATATCACGCAATTCTGAGAAATAACATTTTTTTATTTTTTTATTCAGTGGTGAAAACAGGCTTCCACTCCCACATGAGCATGATCCACTTAGCTAAAGCTTAATATTAAGTTTAGCTAAAATGAATCAAACTATATAGCTATTACTCTCCAGTCTCATTTCATACTCTTGTTTTATCACAATCCCTGCATATTTTATGCTTTAGGTGTCGTCATGTGACTAACCTGTAGGAGCTGTTGTTTGAGTTTCTGTATCTCAGACAGGTTGAGTTCACTGAAGAGATCAGACACTGGATCCAGCACATCTCCCTTCCTGCCTCCCGGTCGATGATATTCTCCATTCACTTTTGGTCCATGGCCATTGCACTCATTGCAGCGGTTACGGTCCTCATTGTTGGGGCTAGAGCCAGACGCAGACGTGCCGTTGGTCGCTGCCTCCTCTGCGAACTTCAACCCCTCCACAGCAGAGATGGCCAGATGTGTGCTGGCTCCATACACGCTATCCGTCAGGCTGAGATGATGTGCCAGCTCCTTTCTCAGATTGTTCTTCTGCTCTCTCTCACTCTTCAGAGCATCCAGCGCCTCTTCTAACTGGCCTTCAGAAATGTCTTTCAAACGCAAAGCGTCTTCCAGCTGGCTGTTGAGTAGCACCGTCTCTTCCTCAAGCACTTTGATTTCATGCTTCAGACCTTCATATTCCACCTGTTGAAGAGTGACTACATGTAATTCTGATCTATAGTGGCTTTTGCTCACATAGTGTGACACTGTGTTTCGCAATTACTGTGTGTGTGTGTGTGTGTGTGTGTGTGTATACCTGATTTTGTTTGAGTGTTGACACTAGTTTCTGTAGAGTGATGTTCTCCTCCTCCAGTTCTGTGTAGTCCTGCAGTAGTCTGGTCTCTCTGAACTTATACTCTCTGATTTCCTCTCTCATCCTGTTCCTCTGTAGCTCTAACATTTCATTATTCTGAAAGAGAGAAAGGGAAGGACATTTCAGAGCAAAGAATGATAAAGAGGTAAAAATAACATCGATGTTCTGGACAGCATACAGTAGTTTAAGGGGTTTGTCTTCTCCAAAGAGGCAAAGAAATCAGTATGTTGTTAAACAAAAATCAGAAGGCTTTTAGCAACCATTTGGCTTGCTTAAATTAAAATTCAACCTATGTATCAGTGATTATCATAATACAGAGTATTTTATGACTAATGGTCCAAAAAGAAGATGGCATAAAATAAAAATAAAAAATAAAATAAAATTAGCAACAGCAACCCCTGTACATCTATTGAGGGACTCCTTATTGTGGTTATAGTGGTTGTATGAGAAATGAAAAAAATAAACGAATGAATACATAAAATACAATATAAAAATAATAAAATAAAAAATGAGCAACAGTAACCCCTATATATCTGCTGAGGAACTCCTTATTGTCATTATAGTGGTGGTATGAGAAAAATTAAAATTAAATAAAACAAAATAATTAATAAAACAAAACAAAACAAAACAAAATAAAATAAAATAAAATAAAATAAAATAAAATAATAAAATAGCAACCGTAACTATTGAAGGACTCCTTATTTTGATTATAGTATGAGAAATAAAAAAATTAAATAAAAATAAAATTAAATTAAATAAAAATAAAATAAAATTAAATAATAAAATATAATATAGAAATAGCAACAGTAACCCCTATATTGAGGGACTCATTATTTTGATTATAGGGGTAGTATGAGAATTAAAAACTAAACTAAACTAAACTAAAATAAAATGAAATAAAATAAAATAAAATAAAATAATAAAATATTGAAATAGCAACAGTAACCCTTATATTGAGGGACTCATTATTTTGATTATAGTGGTGGTATGAGAAATAAAAAATAAAATAAAATAAAATAATAAAATATTGAAATAGCAAAAGTAACTCCTATATTGAGGGACTCATTATTTTGATTATAGTGGTGGTATGAGAAATAAAAAATTAAAATAATAATAAAAAAATAAAATTAAATAAATGAGCAACAGTAACCCCTATATATCTGTTGAGGGACTAATTGTTGTCATTATAGTAGTGGTATGATAAGATAAAATAAAATACATATATTGAGGGACTCCTTTTTGTCATTATATAGTGGTGGTATGAAAAATAAAAATAAATAAAATAAGACAAAATAATAAAATAAAATATAAAAACATCAACATTAACCCCTATATATCTATTGAGGGACTCCTTATTTTGATTAAAGTGGTGGTATAAGAAATGAAAAATAAATGTAAAAATAAATAAATAAAAATTCAATAAAATAATAAAAAAAAATAAATAAATAAAATAAAATATAAAAAAAGCAACAGTAACCGTTATATATATCTTGAGGAACTCCTTATTTTGATTTTAGTGGTGGTATGAGAAATTAAAAATAAATAAAAATAATAAAATAAAATAAATAAGCAGCAGTAAACCCTACATATCTATTAAGAGCTTACTGTTAGTCATTACATTGGTGTTACGTGTGAGTATGTCATGATGAATCTTTCAAAGGAATCTATAAAAATCCATTAGCCTTACATATAATAGCTTTGTATCTCTGTGAGTCACAGTCTAAGATGATACTGAGCATGTCCACACTTGAGCTGACAGGAATGTTGGGTAACAAATTGCTTTCCGACAGAGGAAACCCTCAAGTCAGCACTTTCTTCCTCACAGTTCAATCTATATGGGAAAGCTGAGACATAGGCTCCTTTATCAGCTGCAAAAGAGTGTTACAAGCAAGATGGCAAAATGTTGTGTACATCTTAATGTGTCTGATAATGTAGCATTCATCTATATAACAATGAGTTGGTAGCCAAAAGGTAGGCTTTTACCAAGGTACCAACCCTGCTCTTCAATCAGAATGCCTGGTACAACAGTTTGTGCCAGCATTCAGAGCGTAGTAACCTTTGGAATACTTCAAAGCATTCTTCAAGAGCAGATTGCTGGAAAATCACAACTGCCGAGAGAGAAAACCCCCAACCGTTGCACAAACTGGGCAGAACTGCTGATGAAGAGTCAAAGGTGTGGAACAGACAAGGGAACGAAGCCAACCTTGGGAGAAACCTGGATGCTGATTGGGCAGTAAGACAAACATGTAGCGCACAGCATATTTTAATAATCTTAAAACCACCTGTTTTATTTAGAGTTACATATATAGTTTGGGGGAGTAAGATTTTTATTTTCTGAAAGAAAGTAATACTTTTATACAGAAATAATGCATTAATTAGTCAAAAGTGTCCAAAAATATTTATAATATTAGTATTTACTCTATATATAAAGTTAAGTTTAATTTCTATGCTAGTGTCTTGAAAAAAAAAAAAAAAAGAGTCTAGACATTCACTGAAGCTGGAACAAAATCCAAATCCATCCAAATTGAACTAACGCTGTCGCCGACAAATCCTCCATGACTGGAATAAGAGGATCAAACACTGTTATGGCATAAGATATTTTGCACACTCTGCCAGATGACCTTCCCCTGAGCTGAGATATTGATTACTGTACACAATACCACAGCTCTCCCAGAGGAAGTGATGTCTCATTGCATATTCCAAGCACTGCTGTGCCAGTTCAAATGAGCTGGCCATGAACTCCAGGGGATTACTGACCAATTATCTCCCAGTACAGCTCTATTGTAGCAGTGGTAATCGTGGGCTTCACACACTCAGGGGTCAGGGGCAGTGCAGTAGCCTACAGTACTGGAGCAAACCTAGTATGTGCCGTGCCAAAATCCACTGCAGTAACGCTGGTTATGAGATGGAAATGTTGCACACACATTTTGAAGTACACACAGGCCAGAATTAAACTAGTGGCATCTAATTGTACTGCAAAAATAATGACTTCTATACCACTCCTTCCTGCCCACCCCCTATTCCATTGGTCAAGAAATAAGTAGACCCACTCCACCATTGGCTAAGCCAAAATATGACATGTTGGCCCACATGATATAATCATCGCTATTCTTAAAGTGCCACAGAGATATTCGAGAAGACAGTCTAATAATTGCTTACTATTTTTGTACATTAAATAGGGATATGTAAAACTATTTTAACATTGAACACTTATTTTGTAAAATTAATTATTCTTAAACATCTTGGTTTTTGTACTGTAGTTGACTTTTTTCCTCAGAGCTGTGAGATATAAACTCGCAATTCAGACTTTTTTTCCTCAAAACTGTGAGATACAAACTCGCTGACTTTTTTTCTCAAAACTGAAAGATACAAACTTGCAATTCTGACTTTTTTTCCTTAGAACTGTCAGATACTAACTTGCAATTCAGACTTTTTTTCTCAAAATTGAGAGATACAAACTCGCAATTCTTATTTTTTTCAAGACCTGAGATATAAACTCTCAATTCTGACATTTTTCTTGGAATTGTGATATAAACTTATCAGAAATATATTTTCTGTTTTCATTTTCATTTAACATTTTAGCAATTTTAATGTTTTTGTCATTATTAAAAATATGCCTGTAGTTTTTTGTACTGTAGTTGACTTTTTTCCTCAGAGCTGTGAGATATAAACTCACAATTCAGACTTTTTTTCTCAAAACTGTGAGATATAAGGTTGTAATTCTGACTTTTTTCCCTTCAAAACTGAAAGATACAAACTTGCAATTTTGACTTTTTTTTCTCTGAATCGTGAGATATAAACGTACAATTCTGACTTTTTTTCCTCAGAATTATGAGATACAAACTCACAATTCCGATTTTATTTCTCAAAACTGAGATACAAACTCGCAATTCTGACATTTTTCTTGGAATTGTGATATAAACTTATCAGAAATATATTTTCTGTTTTCATTTTCATTTAACATTTTAGCAATTTTAATGTTTTTGTCATTATTAAAAATATGCCTATATACTGTAGTTTTCTGTACTGTAGTTGACTTTTTCCTCAGAATTGTGAGATACAAACTCACAATTCAGACTTTTTTCCTCAGAGCTGTGAGATATAAACTCACAATTCAGACTTTTTCTCAAAACTGTGAGATACAAACTCGTAATTCAGACTTTTTTTCCCCCTCAAAACTGAAAGATACAAACTCACAATTCAGACTTTTTTCCTCAGAGCTGTGAGATATAAACTCACAATTCAGACTTTTTCTCAAAACTGTGAGATACAAACTCGTAATTCAGACTTTTTTTCCCCCTCAAAACTGAAAGATACAAACTTGCAATTCTGACTTTTTTCTCCGAATTATGAGATACAAACTCGCAATTCTGATTTTATTTCTCAAAACTGAGATACAATCTTGTAATTCTGACTTTCTTCTGAGAACTGCATGATATTAACTGACAATTCTGACTTTCTTCCGAGAATTGTGTGATATAAACTCACAGTTTGGAGTTCTAAAGTCAGAATTGTGAGTTATAAACTTGTGATGTATATGCAAATGCGTGACTTTAAAGTTATAAAGTCCAATTTTGAGAGGAAAAAAATACCATGTTCTCATAATTGCAAGTTTATATCCCACAATTCTGACTTAATGACTCGCAACTGCATGTTATAAAGAAAAAAAAAGTCAGTGGCAGAAACGAGCTTCTATATTCCACAGATGAAATACATCTAATAATAATAATGAATCTACTTCGTTTTCAACTGCTTTGCCAAACTACATTTTTTAAGATTAGGCATTAATGATTTATTGGATAATTGTTCTTGTTTAGGAAGGCATAATACAAAACTGTAAAATAAACATAGTATGACATTTCAGTGATTATTTGAGCTATAACTAATTAAAATGCTCATGTTTAACATAATTTAGACCGTCAGAGTACCTGGATATACTATGGTAAATAAGCTATTCAAAATATGAGGTATGTGACCCAGTGTTAAATTTGTAGTGAAATTCTCTGTCTCATAGGGCTGCAGTGGCTGCGTGTGTACAGTGTGTCTTTGTGCCGACCTCAGGGCATTTCTCTTATGCCCCAGCTTAGCCATGGATTTGCCCCCTACAATGAACTATGGCGACAGTCTCTGACCCTGACACCACCCTCTGCTTCCAACGACTGCTGACACACTACACACACAGACTGACTGCCCTCAAAATAACCCTTTGACCCAAGATGGAGTTTCATATAGCCTTGTAAAAGTAGCTAACCTTCAGATGTTCTACATGTAAAAGAAAACATACAACTCACCTCTCTGAGTTCCTGCACCACAGCGTTGAGACGTTCAGTCTCTGCTTGGGCGTTGGAGGCCACAGAGCTGCTCACGTTGAGCTGGGTTTGAAGGTCCACCAGACGTCCCATGTAATAAGCCTCTTTGGAGGCAGATTCCTGCAGCAACGTCTCCTCGTTTGTCTCACCATCTTCAGCTACTTTACGCTGGTTGGTGTACGCCTGACCGAACGCCTAGAGGAAAATGAACAACAGAGAGAGAAAAAGTCCTTCCTTAATCGTTTAATAAATTTGTTATTTTTGTTTTCTTTGTGCACAAAATTATTCTCATAGCTTCATAACATTAAGGTTGAACCACTTATATCACATGGATTTTAACGATGTCATTACTATCTTTCTGGGCCTTGCATGTGGTAGTTGCGTTGCTGTCTATGCAGGGTCAGAAAGCTCTCTGATTTCATCAAAAATATCTTCATTTGTGTTCTGAAGATGAACGAAGCTCTTACGAGTTTGAAACCACATGAGGGTGAGTAATTAATGACAGAATTTTCATTGTAGGGTGAACTAGCACATTAAGCATACTGAGCCTCTGCATATTTTAACATTGCATAACAGCATACCAATTCATGACAAAAGATCAAGCAATTAACACTAATAGATATGTGCCATTAGCAAGTGTCAAGAATAATTAGGTGAATCAAATGAATAGACTAATATGCTAAATGACAGCAAATGAACAAAACCAATAATGATCTGATATGACATAAAGTGACAGGGCATTATGATTTGATCTTGCTCAGGTTTGACTGAGCTGTCAGCTTTAAAAAAAACAACAAAACCAAGGTACACTGGCATTCAAATGTTTGGGATCAGTAAAACTTTTCTTATGCTCATCAAAGTTGCATGTATTTGTTTAAAAATGCTAAAAAAACAGTAATATTCTGAAATATTATTGCAATTCAAAACAAAAGTTTTCTGTTTTAATATACTTTAAAATATAATTTATTTCTGTGATAAAAAGCTGAATTCTCACCAGCCACAACTCTTCAGTGTCACATGATCCTTCAGAAATCATTATAACATGCTGAATTATTATCAATGTTGGAAACAGTTGTGCTGCTTCATATTCTTTGTAAACTGTGATACTTCTTTTAGGATTCTTTGATTAATATAAAGTTAAAAAGAACAGCATTTATTCAATCTTTTTCTAACAATAAAAGTATTTACTATCACTTTTTATCAATTTAACACATCCTTGCTGAATAAAAGTACTAATTTCTTTCAAAGAAAGAAAGAAAGAAAGAAAAAAAACGTACTGACCCCAAATTTTGAACGGTAGTGTATATTGTTAGAAAAGATTTCTGTTTTGATAAATGCTGTTCAAGTTAATGTTTTATTAATTAAACAATTTTAGAATCACAGCAGCACAACTGGTTCCAACACTGATAATAAATCAGCATAATGAAAATAATTAAAATGATTTCTGATTATGTGACACTGAATACTGGAGTAATGATGCTGAAAATTCAGCTTGGCATCACAGGAATAAATTCTATTTAAGTATACTAAAACAGAAAACCACCATTTTAAATACAGTATTTCAGTTTGTCTGTGTTTTTAATCAAATAAAAGCAGCTTTGATTAGCAGAAAAGGCTTCTATAAAAACATTATCTGATCCCAAACTTTTGAACAGCAGTGTGTGTCTCCATGTTACTGTCAGATGCTACAACATGTGATGTGTTTGTTAATGTAAGTCTAATGTATTTTGAATTTAAACCACACATTTCAGAAAAACTGCACCACCTTTCCGCTCTCATCACCTGCCCAGGCAAAGTGCTGCACTTCAAGGTAACTGAGATAATATTTCAGCTGCTCACTCGGATCAATAGAAACAGTGTTCCGATTCCCCTGACACAGGTTTTCACGCCATGCAGATCCGGCGTTTCATGACTTAAGCATCCTGTCTTGATTGGAAGATGACAGTAGATGGTAAACAGGAAAGAGGAATGAGCCAGGGTTAACAGTCTGACCTGTTCTGAAAAGTTATTACAAGGCTAATCAATATATGAAGAATATTAAAGGGTTAGTTCACCCAAAAATGAAAATTCTGTCATTAATTACTCACCCTCAGAAGACCTTCGTTCATCTTCTGAACACAAATTAAGACATTTTTAATGAAATCTGAGAGCTTCAGGCCCTGCATAGACAGCAATGCAACTGACACATTCAAGGCCTAGAAAGGTAGTAAGGACACTGATAAAATAGTCCATGGGAAATCAGTGGGCCTAGCAATGTTTCAGTTACATTGCTCTCTATCCAGGGTCAGAAAGCTCTCGGATTTCATCAAAAATATCTTAATTTGTGTTCCGAAGATGAGCGAAGGTCTTACAGGTTTCAAACAATTTTGGGTGAACTAACCGTTTAAATCTATTTCTAATTTTTTGTTTTCATGAAGCTACACTATGTGCATTATGGTGGATTTTAAGCAATAAGAACATCACAGATTATAATCTGCCAGTGCAGGTTATATGCTGTCTCTGTGATGCTCACAATATCTGAGCCATTATGAGCAAAGCTTAACTGATGAGTACCAGCAGAGACCTCCCATCTAAAGAGAAAATCAATTAAAGACAGACTAAAAAGTGGAAGACATATGTATACAGATGTAGGGGAAATCAATAGGAGTACTGGTAGATGGCACATTACAGCAAATCTGACCGAAGAGTGAAGGTGGTTAAAAAGTTGCTGATGTGGATACAGAAAATGTCAAGTACTGGAATGACTTTCAAAGCACTGAATCAATTCCAGGCATAACTACTGTAACTTAAGAAATAGTTAAAGAAATACAGTATTTCAAAGCAGAATAAAACAAAACATTTTACAAAAATAAAATAAAATAACAAAATAAAATATTTTTAATTGTCATGAAAATGTAAACATATAAATATGCAAAAAAGCATAATGGTCAAAAAAAAAAATCCTTCATACCATAAATAAATAAATAAATACTCAAAAATAGATTGTATACAAGTGAGAGTGTAAACAACATGAGATTTCTTTTTTTAGTGCCTATAGTGGATCGAATATATTGTCTGTTGTGACCACAGACGCATTTCATGAAAAGAATAATGAAGACACTCCTACTCCATGAATTTTTTATTATTGCCAGGAATTTGATTTACGATGCACTTTACAGTGCAACTCTCAAGTTCTACTTAATAATCTGGGTTTAGTGGTTAACAGGTCACTGCCACAAGATTATCAGTGAATAATGACTTTAGTCTATTTAGTCTATTTCATACACAAAGCTGTTGTACGGCTTCTGAAGACTAGTTAATATAAGTCCTTTATATCATTTTTGGGTGTACTGTCCCTTTAAATCACTGTTTTTTCTTTTCTTTTAATTGCTGAACTCTGGGGAGAAGGCACAAAAGCGAATGGATACACGGCTTTGATTAATTCAGTGACAGAAGTGTGAATGAGCTCTCTTTGTGATTTAAAATGAGGGCCTGTCACAACGTCCCAGAATCCCTGCTGAAGGCCCTCTGCCTCCCAGCTGCGCTCTGAGAGAGAACAAGAGAGAGATGTATGGACTATCGTATCGGACATTGCTGTGACCACAGAGTCTGGATCTTTGCTGTATAATGTAGGAGGCAGATGGTTTGTGGAGGAAGTGTGTCCGTAAAGCCGAATTTCTCCATCTGGTTCCTACTATTTAAAGTGGGCAGTCACACTACGATGCCCACTAAATAACTAGTCTCTAAACTAGTCTCTGTATTTTACATTTGTGAGGTTTATAACTTCAAAAAATGTAAAAGCATAGTCTCTCTTGGGTGTCACAACCATATTTTTTCCAAAATAAAAAAAAGGAAGATATCTTAGTGATATCTTAGTATGATAAATATATTATTAAATGATGAAAATCATAATAAAATAGTAGACCCAAAGAAAAAAGTAAATAAAAATACACATTCTTATTTGTATTTAATCATATTTTTCCATCATATTTAATACTACATTTTGTTATTACATTAAATGTATATTATTATTATATATAGAATAGAATATAAAATATATATTATATAATCTAAAAATATTTCATAAACTTTATTTTGTATTACATAAAGAATGAAATAAAATATTTATATAATATTTAATATGTGACCCTGCACCACAAAACCAGTCATAAGGGTCCAAATTTAAGATTTATTATGAAAGTGCAATATTTGGCCAAGATACAACTATTTGAAAATAAAAATATTTAGAAAATCGCCTTTAAAGTTGTCCAAATGAAGTTCTAGCAATGCATATTAATTATCAAAAATTAATTTTAAGCGACTTATGACTAGTTTTGTGGTCCAGGGTCACATATGATTAAATAATATAAAAAAAAAAAAAAAAATTATATAAATATATATTACATATATATATATATATATATATATATATAAGAATATCTTACTATTTCCTGCATATTGCAAGCATCACTTTAACTGTGTCTAGGAACAGGTAGAGTGTTTTATATTGGCTACAACAACAGGAAGTATCTGAAAGCACAAGTGTCAACAGCAACAGCTGCGATAACATTAAACACCATACTGTGCAAACATTTCTGTGAATTCACCTCTTTCATGTGATCATACATGTGTATAGGAAACAGAAAGGCAAGACAAAAGCACTGGAGAAAGAGATCAGATCAGTCAGTGCTGTCAGTGATTTGTTCCAGACAGACGTGGTCACAGCGTCTGCGTGTCTCTGACAGCAGGACAGGAGTCTGTTCTGTACCGCTGCCAGCACAACCCAGAAAATCCTTGTTATTATCCAGAACTGGGCAGCAGTCAAACCTTGCATCATCTGTCTTATTCATTCAAGGGTATTGGTGGTTAGTGTGCATCTGCGAAATGCAATGGTATCACTTCAATTTGCAAGATATTGCAAGATTATTTTATGTATATATGTAAAAATAAAACTTATTAAGCAAAATAGTATGTTGCCAGTATACAATCAGAAGTTTACACACACCTTGCAGAATCTGCAAAATGTTAATTATTTTACCAAAATAAGAGAGATCATACAAAATGCATGTTATGTTTTATTTAGTACTGACCGGAGTCCACAAGAGAAAATTATAGTTGAATTATAGTTGTTCAAAAGTTTACATACACTTGATACTCTGTTGTTACCTGTTTAGTGATAGTTGTTCATGTTTGTCCCTTGTTTGTCCTGAACAGTTAAACTGCCCACTGTTCTTCATTTTTGTGTATTTGAACCCTTTCCAACAATGACTGTATGATTTTGAGATCCATCTTTTCACACTGAGGACAACTGAGTGACTGATACGCATCTATTACAGAAGGTTCAAACACTCACTGATGCTTCAGAAGGAAAAACCATGCATTAAGAACTCACTTTGTCTTCTAGGAAACATAAGTATCTTTTGTAGCTTTGTGAAATGTACACATCTTCATTGTGTTCAAAAGTTTTCACCCCCCAGCTCTTAATGTCTTGTTTTTCATTCTGGAGCATCAGTGAGCATTTGAACTTTCTGCAATAGTTGCAGAATCCCTTATTTGTCCCTCAGTTACAGTCATTGTTGAAAATGGTTCAAATACACAAAAATGCTGAAAAACTAACAAATTTGTGGGACCTTAAGGATTTTCCTGAAGAACAGCAGGCAGCTTAACTGTTTAACACAAACAAGGGACTCATGACGACTATCACTACAAAAAAAGGATCACTGTGGATCAGTGAGGTAACAACACAGTATTAAGAATCAAGTATGAAAATATTTGAACAGGATAATTTTTATAAATTCAACTATTATTTTCTCTTGTGGACTATATGTAAATGTATTTTATGTGAAATATCTTATTCAGGTGAGTACTACATAGAAAACATTGTGTTAAAATTATTTACATTTTGCAGATTCTGCAAAGTGTATGTAAACTTCTGACTTCAACTGTATAACTGCATACAACAAGAAACCTTGGAAGGAGAGAGAATAATTGGCACAACAAATTTCTGCACACCCCTAACAAAGCTCCTCACGACTCCTCTTAAAAATACACCAAAGATTATGTAAGCAAAAATGAATCGCAGCATAAATCACTCTGTTTTGAACCCTGACATCAGCACACATGGCCAAAACAATGTCTTATGCAAAGTTATAAGCAAAAGCGAGCTCATCACATTTATTTTTGACTGATTAATTTAGTAGCTCTACTGTATATAAGTGTGGGTAGGTTGTACAGTATGTTTACAACTGACTTTTGCTGCATGAAATCCACCAAGAAAATTACAAAAGTTTCAGTCTCTGTTGGTTTAACCTCATATTTAACTCACACTTCAGACTCGGAAATGGAATCTAGAATTGTACTGTAATGGTATTCTTTATAATATAACCCTCTATCTACTATAAATACAACTGTCTTCCCTAAATTGGTCCCTAGACAAACACATGTGCCACAAAATGTCAAACTGTCTGAAATTTCAGACCTGAAACTATAAATTAATCTTTTAACTATTCATTATTCCTACCACCCTACACAAAATCCCTAAAAAAATATCTACAAAGTACATCAGCTATCTTGGCATTGTCCTTAGACCTGAATGTTCTTTCACATACAGTATGATGTGCTTGCAACAACTGAAAATACACACTACTAAAAAAATGCTACTAAAATATATACTATATTTGGGGAGGGGAGGTATCCAAAACACATCAACTGATCACTGGGGTTCCTCAGGGATCAGTTCTTGGTCCTCTCCTCTTCTCCATAAACACAACATCACTGGGTCCCATCATAGAGTCACATGGCTTCTCCTACCATTGCTATGCTGACGACACACAACTCCATCTTTCATTTCAACCAGATGATCCAACAGTACCTGCACGGATCTCAGGCTGCTTGGCGGACATCTCATCGTGGATGAAAGAACATCACCTCCAGCTTAACTTGGCAAAAACTGAGCTTCTTGTTTTTCCTTGCATTCCAAACTTACAGCATGGGTTCACCATCCAGCTGGGCTCTTCCACAATCACTTCTTCAAACTCAATCAGGAATCTGGGTGTCATCTTTGATGACCAGCTGTCTTTCAAAGATCATATTGCAAAGACTACTCGAACTTGCAGGTTTGCTTTGCACAACATCAGAAAGATCAGGCCCTTTCTAACAGTGCAGGCTACACAACTTCTTGTCCAGGCCCTTGTCATCACCAGACTGGACTACTGCAATGCTCTTTTGACTGGTCTTCCATCATGCACAATCAAACCTCTACAAATGATTCAGAATGCAGCAGCACGGCTGGTCTTCAACGAGCCCAAAAGAGCCCATGTTACACCTCTCTTTATCTCCTTGCACTGGCTCCCAATTCCGGCTCGTATCAAGTTCAAGACTCTGATGCTTGCATATAGGACAACCACAGCTACTGCACCTGCTTATCTGCACTCACTATTGCAAATCTACACCCCCTCCAGAACTCTGAGATCTGCTAGTGAGCGACGCCTTGTGGTACCATCACAGAGAGGTGCTAAATCACTATCCAGAACATTCTCTTTTACTGTTCCTGGCTGGTGGAACGATCTTCCTACCCCTATCCGGAATGCTGATTCCCTGACAAGCTTCAAGCGACAGCTTAAAACTCATCTCTTTCAACTCTATTTGCTGTTACCATAAAAAAAAAAAAAAATTAATCTCTTTATTCCTTCCCTTTCTATCTTGTACTTGTCTGAAGCACCACTTGAAATCTGGTATTATAGCACTGCCTGTGTCTGTTTGTCTCCTTAAGAAGAATCGCTCTATGTTCTCCCAACTGTATGTCGCTTTGGACAAAAGCGTCTGCCAAATGCCTAAATGTAAATGTAAATGTAATATAAACTAAACTATCAAAAAATAAATAAAGACAAATGAACAATAATAATACAAAACAAATATAAAATAAAGTTTACCACCAACCATTAAAACATCAAAATAGACTGTGGTTCATATATACAGTACAAGTATAGCCTATTAAATAAAATTATATAATTAAAATGAAATACATTCTTAATATGCAGACATTTTTAATATTTAATATTTTTTGCTACCGAGTAAGAAATGTTCAGGTTACTGATAGACTATCCATTTTGTCATAACCTCAACACATAAATGTATGTGTTACATATACACTACCAGTCAAATTTTGTTGAACAGTATGATTTTTACTGTTTTTTGAGCAGCAAATCAGCATATTAGAATGATTTCTGAAGGATCATGTGACACTGAAGACTGGAGTAATGATACTAAAAATTCAGATTTTAAATCACAAGAATAAATTACATTTTAAATGACATTTATATTTATTCAAATATAAAACAGTTATTTTAAAGAGTAAAAATATTTACATTTTACAGTTTTTGCTGTACTTTGGATCAAATAAATGCATGCCTGGTAAGCAGAAGAGACTTCTTTAAGAACATTTAAAAACTTTTGACTGGTAGTGTAGAGCCAGAGGAATTGAGAAAACAGTTGCTCTACTGTAGCAATGGTCCTACCTTCATCTGTATCTTTTACGACTAACTCATTTGTCTGAATTACCTCAAGACAAAGTCCTAGAGGAAAAGACACAAGAGGGCTTGTGGTGATGCTGCCAGTTCACAGATTCATCATCATGACGCAGACAGAGAGTGTGCGAGAGTTTCACAGGCTTTCTGTCAGTGTAAGAAATATAGATAGAACCAGACACATTAGCCAGCCAGCATAATGGAATCTCACAGCCCAGTACATTTGCAATGGAGTCATATATAAATACATATATAAAACAGGAAGCTTAAATAGTACATGCTTTGCAGTAAAGCTTCATGAATGAAATAATCACCATACCAATCACACTGAAATATAATGCTTGAGAAATACAAACATTACTATGACAAAACTTTACTTTAATTGGCTAAAGTACTGGCCAAAATGATGAGTGATGAGCACAAACAGTAGCTACGGTTTCAGTTCACAACCTATGTGATGCTACACCTGGAGCTTGTTGAGTTTTGGTGGGGTTTTCATCCTATACGTAAGGCCATTTCCTGTTGTTGTATTTTTATCAGGTTCCTCCAGGGTCCATTTTCAGGTTTTAGCAATGTGTGGAGAAAAACAGGAGAACCAGAGCTGCTCTCACAGTCTCAAGAGGCTTATAAATCCAGGGTGGAGTTTGGCTAGAATGCTTTCCTCAGCAAGGAGAGAAACCAAACAATACAATATTCGTTCCAGAACTACACCCTGCTGAAAACAACAGCTTAGACCTGCATAAATATCCATACTGGTTAGTGGTGATTTGGTGCTGGTCTAGTAGGTGGACCAGCATAGCCAACAACAATACTGAAGCTAAGCTGGACGACTAAGAAAGTTTGCCCAAAAATGAAAATTACCTGATGATTTACTCACCCTCAAGCCAGACAAATACAATCAGAGTTATATTAAAAAATGTCCTGACTCATCCAAGCTTTATAATGGCAGAGAATGATGGTTGAGAATAAGGTCGAGGGGGGTTTGGGGGTTAATAAAGATAAAGAGCCATGTGGAGTACTTTTTATGATGGATGCATGCACTTTATACAGTAGGACTTCAAAATCTCAACAGCCATTCACTGCCATTATAAAGCTTGGAAGGGCACCTGGATATAGTCCCCAGCTATTTACCTAGCTGGGGACTATTTTCAGGCGCTGTGTAATATCATTACGTATTGAAAATATTTTGTTCCCCGTCTGTCGTTCACGTTCGACGTTGTGTCGAAGTGACGACTAGGGGTCGCTCTTGAGAGCCCGAACACCTCTGACAGCTTTGAGAAAAGGCCAATGAAATTGGTACGCAGTATTTGCATAGCCCGCTCCGCCCCGGAGATCCGGGCATAAGAGGGGGGGGCTAGGCAACACTCATTGTTCTGTTTCTTCGGAGCCGAATGCAGTATTCTCTTAGGGGAAAACAGCATTACTCACCTCTTCGTCGTTGGATCTATGGCACGAGCAGCGGTCTCTCCCTTTAACCCTTCTCTTGGTAAGCGAGAATACCCCTGGGTGCTTCGACGACGATCTCTAAAGAGCTTTTCCTCCTGAAAAGGAGTAATTTCTCTGAAAGAGCCGACACGGATGGATTGTGTTTACATTTGCCTTTCCGTCCGTGTCTTCCTGGTTGCGGTTTCCTCGTAAACAATAACAATCGGCACGATCGTTGTGCTCAGGGTTGAGCTAGTCTCACGCTGATACATCGCTTCGTTGATAGTTTGTGTTCTGCTTGCGGAAGGGAACATAACTATGGGTTGCTGCTCACGAGCCGCGAAGCCGCGGCTCACCGCGACCGCTTCCGTTCGGCCCTTCTACTTCCGGGTACGAGGGCCGCTGCGATGTGCGTCGATGGCGAGCAATAGGAAATGAGTTAGTTCCGCCGGGTTTCCCCCCGCGGATCGCTCGTTCCTCGCG
The DNA here is from genome assembly GCA_033026305.1 of Cirrhinus molitorella. Classification (NCBI taxonomy): domain Eukaryota; kingdom Metazoa; phylum Chordata; class Actinopteri; order Cypriniformes; family Cyprinidae; genus Cirrhinus; species Cirrhinus molitorella. The sequence continues at coordinate 9,888,046 of CM065127.1, read as the reverse complement.
ACCCCCGTTTAGGTTTTTGGACAGATTATTAGTTCTTTTTACAACTTTACTCTGTTCAAAACCTTAAAAGCTGGTTGAGAGGTTGGCTGCAGCATCGGAGGGAGGACTTAAACCATGGGAAGCTGATGCTTCGACTGAGCAAGCTGGGGAGCGAGTCTCAGTTTGAGCAGACGCTGAAGTGGTGGGCGTGCTTGAACAAGATAACCGAAACACATCAGGTTTGAGTGAGAAAAAACCCTCCGCCTCATCCTGTGTGTTCATGGCTTCGGTAACGTACAAGATTGACTATATCGTGATAGGCCTTTTTTTTCGGCTGAAACACGATATATCAGGTCCTCCTCCCTCATTTCCCTCGATGGCGGTCCAGCGCGAGAGGCTTCGTGGATTCTCCGGGCGGGTGGGCGCTTCAGTACAGCGCCTGCATATCTGATGCCCTGCCCCCTGGTGGGACCACATAGGCTCTCGTCCAGAGCGTGAAGGGGTTCACGTCTTCTGGACAGGCTGTGTCCACCATGCACACTTTTGCCATCCTGCTGGCTGCCAGGCAAAGTGTTATAAGATCTGCACGAGGGAGATCTCGCCTCAGAGTGTCGCAGGAACTGCGTTCAGTTCTGTGTATGCTTCCGAGCATCAAATGTCGCAACGCAGGCTCTGGGTAGAGCGATGTCCACTACGGTGGTCCAGGAGCGCCACCTTTGGCTAAATCTGGCGGAAATGAAGGACACTGAGAAAGTTCGCTTTCTTGACGCCCCCATTTCTCCAGACTGGTTCAGGGCCCGCCTCAGGCTGGTCCTGCACCCAAACCAGCCTTGCCGTCGAGTTCTCGCAAGAAGGTGGCGCCGTTAGCTCATTTTCAGGCCGCTAGGAACCCTCATCAGGCTTCGAAGCGCTCCTGAAGTGAGCCGCCCAGGGGAGAGAGATCTGCTGACCTGTCTAGATCCACACTCGGCGAGGGGACGAGTGTGGGCTTCGGCTCCATCCTGGCTGTCTGCCTCACGGCGGACAGCCTCCACATGGTCAATTTAAGAGCAATTTCTTTCTTCTCTGGGCGTAAAAACCAGTGCGACTGCGTCCCTCCGGGGTACCCAGCCACTGAAGCACGTCAAAGCATGCTCGACCGCATCTCAGGCGCTTCTGCATGCTTTGACAAACCAAGTGCATCCTTCAGTCGACCCCCCTGAACTCAGGCGGTCCTCCGTTGGATCCTTGTCGGTTACGATGATCGGTACACCCACCATGGTTGGGTCCCTCCGGGGTACCCAGCCACCAGAACACATCAAAGCATGCTCAACCGCAGGGCCTGCGCTTCGGCATGCTTTGACGAATCAAGTGCATCCATCAGTCGATCCCCTGAGCTCAGGCGATCTTCTGATGGATCCTTGTCTGTCGGTTCCGATGGTCGATCCTTCCATGGCTGGGTCCCTCCGGGGTACCCAGCCACCCAAACACACCAAAGCATGCTCAACCGCAAAACTTGCGCTTCTGCATACTTTGACAGAGAAACAAGCGCATCCGTCAGTCGATCCCCTGAGCTCAGGCGATCTTCTCACGGATCCTTGTATGTCGGTTATGGCGATCAAAGCACCTTGTGTCCTCCGGGACAGCACGCCCCCGAACAAAGGGCTTTCACCACAACTCAGTCACACCGTACCCACCCGAGGTACGTCGGTGGTCCCCCTGAGACCGTTGGCAGAGAGTTTTACAGCTTGGCTCGAGATACCCAACCTCTCTCGCTCGCTTCTCAGAACCATCCGACTCGGCTATGCTATCCAATTCGCACGCAATCTGCCCAAGTTCAGCGGCATCTTCTCTACCGAGGTTCGGGACGAGAATGCTGCGGTTCTTCGGGCGGAGATCGCGACCCTTCTGGCGAAGGACGCGATAGAGCCGGTCCCCTCGGCCGACATGAAGAAAGGGTTCTACAGCCCCTACTTCATTGTACCCAAGAAAGGTGGCGGTTTAAGACCAATCCTGGATCTGAGGATTCTGAATCGGGCCCTTCACAAGCTCCCCTTCAGAATGCTAACGCTCAAACGCATTCTCACGTGCATCAGATTCCAGGATTGGTTTGTGGCGATAGACCTGAAAGACGCGTACTTTCATGTCTCGATTCTTCCAAGACACAGGCCCTTCCTGCGGTTTGCCTTCGAAGGTCAAGCATTTCAGTACAAAGTCCTTCCATTTGGGCTCTCCCTGTCTCCCCGCGTCTTTACGAAAGTCGCAGAGGCAGCCCTTGCCCCTCTCCGGGAGAGGGGCATCCGCATTCTCAATTACCTCGACGACTGGCTGGTCATAGCACACTCTCAGGAGTTGGTATGCAAACACAGGGATGTGGTTCTCAACCATCTGGCCCATCTGGGGTTTCGGGTCAACTGGGAAAAGAGCAAGCTCGCCCCGGTACGGAGCATCTCTTTTCTCGGTATACAACTAGACTCGGTTGCCATGAGTGCACGGCTCTCCCCGGAGCGTGCAGAGTCAGTGCTGAGCTGCGTCCAGAAGCTCTCACGCAGCCCGACGGTCCCCCTCAAACAATTACAGAGGCTCCTGGGTCACATGGCATCCGCAGCCGCCGTCACGCCGCTGGGCCTGATGCACATGAGACCGTTACAACACTGGCTGCGTTCCCGAGTCCCGAGATGGCCATGGCGCCAGGGTTCATACCGGGTGCACGTCACCCATATGTCTAAAAACCCTCGGTCCTTGGAAAGACATTTCGTTCCTACGGACCGGGGTGCCCTTAGGACAAGTGTCCAGGCGCATTTTGGTTACGACAGATGCATCCAACACAGGCTGGGGCGCCGTATGCAATGGGCAAGCAGCTGCAGGGCTCTGGTCGGGCCCTCGGCTGCATTGGCATATCAATTGCCTCGAGCTGCTGACAGTGTTTTTGGCCCTGAAGAGGTTCCGACCTTTGGTTCAGGGCAAACACGTGCTGGTCCGCACAGACAGCACTGCGACTGTAGCCTACATCAATCACCAGGGCGGTGTACGCTCCTTTCGCATGTCACAGCTAGCCCGCCAACTCCTCCTTTGGTGTCGAAACAATGTCAAGTCTCTACGAGCCACCCACATACCGGGCGAACTCAATTGGGTAGCGGACGCGCTCTCCCGACAGACTTCGCTTCGGGGCGAGTGGAGACTTCACCCTCAGACGGTTCAGCTGATCTGGAGTCTTTTCGGTCAGGCCCAGGTCGACCTGTTTGCCTCGATAGAGAACACTCACTCCCAGTTGTGGTACGGTCTGTCCGAGGCGCCCCTCGGCACAGATGCACTGGCACACAGCTGGCCTCAGGGCCTCCTCAAGTATGCGTTTCCACCAGTGAGCCTAATTGCACAGACCCTGTGCAAAGTCAGGGAGGACAGAGAACAGATCCTGCTGGTGGCCCCCTACTGGCCCAACAGGGTTTGGTTCTCAGAGCTGGTGCTCCTCTCCCCCGTTCCTCCCTGGCGCATTCCCCTGAGGAAGGACCTCCTTTCACAGGGGAAGGGCACGATATGGCACCCGCGCCCAGATCTCTGGAACCTCCACGTATGGTCCCTGGACGCGACCAGGAGGATTTCAGAGATCTCCCACTGGCAGTGGTAAACACTCTGTTGCAGTCGAGAGCTCCCTCCACGAGGCGGCTGTACGACCTCAGATGGCGCAAATTCACAAACTGGTGTTCCTCCCGGGGGGAGAACCCACGGAGATGTGGCATCCGAACGGTGCTTTCCTTCCTCCAAGGAGGACTGGATAGACACCTTTCTGCTTCAACACTTAAGGTCCAGGTAGCCGCTATTGCCGCTAACCACGACCTGGTGGAAGGTAGATCGGTTGGGAAGCACAATTTGGTTATACGATTCCTTAAAGGTGCACGCAGGCTGAACCCCGTCAGACCGCGCCTTGTCCCCTCTTGGGATCTGTCTGTGGTCCTCCGGGGCCTACAGTCAGGTCCCTTTGAGCCGCTCCAGTCAGTCGAACTCAGTGCTCTCTCCCAAAAGACGGCTCTCCTGACTGCGCTCACATCGATCAAAAGAGTGGGAGACCTCCAAGCCCTCTCCGTCAGTGACTCGTGCCTCGAATTCGGGCCGGCTAACTCTCACGTTATCCTGAGACCCCGGCCCGGTTATGTGCCCAAAGTGCCCACCACTCCCTTCAGGGACCAGGTGGTCACTCTGCAAGCTATCCCTTCTCAGGAAGGCGACCCCAACCTCTCCTTGTTATGCCCAGTCCGTGCCCTGAGCATTTACTTGGAACGTACTGAAAGCTTCAGACGGTCGAGTCAGCTCTTTGTCTGTTTTGGAGGACAGCAGAAGGGGAAAGCTGTCTCCAAACAAAGAATTTCCCACTGGATTGTGGATGCGATTCGTTTGGCCTACCAGGCCACAGGGGTGCCCTGCCCGCTGGGGGTGCACGCCCACTCCACCAGGCGCGTCGCAGCGTCGGTTGCGCTGGCGAACGGGATCTCTTTAACAGACATTTGCAGAGCTGCAGGTTGGGCTACACCTAACACGTTTGCCAGGTTCTACAATCTGCGTGTAGAACCAGTCTCTTCGGGAGTCCTGAACGCAAGCCCAGTAACTCCTGAAGCTGACACGGTGTAGAAGCTTGCTGAAGCGTCGTTCCCCACGGGTGATGACGCTTCCCCAGTTCAGTAAGTTTCCTGGCGTGAACCCTGAACGACAATTTCCATCATGTTGCACCCGCAACGTAGCTATGTTCAGCGGAGGAACTAGCTATCAGAATCTAATATGAGGTTAGGTTGCCTCTTGTGAACTCTCATATTAGGTTGGTGCCCCACATGTAGTGGCTCCTAATGCGGCCCCATGTGTGTATCTCCACCTATACTCCCAGAGATGCGGTGTTTCCCTTAAGACAAAACTTGTCTCCGACCCTGAGCTCAGCAGTCTCTCCTCATGCGGAGCCTGCCTCAGGATCGTCCCCTTGTTGTGCTCCCCTAGTGCGAGCCCTCAAGTGTATTCTCCACACAAATACCTCCCTCCGGGCAGGGTGTGGTCTCCGTAGTGCCCATCCCCCCCCCCCGGGGAGGACGGACACTGGCCCAATGTTCTCCAAGATGTTCAACCAAAGGTGAGGAAAGGCTGGCTGAAGCTCTTGGGCATTGGAAGGTCACGTAGAGGTGAGTGACATTTATCTAACACGCAAGACCTGTTAATATTTGCACTCCATGCACTCGTGACGCGGTCCGCTGGTTGTGGCGTTTTCAACTGGGACCCCTAGTCGTCACTTCGACACAACGTCGAACGTGAACGACAGACGGGGAACGTCTTGGTTACGTATGGTAACCCTCGTTCCCTGATGGAGGGAACGGAGACGTTGTGTCCCCCTTGCCACAACCTCGGACCGCCTCTGAGTGTAGCCGGGTGCTTCGGCTCCTCAGATCAGAACAATGAGTGTTGCCTAGCCCCCCCCTCTTATGCCCGGATCTCCGGGGCGGAGCAGGCTATGCAAATACTGCGTACCAATTTCATTGGCCTTTTCTCAAAGCTGTCAGAGGTGTTCGGGCTCTCAAGAGCGACCCCTAGTCGTCACTTCGACACAACGTCTCCGTTCCCTCCATCAGGGAACGAGGGTTACCATACGTAACCAAGACGTTATTTTTAAACAAGATGCTAATGGTCTAATCAGATTCAATGATTTATGCTAAGCTATGCTAAAAGAGCTACTGGCAGACCCGGAGATCTGTCATCTGTTTAACTCTAGGGGAGTTGGAAAATGAGCCTATTTAAAAAAAAAAAAAAAAAAAAAAAAAAACGTGGAGTGTTCCTTTAAGCTAGTCAGCAACTCTAATGCGGACATGAATGCACCAGCATCCAAATTACAATATATTTTTGGCATTTTCAGTGAGTTAGCATGATTAGTTATCAATAAAAATATGCTTAGATGCTTAGAAGTTTGGGGTTGGGAGGACTTTTTAATGTTTTTGCCTTTTATGCTTACCAAGGATGCATTTATTTGATAAAAATTACAGTAAAATCAGTAATATTGTGAAATAATATTACAATTTAAAATATCTCTTTTTTATTTTTATTATATGTTAAATGTAATTAATTCCTGTGATGTCAAAGCTGAATTTTCAGCAGGCATTACTCCAGTCTATAGTGTCACATGATTCTTCAGAAATCTTATAGATGCTTAAATTTATTTCTGAAATAGAAATCATTTGTAATATTATGCATGTCTTTACCATCACTTTTAATAAATTTAATGCATCCTTGCTGAATAAAAGTATTTTAAAAAAAACGTACTGACTTACTGTATTTTATATATGTAAAAGTACGTTTTTATTTCATCATATTCAAAACTAACAATAATTTGATTCAAGTCAACAATATTTATCTTCATTTAACAAATTTCTGCACGCTCCTAATGAAGCATCTATAAAAATTGGTCTTTGTAGCAATTGGCAAAAATACCTTGTATGAGTCAAAATTTATGATTTTTCTTTTATGCCAAAAATCATTAAGATATTAAGTAAAGATCATGTTCCATGAAGATATTTTGTAAATTTCCTACCGTAAATATGTCAAAACTTAACGTTTTTCTTAATATTTGTTTATTTTTTTAGCACCCTCAGATTTTCAAATAGTTGTATCTTGATCAAATATTGTCAGATCCTAACAAACCATATATCAATGGAGAGCTTATTTATTCAGCTTTTAGATAATGTATAAATCTCAATTTCGAAAAATGTACCCTTATGACTGGTTTTGTGGTCCAGGGTCACATATGCTACTATTGTGTGGAAAATTAGATATTAGCTATTTGTATAGCACATCATTCACACTAATCTATCACCTTTTGGTAAGTGTTTACAAAGATGAAGGGAGGAGGATACACTAAACAGTTCTTCAGCGACACACATCTGCAGCAATGCAGCACTTCTTATTCACTGCAACACATGTTCAGCTGACAGTGGAATGCAGGGCGAGAATAATAGAAGACTGTATTACTCTCCAAATCACCCTTTAGAGCAAAAGATGCTTGGGAATTAGGAGCCCAGAGCAAGAAAAGAGGCTTTTCTTCTTCATTATACCTTGCTGAACAAGATTTGATTCTGTATGAAATTGAAATTCACAGCATGCATAGTAAACAGCCCATGAAAACAGCCTCATCGTTAGTTCAACACAGCCACTTAAATCTCTTCATTTGGGTAAGCAAGCATTAATGCACATCAGTTGATGTTTAAATTATCTGCAAATTGAACAGTGGCTCAATGATAAATGCGTACCTCATCATACTAATACAGCATTAAATAGCCAACAATACATTTGCTGCACCTCCTGAGGCACTGAAATCAAGTCCATTCATCACAGTTAAAATGGTATGATTGGGTTTTATATTGTATCACTATTGCTGTCTCTCCTTTTTTCTATTTTGTAGAGTGCTGTCGGTCATAAGCACAGACTAGGCCATGTCTGTTGTATTTTAGGGCAGTAAATTGCCCCGTATAGAGAGTTTGTATTCCAGTCCTCTGCCTCAAGCATCTTATAACAACGTCACTTAGTCGCCATCCGTAGAGAGCGAGCGTCCTACATACATGCTGGGAAGGGAACTGAGACAGGGCAGGGTCCCATTTAATTAGCACACAGGTCAGGAGCCATGGGCGACTACTACCACCTGAACACACAAACACTGAAGGACAGGAAACTGTGCCACTGGGCATCATCTAAACAGGGTGTAATGAATGGCTGAGTCTGCTTTTAACACGCTGGCACAGAAATAAAGTGGTGGTGGTGGTGGGGGGGAATTAGATTTAGTAGAGGATTATATTGATACAATCATACACATCTGATGTCTAACACCGTGTCTACAATGGAAGTGTCCTAGAATGTTTATTTACTACAAATTAGTTGTGAATCAATAAAGCAACATGAAAACTAATTTAAGGAAGTAGTTTGCACAAAAATATATATATATATATATATATATATATATATATATATATGGATTAGGGATGCAACAATACAGTTAGTCCACGGTTCAATACGTACCTCGGTTTTTAACCACGGTTTTCGGTTCGCAGTGTTTCCCCTGGGTTTATGGTTTTGGGGGGCGGCGCATTATTCTGTACAAATGTAATGCAAGAGCAATATATTTTTGTTATTTTTTAATTCTTTAAAATTATTAAAATATTAAATTATTTTAAAATTAAAATATTTTTGTTATTTTTTATTATTCTTTAATCTTTATCTTTTATTTTGACAGTTTGCCGTGAAGTTTCTGTGTGTATACAGTATAATGCTAGACCATAGACTGTAAAAAACATGGACGTAGTTTCAGTGATGTCACCCGTAAGTGTCTGAAGAGCGTTTTTGAAGCAAAAGTTGGGCGGGGCCTGTCGTCGCCATTTTGGAAGCGCGTCACCGTGCATCACTCCAGGAAAATAGAAAATGGACAAAGAGGCGGGACGTGGATGGAGCTTAGATGTCTGGTTTTTACATTTATTAAAATAATCCTGATAAAGTAACACCCTAAGAAAAAACAAACGCAATAACACGGCTGAGATGCCAAGTTCAACTGTTGGAATAAGCTGAGGTAATGTGACGGCGGCCTGACATCTGTCACTCAAGTGGCCACGCCCTTAATTATGCAGAATTGTAATGCTTAATATCATTTAAACGGGTGAGTTAGAAAAAAATTCACCCCCCTCAGAGTTGTCATGAAGGGCAAAACTAGCTGTAAAAACCAAAACCACATTTGTACCAGGCTGTAAACATGTTTTTATCTGTTATAAGGTCAGCTGATGAACTGCAGCTTCAGTCACTTTCGTATTGTTTCAAGAGCGAGAGCGGGAGGTTGGCGCTTGTTCTAGACTAGTTTTCTCAAATTAAATGGTAAAATTATCATGAAGTGACTGTCATGCCAGCTCTGGAGATTTTATGTGTTAATGTCATTATATAGTGAGACGTAGAGGCTGAAAATCACCCTGAGCATCACGCGTACTTCTGTATCCGTGTAGTAAACAAATGCAGGATTAATATTTAAGCCATCTTTTTGCATTTTAATATTCACAGACACTATATTGCGATTCGAATTGAGTGACAGACATACTTTTGATTCAGTTATCCAAAAATGGACAATTCTGTGGCATTCCGCACTATAGAGTATTCCATTTTTATGAATGGACTGTTTTCGTGAAGAAGAAATTGTGCGCGACCATGTAGAGACAGAAATAACATGCCGTAGTGTAAATAAGATAACTTAAGGCTACTTAGATTGTTTAATAAAAGGTAACCTTAAATGACCTCTGTTGTGATCTGGTGCTATATAGAAAATAAAATTACCTTGACCTTCAAGGGGGCAGGGGGGTGCCGTTGGGGTGGGCGGGACAGGGGAAACACTGGTTCGGTTCTGATAGTTTGCCACATCAGTGTGTTTTTTTGCAACAAATTCACAACAAAATACTCTGTACACTGGAAAAAGCGTGAATTATAATATGTCTGCTTAAGGTATAATTTTTTTAGGTTTTTCAGGTTTCATTTATAATTTTTTTAGGTTTCATTCATGCATTCTTGTGCACAAAATCCACATTTGCGTTAAAGAAGTAACACTGATGACGTTCCGTATATATATATATATATATATATATTTTTTTTTTGCTCTTCAAGGCTGTTTATTTAATTAAAAATACAGAAAATACTGTTATACTGTGAAATATCGTTGCAATTTAAAAGAGTGTTTTTCTATTTGAATATACTTCTGAATAAAATTTATTCCTGTGATGCAAAGCTTCAGATTTATTTTCAATGTTGGAAACAGTTGTGCTGCTTAATATTTTTTTGGAACCTGTGATACTTTTTCAGGATTCTTTGATGAATAAAATGTTAAGAAGAACAGCATTTATTTAATATAGAAAGCTTTTGTAACAATATACACTATCGTTCAATGTTTATGGTCATTTTTTTTATTTCGTTCTTTCTTTGAATACTTTTATTCAGCATGGTGTGCTAAATTGATAAAAAGTGAAAATAAAGACTTATATTGTAAGAAAAGATTTCCAGTTTGAATAAATGCTGTTCTTTTTAACTTTTTATTTATCAAAGAATCCTGAAAAAAGAATCACAGGTTCCAAAACAATACTAAGCAGCACAACTGCTTCCAACAATGATAATGTATTTGCATATTAGAATGATTTCTAAAGGATCAATGTGACGCTGAAGACTGGAGTAAAAGCTGATTTTGTGATTCAACTTTGCATCACAGAAATAAATTAGATTTTAATGTATATTAAAATAGAAAACTGTTTTAAGTTGCAACAATATTTCATAATATTACTTTGTATTTGTATTATTTTGAGTATTTTTGATCAAATAAATGGAACTTTGATGAGCATAAGAGACTTCTTTGAAAACCCTTACTGATCCAAAACTTTTGAACAACTCTGTATTTAGAAATACTAGGTAGAGATACTTGTATAAATACTTGTACAAAGTGAGATAAGTACAGAAAATGTGCAGAAGACCGTGATACAGTCTCTAAGGCAGCGAACGGATTTGTCACAGAAATAAGAGATATAGAGTCTATATTCTCCAACTGGCTGAAACAGTTATAACCGCCTTGTGTGAGCGGAGTACTTTATTAATTTCATTGTCAGAGCCCATAGTTTCTTTTACTGCAGCCAGTGAAGTTGCAGTCTAGAAAGCTGAAGTAAAGCAACAATCAATACACACACCCCTGGGTAAAGCAGACCAGCTCTTTCCCAAAGTCTCACTGCAGCAGAAATAAACACTGAAGAACTGTGCAGGGTTCTAGCACTGAGAGATGTAAAAGGTACGTATAAAAGTCTGTATACCACACCAGTTCTGTAGAGTCACTACTGTTTGATATTTTCTCTCTCTGAAAGCCACTGGAGACAGCAAAAAGAAAAAAAAAATGTACTTACATCTCACACAGCAGAGCTTTTTAGCCTTTTAAAGTATACTGATCACAGGATCGTACGGATATACAGTACATACTGACTTTGTAATACTTTACCTGACCTGCAGAGGACAGCACTGTGTTTTACTTTACACTTTTTTTTTTTTTTTTTGGCAGGCTGCAAATTCTTCTTTGGCTAGTCCTTAATAGTGGCCCAATGGCCCAAATGTGAGTGCTGCCAAACAAGTCGATTCATCAATTATTGTCAATTACACTCAATTCCAGCAGGGACAGTGCGTTGTTGCTTGGTGGTTGTTAATGTGGCTTTCTTACTGAACCAATCTATAATTCATACTTCTTCACGTGAAAACCATTAACAATCTCAACCAGATGCACAATCTGAGGTATCATTACGTGCTACCAAAGTTTACATTCATAGGGTCCTATGACTTCAGTAAGGGAAGAAAACACTAATGGAATGATGAAATCCTGTCTTACACACAGAACCTCAAAGATCTTCACAACAACTGCCAAAATAACACGTTGGTTTAACTTGGAGAAATGATGACATATGATGAAATATATCAATATTATACATTAGAATGTACATTACCAGTCAAAAGATTTTTAATGTTTTTTAAAGAAGTCTCTTCTGCTCACCAAGCCTGCATTTATGTGACCCAAAGTACAGCCAAAATATTTTTACTATTTAAAATAACTGTTTTCTATTTGTCTGTTTTAAAATGTAATTTATTCCTGTGATCAAAGCTATATTTTCAGCTTCATTACTCCTTGTTTTGTGAAAAGAAATGATAGGAAATAATATATTTTTGTTTAGCAAGGAGGCTTTAAATTGATACGTTTTGATTAAAAGAGATTTACAATGTTACAAAAGATTTCTATTTCAGATAAATGCTGTTCTTCTGAACATCCTATTCATCAAAGAATAATGTTTTTTGAGCAGCAAATCAGAATATTAAAATGATTTCTGAAGGATCATGTGACTGGAGTAATGATGCTAAAATTCAGCTTTGAAATCACAGGAATAATTTACATTTAAAAAAATATTCAAATAGAAAAATAGTAAAAAAAAAATTAAAATTGTACTGTTTTTTTTTTTTTTTTGCTGTACTTTGGATCAAATAAATGCGGGCATAAAGACATTAAAAAGCTTACTGTTCAAAAACTGGTAGTGTACTTTGTTAATGGTTTATGAATTCAATTGATTAGACTGAATTTATTTTTATTTATATAGCACATTTAAAGCAACCACTGTTGCCCAAAGTGTTTCACACTCACTAACACAGATGCATAACAACCACAAAATAAAAAGAAATACAGAAAAGAAATACAATGAAGATAAATTAAAAGAAGAACTTTCAATAAATTGTTCTTACATTATATATTTGTGACCCTGGACGACAAAACCAGTCTTATGTTGCACGGGTATATTTGTAGCAATAGCCAAAAATTATCGATTTTACTTTTATGCCAAAAATCATTAGGATATTAAGTAAAAATCATGTTCCATGAAGATATTTTGCAAATTTCCTACTGTAAATATATCAAAACTTAATTTTTGATTAGTAATATGCATTGCTAAGAATTTCATTTAGATAACTTTAAAGGCAATTTTCTCAACATTTTGATTTTTTGGCGCCCTCAGATTCCAGATTTTCAAATAGTTGTATCTCGGCCAAATATTGCCCTATCCTAACAAACCATACATCCATGAAAATTATTTACTTACTTATTTACTCAGCTTTCAGATGATGTATAAATCTCAATTTTGAAAAACTGACACTTAAGACTGGTTTTGTGGTCCAGGGTCACATTTAATATCATGATTTTAATTAATTATACATGCTTTTTGATTACTAAAACATTTATTTAAAAAAAAATACAATAAAATTGGGAAAAAATAAAATAGGGCCTAAAATGTATGCATTTGCCAGATGGTTTTATCTAAATCCTTACTCCTAAGAATGAGCAATGAAACAGTCAAGCTCACCTATAAGTAATTGATTAGGTTTTCTCTCTGTAGTAGCAGTGAAAATGCTGTTTATTGGTATTAATTTGGAGTGTGGTGCTGGTTCACAATGCAATAATCATTTGCATCAGAGCATCAGTGACTCAAATCAATATCTCTCACCACTAGGGAATCTTGCGAGATGAGGTCCTTTGTGCCAAAAGGTTAGACTATGGGGGCTGGGCAGAAAAACTAGGGCCTGTACAACTAGCCTTTATCGATCAGCTCCTTGAACCCCTGCTGATGTTGTGAGGGGGAGGCAGGCAGTAGTCTTACAAGACTCCTTTCTACTGCATCCTTCTGTCTCTTACTACATCACTTTTCCTTTCCTTTCTCAGTCTAGGACAGGCAGATTTATGACTCCATATGGATGACCTAGAAACGCTCTGTGCCCTTTTATGAGTATTTAAAAGAGGCACGACAGTTACTAAGGACAGGAAGAGTTCATAGAGTTACTACCCTACTTCCACCCTACCTTTCTGTACTACTTACACTCTTAGTTTGTTTACTGCCATCCCAACTGCTTTCTATCTATAATTTTAATAAAAAAACAGTAAAAGTATAAAAGTACAGATCTGACTTTGGGCAGCTTCATGTTCAAGGTTAAAGTTTAAAAATACATAGTGCCAGCAACACCAAGGTCATAGGTTCAATTCCCATGGAATGCATCTAATTACATGTTTAACTTGAATGCCTTTGATATAAAGTATAAATGTAAACTCTTTGACACATTTGTACTAACTGTAAAGACTATACAAGTGTAAAAGCCCAGATATGAGATGTGCAGCATCTCCCAAAAATCATAAAGATTTTCCTGTCTTATCACTTTAGATCAAGTCACATCAAGAGCATTTCAGTGGAAACAGAACTGTAGGGCACTACTGTTCAAGTATACACACCCTCCATTTGTAACCATAAAACACTCAACAGTCTATTTCCACTGTTTCCTGAGGGACTGAAAAACATTTTGAGCTCTATTTGCTGTTTACCACAAATAGATAAAAAAAACAAATGCATAACAGTGAACCTATTTTACTCATTTAGTTAACTGAAGATAATGTACTTCTTTTTCTAACATCGTTTTGGACCCCATTGGCTTTCATTACATGGACAAATCAGTTCAAACATTCAAAATTTCTCTGTGTTCTGCAGAAAAGTCATACAGGTTTGAAATGACATGAAGCTAAGATTTCCCATTTTAAGTGTATTATCCTTTTAAACTGGGTTCTGGGTTAATACAGTTTTTGCTTTTTGGCAACATTTAATAAACTAATGGCACTGACCTGTTTTCCAAAGGCCAAATTTTAACAATTATCTCATTCTTTGTGTTCCATTTAACAAGATTAACAACAGATTGATGAATTCTAATAGCAATTCAGACTTTATAAATGGAACAAATCACACAAAAATGTGTACTAACTAAAATATGTTCACAAATACAGTTGAGGTCAAAAGTTTACATACACCTTGCAGAATCTGCAAAATGTTAATTATTTTACCAAAATAAGAGGGATTATACCAAATGCATGCTATTTTATTTAGTACTGACCTGAATAAGATATTTCACATAAAATATGTTTACATATAGTCCACAAGAGAAAATGTTTATAGAAATTACCCTGTTTAAAAGTACATACACTATTAATACTGTGTTGTTTCCTGAATAATCCACAGCTGTGCTGTTGTTGTTGTTTTTTTGTGATAGTTGTTCATGAGTCCCATGATCTCAAACTGCCCGCTGTTCTTAAGAAAAGTCCTTCAGGTCCCACAAATTCTTTAGTTTTACAGCATTTTTGTCTATTTGAACCTTCATGTGTAACTAATACAGAAGGTTCAAACGCTCACTGATGCTTCAGAAGGAAACACAATGCATTAATAGCTGGAACTTTTAGAAAAATTGAAGATTAGGGTAAATTTAACTTATGTCTTCTGGGAAACATGTAGGTATCTTCTGTAGCTTCTGAAAGGCAGTACTAAATAAAAAAATAAAAAATAAAATAAGGGAAAAAAAAAAAAATAGGAAAAAACCCATTTTCATTCTGTTCAAAAGTGTACACCCCTGGCTCCTAATGCATAGTTTTTTCCTTCTGGAGCATCATTGACCATTCACGATGCGCAAAATACAGTAAGAAAATCCTAAGTACTGAATTTGGGGGTGGGGGTTTATATAATTGTATCTCTGAGGGGAACTGGCTGTCTCTGGAAAATTTTAAGATGGTATTTTCTTTTTATTTTACCTCCATATAAAGCATATTAATGTTGTATTTAAAAGCACAGTGTTGCATTGTTTACAGCAGTAACCAAGCAAACGCTGTATTGCCACTGTTCAATAAGTGCCACCTGCTGTTTGAGAATGAATTTGCATTCTCATTCAGTCCGTTTGCGTGTGGTTGTTTTTCGTGTAGTTATGCTTTAAATAACATAATTTGAAATGACGGAAACTTAAAAATAAAAAATGTGATACAGATTTTTGGCCAAATGCCCAGCACTATTATGTTTAATACACAACACTGTACTGGGATATATGGGAACAATGCAACTTCTAAATACAAACCAAAAAGGTACGTATACTGTGAATGTGTCTGTCAAAAAGATTTCATGTGGCATTTCCTTCCTCTTGCACATTCAGAAAATCTGATTTGCAAGTAAATTCTGTCAAAGCTCTCAAAGGGAGAGCCCAAAGGCAAATAGTGCAGTGTGGTCTTTCACATTCTGTTTAATATTCATCAGAAAAAAAGAAGAAATGTAGACAGATAAGGAGAAAACAGACCAGGTCAATCCTCGAGAGGAAATATCACCTCCAGGACTCGTGCCCTTCACGAGACTATCAGCCACAGACAGGCTCTATTATAAACAGCACAGATGCTTTGAACAAAAACAGAGATAGAGATACTATCCTGAAAGGCAAGAAGCAAAACAGATGTGCATTATTGATTGTGCTATGAATCTTAGAAGATAAATCAGCATTTAAACTGTCTGCACTGTCTGTACTCAAAGTTTTCCTAAATAAATGAAGAAAATGCATTTTTGAAATTAAATTTGAATAGATAAAATACAATACTGCATTGCAAATAACTTACAGATGCTGCACAGTTCTATGCCATTCCAAACTAATTGATACAATGAAGCCAAATGATATCAAACTGACCCCAATTTTGGGGCAACAAGCTATATCATGATTTGCATTATAGAGTTAATTAAAGACAAGCCCACAGGGCAGAATAGCCTGATCTAGGGGGAGCTGCCATGAAAAAAAATGCAATTACTGAGTCTGACACAGTTTTATGACAATTATTTACTGCAAATGACTCACTGCTGTCAGTGAATAACAGTAGCTGTCTGAGATAAGCATTCACACACATTGTCAAGTTAAACAAAGACCCGATAGTCACAGTCGTTGTGACTCAGTGTGCTTTACTTCAGGAGAATTTAGGGACCATTAGGGAACACAAGGACAATCATAAAATAATTAAAAAACATTCTTTGAAATAACACTTTGAAAAACTGGTCCAAGTAAGATTAATTAATATTTGCATGTGTCATCGTCGGAAAATAAATTTGAGCTAGATTTGATTTTTTTACACTGACGACACCTAAAAGGTCAAAAGGTCAGATTATTCTGCTTCAATGTGTCATTATTTAATCATACAAGTTCATATACACTACCAGTCAAATATTTTTTTGTTAAAGATCTTTTATGTTTTTTAAAGTCTCTTCTGCTCAACAAACCTGCATTTATTTGATCCAATATACAACAAAAGCAGTAATATTGATAAATATTTTTACTATTTAAAATAACTGCTTTCTATTTGAATATATTTTAAAATGTAATTTATTCATGTGATCAAAGCTATATTTCCAACATCATTACTACAGTGTCACAGATCCTTCAGAAATCATTCTATTCAAGTACATTTTTCCAGGATTCTTTGAGGAATAGAAAGATTCAGAGATCAGCATTTATCTAAAATAAAAAGCTTTTGTAAAATTATACACTATACCATTCAAAAGCTTAGAGTCAATTTTTTTTTTCTTTTGGGAAAGAAAACATAGAAATGAATACTTTTATTTAGCAAGGATGCTTAAATTGATTAATAATTATGATAAAGAGATTTATAATGATATAGAAGATTTATATTTCAGATGAATGCTCTTCTGAACTTTCTGTTCATCAAAGAAACCTAAAAAAACTACTTTTTCTTCAACAACAACAACATAATAATAATCATAATAAATGTTTTGGAGCAGCAAATTAGAATATTTAAATGATTTCTGAAGGATCATGTGACTGGAGCAATGATGCTAAAAATTATTTGAAATCACAGGACTAAATTACATGATAAAATATATTCAAATAGAGAAGAGTTATTTTAAATAGTAAAAATATTTAAAAACTGTACTGGTTTTGCTGTATGTTTGACTTCTTTAAATAAAAACACTAAAAATCTTACTGTTCAAAACTTTTGAATGTGTATATTAAACTCAAAAACGGTTATTTTAAAATGTAATAATGTTTTAAAATATTACTGTTCATACCGTCTTTTTAAATCACATAAATGCCACCTTGGTGAGACATGTACAAAAAAATAACAAAAAAACTTTCTGACCCCAAACTTCCACCACGTAGTGTAGATTAAACACAACAAAACATCCACCAATTCTGACATATTATAAGGAACTTTAAGATCTAACTATTCAGCCCTAAGCTACCCTACCCCTCTATAAGTCATCATTAACACTGACCATCAACATTAATGGATAAATAAGTGCAACCACAGTTCCTGGATCACTGCAGGAGTCAGAAAGTATCTTGTTCCATTTCCTCTGGTCTCAATTTTCCTCTGTCTCTCTCCTATCATCCCTGTCTCTTCATCATTTCAACTCTCTAAAAGAGTCCATTTGTCCCAGATATGTTACACTGAAGTCGATTGTACACAGTAACAAAAAAGCAAAGGGTGCCCACTTTAGATGGTTACTGTATATTCCATTCGCCTCATTGTACTTATAATTAAGGATGTAAGGAAAAGGAAAAATAAAGCAATAAAAAATAAAATGTAGCTTACGTATGCCATATTGACTAAACATCTGATTGACATTCCAGACAGAGGTACACAGAGACAAGACAAAATTTCACAGCAGGGATGGACAATTTGGGCCAAAGGCCCAGAAAACTTCCTGACACACCAAATATTTTTCATAAACCTGTGACACCAGAATCAATTCCCACTTGAGCAATAAATTTAATTTAACAATATTTTCAAATGTACTTACGAAATAGTACCACGAAAATACTATGTATTGTTAGTGAAAAGCAGGTTTAAATACATATCATATATTATATATGTGTGTGTCCATTATATATATGTGCTGTATATAATTAAATACACCTTCCTAACTTCCATATATATTGTGTACACACACATACACGAATAAACACATACACACATATACATATATCCTGTATATTATACCATCCGAGGTTGTGTTTACCTCCTGCAGCTGCTCTAGCTCCTGTTTGAGAGCCTCCTGCTCGGTCTCCAGCTCCGAGTACTGCTGCTTGAGCGTCTGGTTCTCCTCCAGCACCACCAGACCGCATTCCGCAGCCCGAATCTTCTCCCGGTTCGCTTCCGCGAGCTCTCGGGTCAGCCTCTCCACCTCGGCCCGGTAATGATCCACCGATTCCCCGCATCCTCCATCGGCTGCCATAGCCTCCTGTCTCCGGTCGGGTGTAATCTCTGCGTCCTCCGTTCCCGTCACTCTGGCGCTCTGAGAGAGGCGGAGGCTGATGAGGAGATTCAGGTGGATGCTGCAGTCCGTCCGTCCACCCGATGCGCCTCCTGTTTGCTGATGCTTAAATGATGTTTACACGAGTGGCATATGAACGACACTCGATTTCTTCATTGCAAATAGTGCCGTGGTAATGCACTAATGATCCATCCATCAAAGACATATTTTTCGTTTCCAACTTCAAACGTTTTGAGGAAAAGCGGCGCCATCTACCCGGAATGCAAAGTGAGCAGAAGTTGATTCTGTCTCTCAATATGTGACGTCACTTCATACCCCCGCCCCTCATAATTTACAAAGTCTTGTTTTA
This sequence comes from Cirrhinus molitorella, assembly GCA_033026305.1. Classification (NCBI taxonomy): domain Eukaryota; kingdom Metazoa; phylum Chordata; class Actinopteri; order Cypriniformes; family Cyprinidae; genus Cirrhinus; species Cirrhinus molitorella. The sequence continues at coordinate 9,869,062 of CM065127.1, read as the reverse complement.
TTATTGTATATTATTAGTAGAATAGGCTATGTAAAGTATAATAGAGAATAGTAATGCTAATTATAATTGGTTACATCGTACGTAAATTATAATAATACCTTCTAATATTAGAAGTATTTACTACTATTTGTACACACACAAACTTTACGTTTCAGAAAATCTCAGCTATACTACCAGTCACAAGTTTTTGAACAGTATTTTTAAAATGTTTTTAAAGAAGTCTCTTCTGCTCACCAAGTCTGCATTAATTTGATCCAAAGTACAGCATAAACAGATTTAAAATAACCGCTTTCTATTAAATATATTTTAAATGTAATTTATTCCTGTGATTCCTGTGATCATCATTACTCCAGTCACATGATCCTTAAGAAATCAATCTTATATTCTGATTTGCTGCTCAAAAAACATTTATTATTAAATTATTATATTGAAAACATAGTTTTTCAGGTTTCTTTGATGAATAATACATTCAGAAGAACAGCATTTATCTGAAACAGAAATCATTTGTAATACTATAAATGTCTTTATCATCACTTTTGATCAATTTAAAGAATTCTTGCTAAAAAAAAAAAAAAAACAGTATTCATTCATATAATTTCTCTCCCCCCTGACTCCAAGCTTTTGATTGGTATAGTGTATAATGTTACAAAAGCTTTTTATTTCAGACAAATGCTGATCTTTGGATCGTTCTATTTATCAAAGAATTCTGAAAAATGTACTGTTTTAAATATTGATACTAATAACAATAATAAATGCTTCTTGAATTGCAAATCAACATATTAGAATGATTTCTGAAGGATCATGTGAAACTGAAGACTGGAATAATGATTCTGATAATTTAGTTTTGATCATAGGAATAAGTTACATTTTTAAATATTTCAAAATAGAAAACAGTTCTTTTAAATAGTAAAAAAAAAAAAAAAAAAAAAAAATCAAAAAAATCAAATAAATGCAGGCTTGGTGAGCAGAAGAGACGTTTTTAAAAAACGTTTGACTGGTAATGTACATAAATCTGCAAAACATTCTTCTTCTGATTATTATTTATGTTAGATTATTATTAGGGCTAACCTTGAACGTTATTGTTGATTGCACCACCTGCTGGACAAATAAATAAATTGCATTCTTAAAGAGAAATTATGAGCAAAGACGTGATTTTCAGGCATGAAAACATCATGATTTACTGTTTTATTATGCATTGTTTAAAATGTGTGATTGGCTAGATGGTCTTTGAAAGTCCAATCTTTATAAATGATAGGCAATTTAAAAGCACAGTAATCAAGAATGACTTTACATGAAACGTCATGCAAATTCATTTTATAAAGGTGTGTAAAGGTTGTAAAACTTAACCATTAAAATCTGAGCTATAATCTTGAATATCTTGTAAAGTTACTCAACAACTTTAAGACCATTAACATCACAGACTCCAGTTCCAAAACGACTATACACTATGAAAGTGTCTATAATTGAAACATAAAGCTGCTCTAAAGAAAAAAAAAAAAAAAAAAAAAGCTATAACTAATAATACAGACATGCAATTGTAAATCACTGTATCATGTCATCAAAACAATCACTGATCACTAAAAGTAAGATATTTGACAATAAGCTAAACAGTCTCTGCCACACTTCACTGAATGCAACATTAAACGTGACACATTCCTGATTCAGAAAGCACTTGAATGAAGCATGTCCAAGTAGATTAAAAGCATGAAGAAACAGCACTGTACTTCTGAATGTCAGTTTTTCACCAGCCTGCATGTGATTTGGTTTTCTCAGACTGTGTGGCACACCTACAAACACAATAATTGGATTGGCCAGGAAATCAAGCACATCATTATGTGTGTGGTGAAAGAGGTGAAAGATCACATGTGCATTATCTGGAAGACCTCCTTTCACAATCATTAACTACAGGATGGGACTTTCAAAACAGTGAGATTCATTTCATCCGAGGAATGTCCGTTAAGGTAAGTACTCAGCACGTCTTAATATTTTCTAATGAAAGCAATGTACTTATATTTACCAGAATGGCTGGATCTCTAAAGATAGCAGCCAACCAGCCACACAACGGGTGGGTCTGATGAAAGAATGATTGGATGATTAAGTTTGTCCTGTCACTATCTCAAATAATCTCCAAAATGAGAGACATGTGATACATAGTATTTGGGAAATTTTGCACTGGCCTGGTTTGGAGAGCTTTACTGGATTGTACAACCACGCTCATGTTCATTACTCTTTGCAGTACATTCAGTAAGCAAACTAAATAATTTATACAAGAAAGAAGACGGTTGTTTGTTAGACATTTTACTCTAGTAAATGGTTCTATACTAGTTTTTTTTTGAAGGCACATAACTTAAAACATCTACTGTACAGGATATATATACAGTCAAACCAAAAATCCTACAGCAGATAGAATTTTTTATTTTTTTTGTGGGTACAGGACATTATATTTCATTTATGTAAGTGAGGATAGCAAAATAAACTGTGACATATTATACCCAAAATGTCTTCATACAGTGGAGTACCAGTAAAATTGATAAAAAAAGATTTGACACTTTGACATGTTTGACATGTTGCTATGTTTTGCGACATACCTTTCTATTAAAATTATCTGACATTATCAAGATGAATTTCTTCTGAAAATGTACTTAACTCTTAAGTTAGTATAGCAAATAAACTGTGATAATGTGAGAAATGTTGAAGGTGTGTGAATAAGTTTTGGTTTGGCTGTGTGTGTGTGTGTGTATGTATATATATTATTTTCAAATTCAATTTTATTTATTTATTTTCTGTATTTTCTAATTTTACCTAAAGTTCGTTATTTGTGTGTTTTGTTTTTTTTTTTAAACCACTATATATTTTAGTTTCAGTTTAAGTAATTTTAGTATAATTTTAGTTGCTTTGGCAACTAGCTAAAATTAAGTTAATAAGTGTTAAATAAGTGTAATTTTTATTTTTAATGAATTTATATTAGTTTATATATTCAGTTTAAACATTTTTTGGGTTGTTTTTTTGTTTTAGTTAACTATAATAAACCTTAAACCAAGTTATTATTTAAACCCAGCAATCATTCAACAACATTAAAGAACCCTTGCCCTGAAATAAGTAATAAATTATTCTCTTTCATTAGAAGGAAGAAAGAAAGAAAGAAAGAAAGAAAGAAAGAAAGAAAGAAGGAAAGAAAGAAAGAAAGAAAGAAAGAAAGAAAGAAAGAAAGAAAGAAAGACAGAAAGAAAGAAAGAAAGAAAGAAAGATTTTGAAGATGCATTAGCATGCATGCTAATGCACTGGTGCACATGAACACATTTGTGTGTGTTAGTTTGTACTCCTAAGCCAAAATCCAGAGCAGCACGTGGCTATGGTCAGCTGCCTGCTAGTTGAGGTGTAATTGAGTTCACATGAGCAGCTGATAGGGCCCATAGCATTTACAATCAGCGGCAGCATCCCCAAACTCAGTCCCGTGTCCCTGTTTTTGCCCCTCCTTTCTCCTCTCTCGTCTCTTCTTTTTTATGCTGTCCTTAACTCTTGCCCTCTTCTCTTATTAGAGATCCCATTGACAATTCTACACTGTCTTCTGCCTCCACACTCATGGCTCCAGAGAAAACCAGTGACGGGTTGGACAACTATGCATTTACTGTGAGTAACCTCTGTTAATACAAATACATTTTAGATAGAATTGCTCATTTCTTTTTATAAATTAGACTTAGAGTTTCTTGAAGTGGCCAGATTGAATATAGGGACATTAAATTTGAATGTACTGTGATCATGGGTGTCTAATGAGTCTTGTTTTTATTGGGTAACTTTGCCAGGAGGTAAGATCCTTAAAAGCACACCGTTATAAAAATCTATGGCATGTGATAATTACTTTTTATGATCGGTGTTGTAACCAAAAATTCTTATCAGTCTTGATAACGCATGTGTTACTCATGTGTTTGTTATTGTGGTCATGCTCAATGTTTTAGTGACTGGAATGTGTAACCAGTGAGTGTGTGTTTACCGCTCAGAGCCCATAATGCTTATGTAATATTTGATTTTTTAAATGCAAAAATTATGAAAATGTATAATGATAATGCTTAAATCTTTATCCTAAAATAACTGATATGATCAATTGATATGATATTTATATTAGGGATATTAGGAAAGGTTGTTGATTGAGAACTGCCAGGTCAGAACCCAAATTTTAGTGTTTGTTTTTCTTTAGGTTGATGGTGTAGACCGTTTCTGTGATTTACCGGAGAATAAAAATGGAAGCGATTGTTTCTCAGAGGAAGGAGACAGTAACAAGCTGGCATACTGTGTCACAGATATTCCACCATGGTACCTTTGCATCTTTTTGGGGATTCAGGTAAGTGGCACACACTATCAGTCTTGATAGATCTATAAATATATCAGTCTTGATTAGAGTGTGCACTATGAACAGCACTGTATCCGTAACAATCAATAAAAAACTATTCCAATACACAGGTGGAACCAAAAAACAGCTCCAATGTACAGTGTGTTCCAAAAATCTAAAACCACATTTAAAATAGATATAAAGAGATATAAAGAGAAAGATTCTGTGTATTGAAACATTTTTACCCTAAGTTATGACCCAAAATAAACGTATTTATTTATTTTTTAAAATAAATGGTTTATTAAACCTTTATATAAAATTAAGAAAAAATAACAGACATTGCTTTTATCAGGCTTTTGTGGCCTATACATGTATTATGATATAGTAATAATATCATATGCGTTATTTAGATGCCCAAACTGATCGAAAATATCTAAATTTGGTGCAAATGTAGTTATTTCTATGGCCAAAAAGTAAGGTAAAATTCTGACAGTTTGTAATGTAAATTAATGAGATAATGTTGATAATTTATTGATTATAATTTAATTGATTAATTTACTGATCACGTTAACTGACATTAAAGCAAAAGGGAAACATAAGATTTATCAATTATCAAATTATCAATTAATTAATTCACAAAATAAAAGCATTTTCACTAGTGGTCTCAGAGTTTTAGACTTTACTGTACACAAAATGTACGTAGTCAGTTAGCACAATAGACACAATTACTGGAGACACCGGTAAAAATTTGTCAACGAGATTTTAAAGATTTAGATAGTCTCTATTGCGGTTGCTCACATGACATTGATGTACTACGAAATCTTATAGTTTTGCACTAATTTTTAAGCGCTGCAGTATAAAACTAGTGATTTTAAGCCACGGAAATGCAATCAACAACGAAAGAGAACTCATTTCGCTATATGTGTGCTTGTTCCTGAGCGTTGACAGAGAGGCATGCACACCACTTTAAAGGCCTTTATAGGCACACGTGTATGTGTCAAAGTGGCCTTTGCAAGTATCCTCATAAACTCAGTCATTTAGGTCTTAAGCGAAAGTAAACAGCAGAGAAAGAAAACACACATGTAACAGTATATTGGATCTGGGTAGCTCTTAAAGTGACAGCAGTCATTCATGTTAATCAAACAACAAAAGAGAGAAAATCTCTCATTGCTCTTGACTAAACTACTTTTGTAACTTGAATAAGTAGAAATATAGGAGTCAACATTTGAAGTGTATCAAAAAAAAGTTAATCAAAGTTATTCTAAGACAAGAAAATGAGCATTGTATGCATCACAGCTTGTGATATATATCGTTACAGTGAAATAAAATTACTCGTATTGTGATTTTGGTCATATTGCCCACCCCTAGATGTACATAACAATTTCTCTTCATCTATTTGACAGCACTATCTTACAGCTTTCGGTGGCATCATAGCCATTCCTCTGATACTGTCTCAGGGCCTTTGTCTACAGCATGATGGCCTGACACAAAGTCACCTTATCAGCACTATCTTCTTCGTGTCGGGGGTGTGCACCTTACTGCAGGTCACTTTTGGAGTCAGGTACGGTTACTTTTAACACTCTTTCCAAAGTCTTCAAAGGAAAATAACAGAATTAAAAAACAGTGCCAGAACCAAGGCAAAGGTCACTGTATCAAGTGAGAAGATATGCAATAATATGTTAAGAATATTTTAAGGATCAGGTGTAGTTAAACAATAAAACACTGCTTGTGTTTTGATCAGGGTTGTGTTGTGGTTCCTGAGACACATGGGACTTTCTTTGTCAATTAATTAAAGCAGATTTATGATGCAGTTGCTTTGAATTTGAATGAAAGATAAATTTTATATGATTAAATGGGTATATATATATATATATATATATAGTTTAATTTTAATTTTCTCCAAAATAAGATAGTAATAAAAAAGTTATATGAAGAATTACTTGCGTTCCAGATAAACTATTTCCCAGGACAACAACCCAAACATTCCATTCAAGGGTTCATTGACCTGTTAAAGTGTGAATAATGTAGGCTTAGCAATGTTTTCACCGTCTGATAAGCTCTGCTTGTTTTCGGCCTGATGTCCTGTTCTTCTGTTGGGGCTACTTAGCCTGAATAAAAAGATATCGTAAATGTTAACTCTATAGATCTTCAAGAGCATTAGCTTCTATACTAATCAAACATGACGGCTCTGGCGTACATCAGTCTGTTACTGATGTAAACCAGAAATATGTAGGACTATGGTCAGAGCTATTCCTGCAGAAGCTAAAAACCGTAATAGGATTAGGAATTTTCCATCTTATTAATACAAAGTCCAGCACATTTTAAATCCACATTCCTCAGGCCTCTCAGCTGTGGAGCTCCCTTTTGTGTAAAACAGTAGAATTAGTTTATAATTAGTTAAAGAAAAATGTCTAAACACCACTATATACCATATGAATGTGACAGTTGAAGCTCAACCTGCACTTTTGTTACTGCTGCTATTCTTATTACGTAAATATACTTGCACGTTGTTGTTGTTGTTGTTGTTGTTATTGTTGTTATTATGATGTTTGCAATACAGGATTATTCTCTGCACTTTATGTAAAATTCTACTTTTTGGAATTCATAGTTGCACTTGTCATGTCTGTTTATATGTGTGTGTATTTACGTATGTGTGTCCAATAGGGTGAGCAAAGAAAGAATTTCATTGTACAGGGAAACTTGTGTTTCTTACTGTGCCCATGACAATAAATGCTTGAATTGAATTACCTTTTGAAGGTATAACTGATTTGGTGCAAGATCCAATGTAAACACATAAATGACTCTAGATGTTATAAAATCATTGTATCATAACAGTGCCATAAATCTTATCTATTAACAACATATAACAGCTCTACTTTGTTTACGACCTGCTGACATGGGTTAAAGACTTGCCTTTTAGTGAGGATTCAGGGAGGGCTAGAATGAGATTAGGGTTGACAAAATGAATGAATTCAGTTAATGGATTTAAAAGCAGAGGGTGGAAAGATACATCTCTACAATAATAGACAGAAGAACCTATGTACTTCTTGAATAACAACAAAAACAAAAGGTAGACTTTTAGTGACAAGGCTCTTCTTTTTCCTAATGCAAGGTTACCCATTCTCCAGGGAGGAACTTTTACACTCCTGTCGCCCACCATGGCTTTGCTATCAATGCCTGAATGGACCTGTCCAGCTTGGACACAGAACGCCAGCCTGGTCAACACCTCCTCGCCCGAGTTTATTAATGTTTGGCAAAGCCGAATGCAAGTGGTGAGTATCTCAGTAACTGATAAACTCTCTATGTAAGAGTCTATCATGAACATACAGAGTAATTCAGTATAGTATTTTGACTCTTAAACCACACTTAAAGGGATAATTCACCCATAAAATTGAAAATTCTGTCATTAATTACTCACCCTAATGTCGTTCCAAACCCGTAAGACCTTTGTTGTCTTTGGAGCACAAATTAATATATTTTTGATGAAATCTGAGAGCTTTCTGACCCTGAATAGACAGCAACACAACTGACACGTTCAATAGTCCATGTGACATCAGTGGTAAAGTGTATACTCAAATAGTTCTGTTGTCCTCTCTACACAGCTACAGGGCTCAATCATGGTGGGCTCTCTATTCCAAGTGCTGGTGGGATTCTCCGGTCTAATTGGCCTGTTCATGCGTTTCATTGGCCCTTTGACCATCGCACCAACTATTTCACTAATCGGCCTATCGCTGTTTGACTCCGCTGGCATGAACGCAGGACACCACTGGGGCATCTCTGTCATGTGTGTACTTCTCAAAATCAATCATCATTAAAGGATTAGTTCACTTTCAAAATTGAACAATTCCTGATAATTTACTCATCATGTTTTTCTTTCTTCAGTCAAAAAGAAATTAAGCTTTTGAGGAAAACTTTCTATGATTTTTCTTCATATAGTGGGCTTCAATGGGTTGAAATGCAGCTTCAAAATGCTCTGCACAATCCCAGCCGAGGAATAAGGGTCTTATCTAGCGAAACGATCATTCATTTTAGAAATTTTTTATTTTTTTTTTATTTCTATACTTTTTAAACACAAATGCTTTTCTTGCACTAACTCTGGGATCCATGTCTACGACTACACGCATTACGTAATCATGTTGGACAAGTCACAAATGGTTCTTCATCTGTGTACTTTGGTTCAAAAAGGTATGGTAGGAAAAAAACGAATTTTCTCCTCCAACTTCAAAATCGTCCAACATTGTTGTTTAGATGAGCATTTGTGGTTAAAAAGTATACACAATTTTATGTTAATTTAGAAAATGACTGATCGTTTCGATGGATAAGACCCTTACTCCTAGTCTTTGAAGCTACATTGAAACTGCAAGTTGGACCTTCAACCTGCTGATCCCCAATAAAGTCCATTATATGGATAAATGCTCTTTTAAACTTAATCTGACACAGAGCCATAACACAGTCTTATTGTCTTCTACAGGACGACATGTTTGATTGTGATTTTCTCACAGTATCTTCGCCATATTGCCATCCCCTTCCCTAAATACACCAAAGCCAAGAAGTTTCACACCACCAGGATTTACGTATTTCAGATTCTGCCTGTAAGTCTTGTAAAACTGTTTCCTAAATATTAAAGCCCCATAAAAATACTTTTATAAGCAAGGTGTGTTTTCTCAGGTCCTGCTAGGAATCACTCTGTCTTGGTTGATTTGCTACCTGCTGACGGTCTACAACGTTCTGCCCTCAGACCCTGATAAATATGGCTATCTAGCTCGGACTGACATTAAAGGAGATGTCATTGGCAGGGCGCCTTGGTTCAGATTTCCTTATCCAGGTATTTTAACCAGAACATTTAAGACCAATAAAATATTTTATAATGTCATTGCATCTTACAGGAATCAAAACCTATTATTGCAGTTGTATCATCAGATTTTTCAGGCTATTGAACTTGTTTATATATTATGGTTTATTCATGGCTATGTAACTGTATTCCCAGGTCAATGGGGAGTGCCAACTGTTAGTCTAGCTGGAGTTTTTGGAATCCTGGCAGGGGTCATATCCTCCATGATTGAGTCAGTGGGTGATTATCATGCCTGTGCCAGATTATCAGGTGCCCCACCACCACCAAGACATGCCATCAACAGGGGCATTGGCATTGAAGGCATTGGGTGTCTGCTGGCAGGTGCCTGGGGAACAGGCAATGGAACCACCTCCTACAGTGAGAACGTAGGAGCCCTGGGTATCACTAAGGTACAAAGTTTCACAATATTTTACTAGCCAAAATGTAATTTGATTTTACTTCTGATTGCATAGGCTTACAACACTATCTATTTTTTGAGAGAGAGAGATTGCTTGGCATGTTTTCAGTGAAATTCTGACAATAATCAAGATAAACCTTTCAACTTTGCAGGTTGGTAGTCGCATGGTGATTGTGTGCAGTGGCTTTGTAATGATTATAATGGGAATCTTTGGGAAAATTGGAGCCATATTTACTACAATACCAACACCTGTTATTGGAGGAATGTTTCTGGTCATGTTCGGGGTCATTATGGCTGCTGGTGTTTCAAGTCTACAGGTAAAAAGATTATAGTTAATGCAAAAAGCAATATGGCAGTATACAATACCATATCCTCATATAATATATTACTAATATGACTGATTTCCATTATTAATAGTATACAGACATGAACTCTTCACGCAACATCTTTATCTTTGGATTCTCCATGTTTACTGGGCTTGCTATTCCCAATTGGATAATGAAAAATCCTACATCCATAGCAACAGGTATTTAACTAAATATTATCAATATTGGAAAAACACATGCTACAGGCTCTTTATAAACACAGACACAAATGCTGTCAACATACTTTTTGCATTCCAAGTATGAATTTTTGTGCTTTCTTACTTTCTGTATTAGGAGTTGTTGAACTGGACCACGTGCTTCAAGTGCTTCTGACAACCAGTATGTTCGTTGGAGGATTCTTTGGATTTCTCCTTGATAACACCATACCTGGTGAGTTCTGCTAATAATCTGCTTCAATAACTGTGCTTACTATTATTCCAACCAAAAATGTCTAATTTAGATTATTATTCCTTCTACCCAGAGGCATAATTTTAAAGGATTAGTTCACTTCCAGAATAAAAATCTCCTGATCATTTACTCATGTCATCCAAGATGTTCATGTCTTGCTTTCTTCAGTAGAAAAGAAGTTAAGGTTTTTGAGGAAAACATTCCAGGAGTTTTCTTCATATAGTGGACTTCAATTGGGACCAACAGGGTTTAAGGTCCAAATTGTAATTTCAATGCAGCTTCATAGGGGTCTACACAATCCCAGCCGAGGAATAAGGGTCTTATTTAGCGAAACAATCTGCCATTTTCTAAAAAAATTTAAATGTATATACTTTTTAACCACAAATGTTTGACATAATGTACACAATGCATGTTCGTGACTTCACATATTATATAACCACGTTGAAAAGTTCACGCGTGGTTAGTAGGGTAGGGTGAAAAACATCTAATTTTCTCCCCCATCCATTTTTTATAAAGGCTTTTGACTTCCTTTGCACATTCACTTTGTAAAGACTGGGTTGGTACTTCCACCTATGTCATGCGTGCATCTTTCCAATGTGACTATGTAATGCGTGAAGTTGGGCTATTGCAAGATGAGCATTTGTGGTTAAAAAGTATATAATTTTTTTTTTTTTAGAAAATTAACTATCGTTTCGCTAGATAAAACCCTTATTCCTCGACTGTGATTGTGTAGAGCCATTTGAAGCTGCACTGAAACAGCAATTTGGACCACTGAAATCAACTGCATGGAGAAAAATCCTGGAATGTTTTCATCAAAAACCTTAATTTCGATTGAAGAAAGAAAGACAGACATGAACATCTTCATTGACATGGGGGTGAGTAAATTATCAGGAAATTTTTATTCTGAAAGTGAACTAATCCTTAAATATGGCTTCACTATACGCCATGCTTCTCTTTTGCTATATGCATGCAAATTAATAAATCTGAGAGTTCAAGTAACTTTTAAGACTGACAGTGATGGTGGTAGGCCCCCAGAGAAAATTATTTAAATAACAATCTCTTTATTATTCCCACAGGAACAAAACGTGAACGAGGCATTATTGCATGGAACAAGGCCCACCAAAATGAGTCAGACAACACCTTAGAAAGTGATGATGTGTACGGACTGCCCTTCGGAATTAACAGCTGCCTCTCCTCCTTCACATGGACCAAATATGTGCCCTTCTGCCCTACACACAAAGCCAGCAGACAGGATGACACACCGTCTAGTTTTGATTCTTTGGAAACCAAAACAGAGCCTAACAAAGATGATGCACACATTATAGCAGGGGTGGCATTATAGTCTGTGATAGGGACTTCCATCTTAAATAAGTGACAATTAGTTAAATGTAGAAAAGGCACTTAATTCTGTCACATCCTGCACTATGGACTTAACTGAGAAGGCAGCTACCCCCATGCACCTGATTTAATTTTTAATTTGAAGCAGTACTGTGCAAATATATCTCTTTACTTTCATCTTTATGAATTTTCTGTAAAAATAATGTTAACGTGAATGATTTTTTTTTTTAATCGTATTATTTTTTTTTATTATTTCTCTCTGCCTTTTTCTCTCCACTGTAAAAAGAATAGATTATTAAAACATGTAAATATTATATCTGTAACCTATCCTCTCAATTTTTTATAAATAAACATCAACACCAACAACATTTTACTTCATGTTTGATTAATTTTGCTTGCTAAAATTGTAGGTCATCTTTCAGCCAAATTCATTCTCTGGTTGGCAACTATATTTGTCAACAGTTTTTGTTTTATAGCTTTGAACAGACAGGCTCGACTCGGACATCTCTTTGGCAGGTGGTTTGGGCTTGGGCCATCTGCTGAGAAATGTACATTCACTTTTCTCCTGAAGACACCTACACTCTGAAAGAGACCAAAAGTCAGCCTACAGTACGTACCTCTGCCAGCTACTTGTGCACTATGTCTCAGATGACTCCCTGGTTTTTTCATTTGATGCAGAGATGCCAATTCTTCATTTAGTATGGAGAAAATTACAATTTTTGGACTCCAACCTGGTCAAAAGGATCTATGAGAGAGAAGCACAAAAACATAGTCAACTTACTGATTCATAGGCATGCTTTTAATATGTATGCTATTTAATGTAATTGAATTATAGAGTGTTTTCACGACGCATCATCAATTGACCACATTGGCAACACTGAATGGAAACAATGCCACTGAACCACACAAACTCGCAGATTTTGCTGATTATTTCTGCTGAAAATGGTCAATTCTTTTCATGCATGGGCTGTACTAAAAGGTGGACCGGGAAAAACATTTGGAGTACTAATAGACTGTCAAAAGTTATAACAAATCAAGGAGAAGAGCACAAAAAACTGTCTGAGGAACAAACAGCATTTGTGGTTGGCCAACCTGAACCAGGATTTCCAGGATAAAAATCTTGACAACATTCGTTTTTGTTCTTATCATTTCCAGTCAGGAAGGTTAAATATTAGCCTAATATTTTAATTAATACTGCTCATACATATCTTTACCATTTATATATAAAGAGTTCAGATGCAAAACCAGCTAAAAAACATTTCGGTCAAAAATGAGATAATAATACTGAGTGAATGCTCTCAACACATATTATACGTCTATCAAATACGTCCATCCTCAGCCCAATCAGAAGTACCACTATTACATAGAAACCTATACATCAGAGCCTGATAAAAATTAATTTTTTAAAGAAAGATGTCAGATGGATTTAGAGACTTTTGCATCTGAACTCGTCATATATACTTTTGTTTTTCAAACTACTATGTCATTTCCTGCTTACTAAGTCCTTCTCTATATGATTTAGCAGCATCCTTACATTTTTCCTGTGGTTTAGACAGCATAAATTAGCAGAACAACGTATTCAGGACTGCATTAACTGTGCAATCAATGCTGTTGTTTACATCCAAATATCTCCAATATGGCCACGCATCCGGGTAACTAACAAAACCATGAAGTAAGCGCAAACCACTGATCTATAATAGAGAAATTCTTTTACATTGACTGTATACTGCACTGGAGCATAGACAATGGACCAGTTGCTTCAGTAGGCTTCTTTGGGAAACTAAAACTACCGTTGCTAACCATCAAAAAGACAGCTAGCTTAACTGTTTTCTAGCAACGAGCTACAGTACTAATCAGTAGCGTTGCGGTAGTTTGATTGTGAATCGGCTCGTTTGCACGCTTATTTATTATGAACCAAACAAATAACTATTGTGTATTGTTTTTATAGCGATAAACAATATAAATGAAAAGGTACAAAAATAAATTCTGCTCAGTAAACTCAGTTTTGGAATTCACACAATAAATCTAATATGATGTCACTGCAGCTTTTTATTAGACAAGCTCCAAGGAACTCACAGTTTATGGACAATAAATCCGTTAACAGCTCTGAGGAGATCGTTAAAACACACCTGATGGACACATGCTGAAGTAGCCTATTATCTATATCTGAAAGGTCCTCAGAGGCTCTGAAACCCAAATAATGAGGCCATATGAATGAAATACCTTAGTTATGCAGTGCTGATTGACAGTGTTGAGGTGGAAGTGATGAAAGACCGAAAAAATAACAAAATACAAAATAGTTTGACCACTATTGGAGCTAAGATTTTAGTATTAAATCAGCCATTACTCTACCTTTTCTCATTTTCCATCGCCATGGTTTTTAACCACAAGATGGCGCTAAATAACAATAATTGACACTCTTCCAATCAGCAGAGTTTGTAGCTACATTTTTCTCTAGACTAGTCCATTGTCAATGATGTGCAAAATTCACACCTCTGCAAATAGATTAAACACCGTTGAAACACTGTGGTTTATTCTAAACCTTTTTTTAATCACTTGTGCATTTTTTAAGACAGAACTTTCTAACAGCCTTTGAATCAAGACTACTTTGTCACACAGATGCATTATGCTGTAAGTGTTTGCTACAAAAGACACCTTTCTAATTGTCAAAATCAAGCCTCAGTGCATCTGCAGCAGATGTTCCCCTGCATTCCGACTGAAGGCGTTGCCGTTGCAAATGCTCTCATAAGTAAAACAGTGCGAAACACACCCAAGGTGCATTTGAGTTGATTTAGTGTTATAGAGCTTGGAGTGGAAAGCAGTGGTCGGTGGAAAACTGTGGTAGGTCTACTAAGTGCACTATTATATATTGCATTTGAAAATCCTGGTCTGTCCTGTATAAGAATATGTGAAATATTGAGCTGAACACGCATATACTTTTGCATAAATCAAGGTCTCTTTCTGCAGATGTGTAAAAACTCGAAAAGAACTTGACATTATATAAAGGTCAACATTCAGTGAAGATTTTTTAAGGCCTGATTGGAGAGTTTCTCCACAATATCAACTCATAAATGATCAAAATGAACAAATCAGTTAATTAAATATGATTGTCAGTCAATGTTAGTGTTTTAATACATTAAAAATGTACAGTTTAAAATTCATTTCTGTCAATTATTCTTTTATCTCTTACATATTTGTTATGCATTGGCGGATATGTTTTGTTTTATTGAAACTGTTTTTTCACAATGACGTCTCTCTCTTCACAGTCGGCTATAAGGGAAAAGAAAGGAAAACCACTTTTTTTTAATCTTCCATCCTGCTGAGTGCATGATTCTTGGCACCTGTATATCAGTTTCCATTGAGGACAGAATCCTGTGGAAGCCATCTGTTGTAATCTCTCCATCCTCAGTCTTCTGGTTTGAGGTTCCTCCCTTTCCCTATAAATCACTAATAAATGAGCGTTTGTGATTAGGGCTGGTGAATCTGACCGTCCTAACCACAACAGAGCTGACATACTCAGGCGTGACCGTCAAACTATTACCCATCTGCTCCTCATAATCAGCCTGCTAATCACGCTAATCACTATCATCAAAGGGGGAAAAATGTATTCCAAGAGAGACTAAAGCATTTTCAAGAGCACACCATTTGTCCACATTAAAAGCATCTAGTTAATGCTAAAAAATGTACAGGATTTTTTCCCCAGAAAGGACCTAGACATTAAATCATATTTTAAAATTGATAAATACAGTTTTTTTTCAATTGCTAACACACTTTTGTCTAATCTGTAGTTACATTTTCAAAACTCTAAACACAATTAGCACAACATTCGCCTGTTGTGACCATACCATTAACACAATTTGTGTTGTTTTCACACAATATGCAGTCAATTACATGTTTCTAAAATGCAAACATTTTCTTTTTGTTCAAGCTTACCCAAAACCAAAATCATGGATCTTATTTGCAAATGCTTAAACATAGCATGTTAGAAATGAAGACCTAATGTTCCGAACCTTAGATACAATATAAAGCCTCTATTTCTGCAGCAACAGCAGCTCAAAATGATTGTAAATATTTCTATATAAAATATTGTAACAACTGATAAACATATTTAAGTAACACATCAATGAAATATTTAGAATTAGCTAATTCCAGCTCAGGTGGAGGAATAGACAGGTGTTGAAGCTATTTCCAATACATCAACATAGAGTAAAAAAAGATCTCTTTGAATTGGTTTTGTGGATGCAGAACAACCCAAAGAATCAGAGAGAGAAATGCCTGGGAGAGGGAGAGAAACAGTTGTAGGAGGTAGAGGAGTAGTTGGATTAGAAAAAAGGGAGAAGAAGAGGTAGGATAGAGGAGTAAGAATGTGTGTTGGACTGTACATTTCTATGTTTGTTTTTTCTCCTTACACATGTGGAGCCAATGAAAGCTTATTTCTGCCATGGAATATAAAGGGTAAAGGGTAACTGTGACTTTTTTTTTTTCAGTCTCACAATTCTGATAAAGTCTGAATTGCAAGATGTAAACTCACAATTCCAAGAATAGAAATCAGAATTGTGAGATAAAAAAAGTATTTTACCCTTTATATTCTGTGGCAAAATTGTAACCAAAGACCATGTATGTTGGAATTTGTGTTGATCACTGGCAACATCCATATCCAACCCATACCCACTGGAAAGCAATTTCAGTCAAGGTTCCAACTGAATTTGTGCATAGGTTACCCTATCGTTTTCTATTGTACATTCTGTAAGATTCAATTCAGTTTTAGATAGTATGTTGCCAAGAAAAAAGAAAAAGAAGGCAAACTGAAGGCTAAATAAAAAACAAACAAAAAAACAAAACAAAGTATTTTATATTATCTATTATATGCAGGTAGAACTGAAACATGACAAGTAATGCAGTTTTTGTAAAGCCATCAGCTGGTACTATTTTGACAATCACTGTACTATGATTGCCTATATGTTTCTGTTGGATAGAAGCTAGTGCTAAAGTTTTGACTGAATGACTCTATTTTAGAGTTTAGAAAAAGTACTTTAAGTATTGGTAAATGCTTGTTAGCAATTGAAAAAAAAACTGTAATTGGGTTTTAAAAAGCACATTTTTATTTTTTTAAGAAAACATTACTGCATTGGGTGGCCTACTGGTCCAACTCAAGTAAACCTTCTTTCTACTGGCTCTACTAAGGTCATTAATCTTACTTTAAAGGCCATATTATCACATATAATTGCACTGGGTTAAAAAAAATCTAATCACTTTTCTAAAAGTTTTTGAAAGCTTTTAAAGTTTTTTTTTCTTCTGCTCACCATTTATTTGATCCAAAGTACAGAAAAAACATTAAAATTAAATATTTTTTACTAAAATAACAGTTTTATATTTAAATGTATATATTAAAAGGTAATTTATTCCTGTGATTTCAAAGTCATTTTTTTGGGGCATCATGACTCCAGTCACATGATCAGAAATCATTCTGATATTCTGATTTGCTGCTAAAAAATATATATATATATTTTTACTATTCAGGTTTCTTTGATGGATAGAAAGAACAGCATTTATCTGAAATAGAAATATTTTGTAAGATTATAAATGTCTTTATCATCACTTCAATTTAAAACATCCTTGCTCAATAAAAGTATTAATTTCTATAATTAGAATTTAATCTAAAAAAAAAAAAAAAATACTGACTCCAAGTTTGTGAATGGTATAGTGTATGTTACGAAAGCTTTTTATTTCTGATAAATGCTGATCTTTAGATCTTTCCATTCATCAAAGAATCCTGGAAAAAAAAGTAGTCAGCTGTTTTAAATATTGATAAAAATAATAATAAAAAATGTTTCTTCAACAGCAAATCAGCATATTAGAATGATTTCTGAAGAATCACGTGATTCTGAAGACTGGAGTAATGATGCTGAAAATGTAGTAAAATTACATTTTAAAATATATTCAAATAGAAAGCAGTTATTTCAAAATAGTAAAAAAAAATTAAAAATTAAAATCTTACTGTTCAAAAACTTTTGACTGGTAGTGTATGTAATACATAATACATATTTAATGTTTTTTCATGATATTCTTTTTGTTTATTATAAAACTATATAACAAAGTCATATTGTAGGATTGCTGGCAATGTATACACCTAATATTGTATTTGTGAGAAAATATAAATAATTATTAAAATTTATTTTTAAATATAATTTCTATTTATAAGATAAGATCCCTGCAGTACACTGTTAAAAATAAATATTTCAAAATGGTAAATAAAGATTTCAGTTTTTATTTAATTCAGTGTGTTACTGACAGTTTCTTTGTAATTGTTTGTGTAAATGTATATTTCTGTTTTACTGTAATTTTGCATATAACCTGTAGTTCAATCAGTGTAATCGGTTTGAATATTCAATCAGCTTAATGAAAGCATTCATTTCTACTAACCTTTGTGGGAATGAAGCATTCAGTTTTGCAGATGAGGCCTGAGAACTCCAGCATATTGTTTCCTCGCTTCTGATATTCAGAAGCATCTGGGGCTTGTGATGAAGATCCCTGTGGGGAAGATGATTCTAGTAAAGTCTGCTGGACATCCTGGTCTCCTCACTCTGGCTTCAAGTCTGTGTCCCAAGAGTGTTTGATGAGGCGTCTCTGGTGCCAAAGGCCCCAGTTTGGATCTCTCTGAAACAGACCTGAGACACAAGCACTCAGCGTGGGCTTATAATCCTCCTTATCATCTCTGGCCAAAAAAACATTTTTTATCTACCGCTTCCAACGGAATCAGTTTTATATTCAATCCCTCGCGTGGATAGGAAAGTATTGATGAATAGAAAGGAAGAGGTCACGGAGACAACAGGGTGTAGAAAGACCAAAAACATATGTATTTGAGAGTCGTCCAATAGTTCATCCTTTAAAAAGTGTCAGGATTGAGAAGACATGGCTTGTGCTGATATGCAGCTGTCACAAAGTGACTCTGAACACATTGTGAACCTATCAGTTGAGGTGAAGGCTGAGGTTCAGTTGAAACTGAAACCATTTGGAAAGTGTTTGGAGGCATGTACTTTCCTGATTTTAGTAGCTATGAATGTCGCTCAAATCAATGTGTGCATGGGCTCACCCACTAAGGGACGATAACAGGTAAAACAATCATATTTTAATACATTCAATTCATTAAAATCAGTAACCACTGATTAGATTTATTATTAAAAAATATATATTTGTAATGTTTCATCAAAAGCCCTCTTTTTTTAACTCCACCCTATAATAATTTTTAGCAAATTATGAAGAAATGTAATATTCCCAAAACCAATACTAGAACAAGAAATTTCCCAGGGTTTCTGCAATATGGCATGATCCTGGAAAATGTGTTTCATTATGAGCTCTGGTCATAAAGAGACCATATTCAATCAATTCCTGATTAATAAAAGTGATTCCTTCATAATTTTCTTGTCCAGCTTTACTCAGAAATGTGTCTTATTACATATGACATACACATACATCACTATTCAAAAGTGTGAGGTTGAGGTATTTATTTAGTCAAAAAAAAAAAAAAAGTACAAACAGTAATATTCTGAAATATTATTACAATTAAATGTCTGTTTTCTGTTTTTTATATTTAAAAACATAATGTCACATGATCCTTTAGGAAAAAATTCTAATATGCTGATTTAGTGCTCATGAATTTCTTATTATGTGTTATTGCGTAACAGTTTAATATAATTTCTGCCACTAAATAATAAAACAAATTCTCAGAATTGGCAGTTTATATCATGCAATAGTGACTTTATTTCTCAGAATTATGAGTTTATATCATGAAATTTTGACTTTAGCAAAATTGTGACTTTATTTTCTCAGAATTGTGAGTTTATCACATAATTCTGACTTTATTTCTCAGAATTGTATGTTTATATCATGCAATTCTAACATTATTTCTCAAAGTTGCAGCTTTTCTTCTCAGAATTGTGACTATTTCTCATAATTGGAAGTTTATATAACGCAATTCTGACTATTTCTCAAAGTTGCAACTTTATTTCTCTGAATTGTGAGTTTATATCATGCAATACTGACTTTATTTCTCAGAATTGCAAGGTTATAACACGCAGTTCTGACTTTATGTCTTAGAATTTCGACTTTTGTTTCTCAGAATTGTGAGTTTGTATCACACAATTCTGACTTTATTTCTCAAAATTGTGATTATTTCTCAGAATTGCAAGTTCTTCGCACAATTCTGACTTTATTTCTCAGGACTGCAAGTTCATATCATGCAATTCTGACTTATGTTTCAAAACGGCAAATTTATTTCTCAGAATTGCGAGTTCATATAATTAAATATGACTTTGTTTCTCATAATTGCGAATTTATATCATGCAAATCGGACTTTATTTCTCAAAATTGCAACTTTATTTCTCAGAATTGCTACTTTATTTCTCAGAATTGCAAGTTTATAAGTTTATATCATGCAAATCTGACTTTATTTCTCAAAATTGCAACTTTATTTCACAGAATTGTGAGTTTATATCATGCAATACTGACTTTCTCAAAATTGTGACTTTATTTCTCAGAATTGCAAGTTTATCACACAACTCTGACTTTATTTCTCAAAATTGAGAAATAAAATTTATTTTATCAGAATTGCGAGTTTATATCATGCAAATCAGACTTTGTTTTTCAGAATTGCGATTATTTCTCAGCATTATGAATATATATCTTGCAATTATAAGTTTATATACTTGATTTCTTAGAATTACAACTTTATTTCTCAGAATTGCACGTATCACGCAATAGTGACTTTATAACTCTCAACTGTTGGTTTATATCACACAAATCTGGAAAAAAAAAGTGTGATATTAAAGACCCAATTACATTAAAAAAAAAAATTAATTCAGTGGTGAAACAGACTTCCATACATAATAGAAATAACAAAATAGCAGCATTATAAAATGGGCAAAATGCCACTATATGTCGACTTTAATATATAACATAACTCAATATTTTAAGTTTGAAATGGTGTTTGATGTCAACAGCTGCACTTTCCACAGAGGAGCTCCGCTGCTGCTCCTTTCTTCTCACGTTTAAAGCTACAATGTCTTTATTTGCCATTATTCTTTGATAGAAAGGTGCTGAGATTGACTACTCAGTGCTTGGCTGTAAGGATACAGTCAAGCACAGAGTTGTACGGATACAGCTCTTGTTCTGATTTTATCTCCTGCTGGGTTCCTGGCCACAGGCCCATCACCAGGCGTACTGACCTGAAAGGAAATCCCTCATTTAACAGCCGCCTGGAGAACTATCACATAACACCGGGGCAATACATTCAGCCACAGAACAGTCACACCTAACCAAGGGTCATCTATCCCACAGAGCGTTGCATTCATTAGCAAAATCTCCTCTCAAGAGATGTTGGTTTTGCAAAAGCTCTGCTCATAATCTAAGATTTTAGTTTAGTTTGAAATACTTATCATCCATCTTAGAATTGATAAATAGATAATTGTCTAAAAACTGAAATTAGATTGGCAGTTACATGCTGCATTCAGCTATGACTACATGCACTAAAGAAAGAGGCACTACTGTTTCCTTCTAAAAACACATCAAGCCAAATAAATAAGGTGAGATGATTTTAGGCATGTTTGTGCCATTTTCTGATTTGCATAATTTTTAATTATGAATCTGGAGCTGAAACAACAAGACAGTGCATGCAAATGCAAATCAAGAAAGATATTGTTCTTAGTAGGGGCTCAGTGTTTTTGTGATTAAAGCATATTATGCAGAGTTTTAAGACAGAATTAGTATAATTCTGTTTCTGAATTTAAGTTTTTGCTTACTTCTTGGTACCTTACAAACAGTTTGATCTCATTTTAGTTGGGATTTAAATGAAAGAAGTAGTTCACCCAAAAATGAGAATTTACCCTCAGATGTGTTTGTTTCTTTATCATTTGCTCACCACTGGATCATCTGCATCCATCAGAATAAGAGTTCACACGCAGTTGATAAAAACCTCACAGGTAATCCACATGACACCAGTATGATCAGTTAATGCTTTGTGAAGTGAAAAGCTTTGTTAGTAGCAAACCCATCAAAAAGGCATTTTAACTGTCACTTCTGGCCATATTTCTCTACTGATTCAGATCAGATTTTTCACCTGGAAAAAGCAATATTATGGATAGAGGATTTCTATTTTTATCTGGAAGCAACAGTTTGAAGTTAAAAATCTTAATGACAAATTTGTTTCTTAGAAACAAACAACTTTTCACTTCACAAGAGATTAATTGATGGACTGGAGTCATGGAGTCAACTATTATTCCTACGGATCCATTGGTCAGCAAGTGATGTGAATCTAACCTTCTCTAAATCTGTTCCGAATCTGATGAAGAAACAAACTCATCTGAAGTGAAGCAAGCACATTTTAATTTTTTTTGGTGAAATATTCCAGGGCTCGACATTAACGCTTGTCCGCTGGTCCAGAACAAGTGGATTTTGTGAGAGAATTTTACTTGCCTGACTGGACAAGTAACCTGATTAAAAGATCAATAACAAACAATAATGAGGGCAGCACTGAAATTTTGGTGAGAATTATTCTGATTTTATTAACTTAATACCATCCGTTATCAGTCAGTTATTTTGAGATTGCATCAGCTGAGGCTCATGCAGCCATATCTGCCTTTTCCATATCTGCCTTTTCCCAACATTTCAGATTTATATGTTAAAAAAAGTAAAACGTTAATCTTATAACATTTTTGCATTTGTAATTTCACTGTGTAAATGCATGTAATGGATGTATGGAACCTCTTATCTTCATTAAACAGTATGAGCAAATGCATCTAAATGACACTTTCGATGCAGCTTCAGTGTTGCCTCTGCAGTGAAGTTTGTTGATACTGATTTAATTTAAATTGTAACAACCATACAGAGCCTAATTATTCTAATTGAATGTATTGAAAGAAATTTAAGAAAAGAATTTAGAAAAATATTGTCCCTCATAAAGTAAAAAATTGTCCTAGAAATCAATTTAAAGGAGAGTTTAAGAGTTTTACTGTTTTTGAACCCATTCAGCCGATCTCTGCTTCTGGCGTTATCACTTTTAGCATAGCTTAGCATAAATCATCTCAAAATCTTTGGTCATTTTTGAGCGAGATGCTAACGGCCAAATCAGATTCAATGATTTATGCTAGGCTATGCTAAAAGTGCTAACAGCAGACCAGGAGATCGACTGAATTGATCGGAAAACTGTAAAACTTATCTGTTTAACTCTAGGGAATTTGGAAAATGAGCCTATTTTCAAAAAAGTGGAGTGTTCCTTTGATCACAAATATGCTGATTAAAGTAAGACCTTATAGCGCAGTGATGAGGCTATTGCTTCAGAATGGAATACAATAACCCAAAACAACAACAACAACAACAACAACAACAAAAAGGCCGGACAAGTAACTTTTAACTGACTGATTTACTTGTCCAAAGGACAAGCACATGTCAAGGCTTAATGTCAGGCCCTGTATTCCTTTAAGGGTCAAAACCTGTGTAAAACAGGGTGATTTGGAAGATTTAATCTTACAGAAACCACAACTGGGCCATTCACTTTAGAAATGAGTATGATTTTATCGCACCATATTAGAATAAAGCAATAAGTCACTTGAAGCCAGTGATTTTACCTTGATTATTATTATGAATCTTCTTTGCTGCCGTGCAGCAGGCGCAATGATATTACACAGCACCTGAAAATAGTTCCCAGCTATTTTACTATTAGCTTAGTGGCTTAGTGCCGGTCACGTTGGAAGTTTCCTTGCTAGGGACTATTTTCAGGCCCTGCGTAATATCATTGCGCCTGCTGCACCCATGGTACGGCAGCAAAGTTCCTTGATTATTATGCCAGAATGAGACTATAGTTCCTATCCATATATTTTCTGTTGGTACCCAGTGTAACTACAGAAGAGTCAAGTTTTAAATAGGAAAAATATTGATACTTTGGTCATTTTTGAGCAAGATGCTAATGGTCTAATCAGATTCAATGATTTATGCTAAGCTATGCTAAAAGTGATAATGCCAGACCCGGAGATCGGCTGAATGGATTCAAAAACGGTAAAACTCATCTGTTTAACTCTAGGGAAGTTGGAAAAAAAAAATAAAAAAAAGTGGAGTGTTCCGTTGAGGCAAATATCACAAATATGCTGATTAAAGTAAGACCTCATAGAGAAGTGATGAGGCTATTGCTTCAGAATGGAATACATTAATCCCAAACGCTTTTTGTTGCCCCGGACTTTGTTGCCCCTAAAACTTTTTTACTCAACTGGCTGATTTACTTGTCCAAAGGACAAGCACATGTCAAGGCTTAATGTCAAGCCCTGTATTCGTTTAAGGGTCAAAAACCTGCCTAAAACAAGGTGATTTGGAAGATTCAATCTTACAAAAACCACAACTGGCCCATTCACTTTAGAGCTGATTATTATTTTATTGCACCATATTAGAATATAGCAATAAGTCACTTGAGGCCAGTGATTTTATTAGGGGGTGTTTTTAGGCACAAGTGCTGCTTTATAAAAGGTTGGCAAGCGCAAAACGATCCAAAAGACCAAATGTCATATAATGATAATAACCAGAATGATTCTAATGACAAGTAATGTAGTTAATTAGGCTTTTTGTGGTTGCCAAACAACACAGCAATTTGCTGTTTTAATATAGAAGCTGCGACTTCAGATGCAACTCATCCAATCGGAGTTCAGATTTCTCGCTGCGGTAAAAATATCTAAATATTATAAGAAAAAGTCAAATTTATGGCATAGATTTTATCCTATAAATTATTTTAAGAAGAAAAATTACGGCACAGGCATATTTATTTTAACTTGTTTATACATTTATGTTTAAATTTATATTTAAATTTATCTCACTTCAGGATTTTGGATATTTTATTTGGAAAGCAAAGCCAACAGGATTTGCAGTACTGTTTAAAGCATTTACATGCCATAAAACAACCTTTTTTGTGTCTGGTAATCTATTTTGAGTTGTGTTATGATATGGGAAATTGTTTGCAGGGTACAAAGCCATATCTTGCCTGTTATGCTCTGAGCTTCACCCAACTGGCAATGGTTTATCTTACCTCTATCTTTACTGGAAGAAAAGTAATTTTCATAGCAGACCTATTAATATTAATCTTATTTGGACTTAAGACAAGAAAATATGCTTACTGCACTGCCAATTGACTCTTTCTGTCCTGCATACACTAGCAGGGTCTTTCACAACATTAGGAGAGCATCTCAAGGGTCTCAAGGCTCTTTCACCAGAACAGACCTTTCATCTGTCTATCTGGTTTGCTTCCAGTGAAATGCTGGCACAAACAGACACACAGTTTCACATGCACTCACAGACGAACATACACAAGCAGGTGTGAGAAATATGAAATGATTTTCTGCTGCAAATTGTGAAATCCACTTAAACTGACTGTTTTCACAGCTGTGTGATAGGCGCCAGTACTTAGGGCCAGACGGAGCAGCACATTTAAAAAAAAAAAATTATGTCAAGCCTCAAGGAAAGATACACTCTTGAAGAATGTTTTATATTGCAATGCCTCATTATGGTGGCTGAGACAGCGACCCACAAGGAAGTGGCATGTTTTGCGGTCAGCGCAGATGCATTATTTCCATTGCACTGGTTGTCCATAGCTATGTAAAGTACACATAGCTCATGTATACTTTTAGAGAAGCAGCAAAACATGTAAATAAGCCTAAAAGAAGCCAACATTAGGTCACAATAAACTGGCTGAACTGGCCGACTATAAACTATCCCATTAATACATGCTAATCAATAAAAATAAGACACTTAATATTGAATTTTAGTTTGTAATTTCAAATGTACACTGCTATTTAAAAGTTTAGAATCAGTAGATTTGTAATGTTGCTCATCAAGACAGCATTTACTCGATCAAAAACACTGAAAAAAACAGAATATTGTGAAATATTATTAGAGTTTAAAATAATGATTTATACACTTAAATCTAAAAAATATAATGTATTACTGTGATGCAAAGCTGATTTTTTATTTATTTATTTTTTTTTATCAGCCATTACTCCAGTCTTCATCTTTCAAAAATCCTTCTGATATGCTGATTTATTACTTTTATCATCAATGTTAGAAACAGTTGTGCTGCTTAATATTTTGGAACCTGTGATTCTTTTTTCAAGATTCTTTGAGGAATACAAAGGTAAAAAAGAACAGCATTTATTCAAAATATAAATATTTTCTAACAACTTAACACATCCTTGGTGTATAAAACTATTAATGTCTTAAAAAAAAGAAAAGAATACAAATTTACTGACCACAGACTTTTAAAAGGTAGTTTAGATTGTTACAAAAGATTTCTATTTTAAATAAATGCTTTTTAACTTTTTGTTTATTAAAGAATCCTGAAAAAAATATCACAGGTTCCAACTAAATATTAAGTAGCACAACTGTTTCCAACATTGATAATAAGTTAGCATATTATCAATTAGCAATAAATTTACATTGAAATAATATTTCACAATATTACAGTTTTTTCTGTATTTTGATCAAGTAAATACAGCTTTGATGAGCATAAAAAACATTAATATTTTACTGATTCCAAACTTTTGAACGGCAGTGTATATCATCTCAATACCCCATTAAAAACCTACAAAACAATAAACCTAGCAAAACATATTACAGCAATATTAATATAAAAATGAATATAATACTATTTCCATAGACAATGGTGATGGATAGCTTATACTATCAATTACCAACCTCATAGCTCACACTAGCTCTTTCTTTAAATATTTATATGCCAGCATTAAAAATCACTTCCCCTAAGGAGAAAATCAATAGGATTTGTAATTCAGAAACCCAACGGTTGCTCTTTACACACTAATATTTATATGACATATTAAAAAAAAGACATTATTTGAAAAAAACCTGCACTACTGTGCAAAAGTCGTAGACCATTAATATTTTAGTAAAAAAAAAAAAAAAAAAAAAAGGGGGGGGGGGGGTATTAACCCAGTTATCTCTATCTTTTGCTGTAGTGTGTCAGTAGGTAATATCACATGACATGACGAAACAGGAAAAACTGAGACAGGCTAAATCCAGAAGAACTGTGGCAATGTCTCCAAGATGCTTCAATTAACTCCCTACAGTTTTAGACACTTGTGTAAAAAAAACTGTAACGTGAGGACGCTTTCAAAACTAATGTCATCGATAGATTTTATTTATTAATCCATATTTGGTGCACAAATCCATACAGTTGAACACATTGTTTTTAGGTAGCTTTTTTTCTGTTTCTTCATGTAATCCCTGACAGACTGCATAATGATGAGATCAGATCTTCGTGTGAAGCACTGGCCGCTGAGACTCCTTGTGCAAATAAAAATCTCACTTTCTCACAATTAATGGAAAAAGAATGTTTGGTAATATAAACTGATATTTCCTACTAACACGCTATAGCAAAAGATAGAAATAACTGACTTTAAAACTACTTTTTGTTAGTAAAAATACTAGCGGCCTAAGACTTTTGCACAGTAGTGTATATCTTAACAATTGTTTGTTATTCAGAATTTTTTTTTTATTTACTGTGTTAATTTATTTTTCTTTTTTTTTCTTTTCTTTTGCACTGGTCCCATTATCTGTACCAGTTGAATTAATGTAGTGTTTGTGCATGCTTTTGAGTAGTAATGCTCAATGTCACACAGAATCTTGTTTTCAAAATAAAAACTTACTGTGCCAACCAAGATGAAGGGACTGATTCACGTTCACATTCACTCTGTGTCTGCTTGTGGTCCAGTCAACATGTCAGCGATGTCCAGCTTTACCGGCTGATCTAAGTCACAGTGTGGTCTGCCCCTGCTGACTCAGAGGAACAAACGGGAAATAAATCATGAAAGCCACATCTTACAGAGCTGCCCACCCAGTAGAGAAAGGGGTTCAGACCGATGCAACAAAGATCTACACATACACATTCTGCAACAACACTCATATCCCATGAGCCTCAGTGTGTGAGACTGGGCAAAACCAATGTTTGGAATGAATAATTGGTTGGTTAGTCAAAGATCTTTTCTTTGGTCTGCACAAAGTTAAGCGTTTTCTGTGTTTATTATATTCAGAAATGCTGTAAAATAGAGGAAATGTTTATATTTTACATGTGGTTTGTTTTTCAATTCCACACACAAAAAATGATAAATGAGAAAATTGTTTATTTAAAATAGCCTAGGCGTTAAACAGTACTGTCAGCCAGTCACTATTACAAGACATATCCAGACAAGGTTTGTAAAAATGTCTTATGTTATCCTGTTTATTAAATTGCTGGAGACTTGTTGCGTATAAATGTTATATATTTTGTATATACTACACATATTTTACACATGTGCATAGAACTATATTATATTTTGTAACCAACTTTTACCATTTTACCATTTTTTATAAAGTGATAGTTCACCCAAAATTGAAAATTATGTCATCAGTTACTCACCCTCATGTTGTTCCAAACCTGTAAGACTTTTGCTCATTTTCGGAACACAAAAAAAAATATATTTTTGATGAAGTCCGAGAGTTCTAACCCTGCATAGACAGCAATACAACTATCATGTTTAAGACCCAAAAAAGGTAGTAAGAATATTGCTAAAATAGTCCATGTGACATCAGTGGTTTATCTGTAATTTTACAGAACATGGTAGTTGTATTGCTGTCTATGGAGCTTCAGAAACCTCTCGGATTTTATTATAAATATCTCAATTTATGTTCCGAAGATGAACAAAGGTCTTAAGGGTTTGGAACGACATGAGGGTGAGTAATTATTTGCTAACCTATTCCTTTAATTTCATTGAAGTAACGCACAAAATCTTTTCTTACCATTTGAAGTTGTTGCAGTTCAGTTGGTTGACCTCATTGCCTTGTAAACAAGTCAGAAAGTCTTTGTTTGCACATGACATTTTAACTGTTTTCTTTCTACTACAGCTATTTTAACTGGGTTATACTTGTTCATAAGTTCAAAGGATTTTTTTCTTTTAGAAAGACCAAATGAAGAGCATATTTTTAGTAAACTTAATATGGAAATGTTTATTAATAATAGAAGGGTATCTGTCTGTACTGTGTGCCTGCACTGTATGTTCTTGTGCTCTTGTGACACACATCTAAGACTGATTGAAATGTAACAGAACTATTACGGGCACTACTTTATTAAACTCAGACCGTGCCCAAGCTTTATGAGGCTGACATCAAAATTTACACATTCGCAAACCTGACAAAGACTTTTCCATTGTCAGCACAGATCAGGGATGTCTGGAGTTAATATAATGGGATGACATAATGGAAGCCTTCCATGAAGAGTGAAAACATCACAGCTAAGATCACTGGAACTCTCTGGTTCTGGATGTTGATGTGGTGTGATGGTTTTTAAAGAAATAAACGCCCTTGAACATTAGTTTATAAAAGCATGGTCTTTAGTTTTCATAAAACAACTGAGAAAGAACAGAACAGATGCATTAATGTTAGCTTTCAGACTCTGTAGGCCTAAAAAGTATTTAAACCATTAGAATTAATGTGCAATTTAAAGGAAATGAATGTGGCTTAACAACACTTCATAAGAGAAAGTAGTTGAAATGTCCGCAGTTACCTTGAAAAGACCATTCGTGTCCTGGGTGAATTGGCAAAAGCCAACAAGATTTTCTTCAATTTGAGGAAAATAACTCTTAAGTGCTTCTTGAAAGATCTTCAAAGCTCTATGTTAGTTAGGCGATGTAAATAATGGATCCCAATTCTGAATGTTTTTGGGCTAAATGCCTCTGAGGGGGGAAATGATGAAGGCTGAACTTTCCAAATTCTTGAGGGACGGAAGGTTGTTATTTTTTCTTAGCTAAAATAAATGGAGTGTGTATTAATCACTTCTTCCTCACGGTGGTTTTCATCATTAATACATGTCCTAAATGCATTTGAATTAAACACACTAAAATTAAAATTAAACACACAACAGCAGGCACAAATTGGAATGCATGAAGAGCTTCGAGTTAACATTTGCAAGTCCTGATGAAGGTTGAATACTTGAAGAGTATAAAGTTGAAGTCAAAAGTTTACATATACCTTGCAGAATCTGCAAAATGTTAATTATTTTATCAAAATAAGAGGGCTCATACAAATTCCATGTTATTTTTTATTTCGTACTGACCTGAATAAGATTTTTTACATAAAATATGTTTACATAGAGTCCAAAAGAAAATAATAGTTAAATTTATAAAAAAAAACTCAAAAATTTACATATGCTTGATTCTTAATAATGTGACTCATATGCAACTATTACAGAAGGTTCAAATACTCACTGGTGCTCCTGAAGCAAACATGATACATTAAGAGCTAAGGGTGAAAACTTTTGAACAGAATGAAGATGTGTACATTTTTCTTCTTTCCTTTTTTTTTTATTTAGTACTGCCCTTCAGAAGCTACAGAAGATACATACATGTTTCCCAGAAGATAAAATACGTTAAATTTACCCTGATCTCCCAATTCAAAGCTCTTAATGCATTGTATTTCCTTCTGAAGCATCAGTGAGCGTTTGAACCTTCTGTAATATTTGCACATCCCTCAGTTGTCCTCAGTGTAAAAACTGGATCTCAAAATCTTACAGACATTGTTGGAAAGGGTTCACATACATAAAAATGCTGACAAAAACAAAGAATTTGTGGGACCTGAAGGATTTTTCTGAAGAAAAAGCAGGCAGTTTAACTGTTCAAAACAAACAACGGACTCATGAACTATCACTAAACAAAAAACAAACAAACAAACAAACAAACAACTATGGATCATTCAGGTAACAACACAGTATTAAGAATCAACTAAACTTCTGAACAGGGTCACTTTTATAAATTCAACTATTATATTTATAAATGTATTATTTATGCAAAATATCTTATTTAGATCAGTACTAAATAAAAATAACATGCATTTTGTATGGTCCCTCTTATTTTGGTAAAATAATTAACATTTTGCAGATTCTGCGAGGTGTATGTAAATTGACTTCAGCTGTAGATAAATTTAATGCCGCCATAATTACAAGAAATGTAATTAAATAAATGATTAAATTAATTTTTGTTTAGCGCAACATTAATTTTGCAAGGTCTGTTTTGTGAACAAGATGCAATCTATAATAAGCCTCATTTACATTGAAAACAGCCATTTTTTTGTTTAATTTGTTCTTTGTTAGCACATGTTAAAATTGACTGCGGGTGGTTGTAGTCAATAAGATGCAGATTTTTATTTTTAAATACTGCACACAAAAGTGTTTAGTGAATTCGACTCAAAAGCAGTTCCACATGTTTAAACACACTGGAACGCTTTTTTTCTCTTCTAAATAAGGTCCTATTAAGATTTAAGTGAACAGAAAATGCTTTGAATCTTGTTTAACATCTCTGTCAGTCAAGTGATTCAGAACATGCTGCAATTTTGCACCACAGAATTGTGGGATTAGCAGTGATCCTTCTTTCTATAACCTAATAATCCAGCAGAGCTTCCATCCACTTAGTTGCATCATCCATTTTACACTCAATCAGTGGCACAATGAAAGTATCCATTTCTAGCAAATTAGAAACTTATCGAGACAAACTGTAAGTGCGAGCTATCTTTCTTTGATATTTACAGCAGGATGCCAATCTTAATCCAATTTGCACCATATGAATGCAGTGGGTGAAACACAAGTCTCTTTTTTTTCCTCCACACCTCGTTGTGTACTGGGGTTGAACTCATACACTTCTGTCCCACCAGCCTGCTTACACTTCCCAGACTCTGCAGGCTCCTGATTTGAAGCACATTTATCTTCGTTAAACAAATTATTTCTCCTCCTAACAAAGATCTCTACCCTTTAGGACCATCAGAGAGCCTATTAGAGCTAAACGGAGATTAGAGAATGATAAATGCTTGTTTTTTTTTTCTAAAATAGTGTTAACCTTGAAAATTTGAAGGAATATTAGCTGTAGTGTAGGTATACCACTGTTTCACTTACGTTTGACAAAATATCAGTGAAAAAAACACAGTGATCAAAATTTGAGTAACAATAGCCACTGTAGCATGAAAGAAGATTACAACAAAAAATATCTTATTCAGGTCTATACTAAATAAAACATAACATGCATTTTATATGACCCTCTTATTTTGGTAAAATAATTAACATTTTGCAGATTCTGCAAAGTGTATGTAAACCTTTGGCTTCAGCTGTATATATTTCGCAGAGCTGTACATCAGAAGTAGAATTTAATATGTTAGTTTAGCTGTAAAGTTTTAGTGATTTTTCTATCTTTTATATGCAACATAAGTCTTAGTAACACATATGTCATTCCTCACACATTCGCACACACTCCAATGACTTACTGGGAGTTACGGCTAGACAGTATTTCAGAAGACCTCTATTTTTGTCCAGCAGACTATAATGAAGATGGTTTCTGGTTTATGTTGAACACTTGAGGTGGTTCAGATTCAGATTTTCCCTAGACCTTTTCAGAAGGTGTT
Organism: Cirrhinus molitorella; assembly: GCA_033026305.1. NCBI lineage: Eukaryota > Metazoa > Chordata > Actinopteri > Cypriniformes > Cyprinidae > Cirrhinus > Cirrhinus molitorella. Next base: position 9,836,912 of record CM065127.1, on the reverse strand, counting down.
TGATTACAGTGTCACTTCACAGGACAGTTTGATTTCATGCAAGCAAACGGAGCTCATCTCACTGGAATGTATCACCTCATGTGTTTTACGGAACGTGGTGAATCTGTCCCACAGAAGAAAATCCATAGAAAGCGTTATGCAGGGCATCCAGGTGAATCTGGTTCTCCTCATCCACTTGCCAGTAAATAGAATCTGGCCTGATGTAGTCCTGTGCACAATTACCTGTTAATTTAAACCAAAAAAACACTTGAAAATTAAAATCATGCATGCTTAGTAAAAACTGACAGCTTCCTCACTACCTTTCTGGGCCTTGAATGTGTCAGGGCCAGAAAGCTTTTGCATTTCATAAAGAATATCTTAATTTGCTTTCAGAAGATGAACAAAGATCCTATGGGTTTGGAATGACATGAGAGTCAGTAATTAATGACAGAATTTTCATTTTTGGGTGAATTTAACATACTAAAATGTTTAGTATCAGTGATGGGAAAAGCTGTTTTTCCACATGATCAAAAGTAGCCCAACTTGCATAAAGCTGGGAATGAGTGTAAAGCAATCAAGTTAACACTTCCCACATTTTGTCTTTGGGATGTTTCAGGTTATGTCTTCCTAAAATGCCTTTCAAATTGTAGATTTACTGTTCATATATATGCTGTGCCAAGACCCAGCATGTATTTTCCCTCTTAAAATTCCCCAACCTTTTTGTTTTCCGAGTGTTTACGAGGTATGGAAAACCGTATACAGCGGTGGGGGACAAACATCTGTTGCAGTCGAACATCCCACTGGAGACATTTAATTTTGCCATGAATGGAGGGGGGTGGCAGAAAATTATAGCTTCTTATACGGAGACATGGACAAAATACCAATTTCCAATTTCGACCCAAACCACAGGTTGACAAGAAAAATATAGCAAACTCTGTGAATTTATAACTTTTAATGAGAGAGTTGCAGTTAGGTATATGGATGAAGTACAGGATTAATGGAAGCATTAGTATTGGCTTTGAGTTACACACTGTGCATATATCATGCAAGGTCAATGGGGTCTGCATATCAACGCTCATCATATGCGTGAAATGTTGCCCTGTCTGTCTCCACTCTCTTCTTTTCTCACTCTACCCAGCCAGCACAGCAGCTGTTTGTTCTGTGATGCCATCTGGACTTTGTCAAGGTGGAACGATACAGAAACAGATAGAGAGACGAGGGCCAGAAGCCCGGAGAGCCAAGCAGGCTACTTTATCAAACTGTGCATGCCTTTATTATTTATAGTAAACAAAGTGTTCAGAAGGACTAATGATCTGTGATGAAAGATTGCGACCATATTCACACAAAGCCTACCTTAGAAAAAAGGTTAGCATTGTTCTACCTACAACACTGGAAAATAAAGACGTTAATTGAATAAATGGCTTGTATTTTCGAAAATGGGCTAAAACAGGGCGAAAAGCCTAATGGGGTAAAAGACCATTTTGGTTTTCTCCTTAAAACGCTATAAAGCAACCAAAAACCAGCAGAGAACTTTTCTAAGCAGCTGTTTTTGATGCATACTATGCAACTGCATGGATTCATGAGGTCAAGAGGTCACCGTAATGATATAAAATTAATATTAATGATTATTAGTCAAAACAAACTTTATTCCAAACAACATTAAATGTTGAAAATAAAACAATATTTCATGATCATCATTTTTAAGACCAGAAAAAAACTGTATTTTTCTCATTGTACCCTATTGTATGTTCGAAAATGTGCAAAACTTCTTAGTTCTTAGTGGAAAGCATTTTTATTTTACTGCACGCTGTTTTATGTGAGAGATTATACCAGCGGGGTGGTTGACATTTCAAGATTGCACTGCCGTTGGGTTTTACAAATGTTTTAGACAAAGGCTTTTTTTCTAGCTGCCGAAAAGCTCTACCACTGGAGATGGCGACAACTGTAATTACGGTTGCATTAAATTCCATTATGTAATGCTGTGTTCCATATTATTAGCTGCATAAGAATGAAATATGTTGCATTTTTCGGCCTCCCTTAGTGCTCTGTCACACTTTCAGCATGACAGGAAAACATACATTTAGGCACAGCACGATGATAAAACAGTGAAGAGTACAGTCGTGCCATTTTTATTTATGTCATCATCATGTTTACCTTTTAAAACCTCTTCTGAAGACCATTTGCATTCGGTCATTTCTAATAAATTATAATACGTTCAAAAAATGACTAAAAAAATCATCGTATAAAAGTGAAATGAATAAATTTAGTGACTGAATGACAATAAAGCAGGCAAGAGGCATTTATGACAATACAGCAAAAGATCTGCCAATGAAACATGAAAACATATCACAAGATCTGATTGCATATCTTAAGAAACAGTGAGCACAACTCAGCAGTGCTTCTCAGCAAGAGTCTACTGGCTGGTGAGTTATACATTTCATAAATTATGGATCAGAGTGCCTTTGCTTCTGTCTGGAATACAGAATATGAGAGTGGAGGATGGAGCAGCAACCTGGAGTGGATTATTCTTAGGCCAACCAAATAATAAAACATTAAAATGCTTGCAAAGGTAGAAATAGGAAAGAAAATGTTGATATCAATAACATTACCAAGTGCAAGTGAGATCTTGAGGGTAAAGAGTACAATAATATGCCAAAATGGAAACTACAAAGGAATATGAAGCAAACTGTTTTCAAGTTGCCCTAATCATTTACATTTATTCAGCACTTTTGGATTCAAAGCGACATACTTCAAAAGAAATTAATAATACTACTATTTACATTCACATGAGAGGAATTATGAAATTTTTAAAAAGTCTTTATAAGTGAGTCACTGAGTCATCCTTCAACTGAATTGCCTGAGAAAAAAAAAGTTTTTTAAAAATATAAAAATAATAACTTTTTCCTTTCTGACATTTATCGCATAATAATTCTGAGAATTGTGAGATATTTACTCTGAGATGTAAACTTGGAATTGCGAGAAAAAGACAGGATTGGGGTTGACTAATTATCGGCCGATTACCTGGCCGATATTAAGCATTTTTATGTTTATCGGTATCAGTCATTTCCAAAACCAATTTGCCCATAAAACAATTTAAAAGTATTTAAAGAAATGTTAATCTTGTTAATCTTAATTTTGACATTAATTGAAATTTTTACACACAAAAAATATATCGGCTCAAAATATCGGTCATCGGTCTACTTATTATATCAGTCATTTTCAAAAGCGATTTGCTGATAAAACTATTTAAAAGTATGTAAAGAAAGTTTTTGTCAGAGCCCTTGTTATTCTTAATTTTGAAATTGATTACAATTTTTACACCAGACATACATGTGTGTCTCAAATTAGTATGTCGTGGAAAAGTTCATTTATTTTAGTCAAACTCAAATTGTGAAACTCGTGTATTAAATAAATTCAATGCACACAGACTGAAGTAGTTTGAATCTAAATTGGTTCTTTTAATTGTGATGATTTTAGCTTACATTTATCAAAAACCCACCAATTCACTATCTCAACAAATTAGAATATGGTTACATGCCAATCAACTCAAAACCTGCAACACCTGCAGACGTTTCCTGAGCCTTCAAAATGGTCTCTCAGTTTGATTCACTAGACTACACAATCATGAGGAAGACTGCTGATCTGACAGTTGTCCTCAAGACAATCATTGACACCTTTCACAAGGAGGGTAAGCCACAAACATTCATTGCCAAAGAAGCTGGCTGTTCACAGATTGCTGTATCCAAGCATGTTAACAGAAAGTTGAGTAGAAGGAAAAAGTGTGGAAGAAAAAGATGCACAACCAACCGAGATAACCGCTGCCTTGAGAGGCTTGTCAAGCAAAATCGATTCAAGAATTTGAGTGAACTTCACAAGGAATGGACAGAGGCTGGGGTCAAGGCATCAAGAGCCACCACACACATCCGTGTCAATGATTTTGGCTACAGTTGTTGTATTCCTCTTGTTAAGCCACTCCTGAACCACAGACAGTGCAGAGGCATCTCACCTGGGCTAAGGAGAAGAAGAACTGGTCTGTTGCCCAGTGGTCCAAAGTCCTCTTTTCAGATGAGAGCAAGTCTTGTATTTAATTTGGAAACCAAGGTCCTAGAGTCTGGAGGAAGGGTGGAGAAGCTCATAGCTCATGTTGCTTGAAGTCCAGTGTTAAGTTTCCAAAGTCTGTGATGATTTGGGGTGCAATATCATCTGATATTGTTGGTCCACTGTGTTTTTTGAAAACCAAAGTCACTGCAAATACCAAGGAATTTTAGGGCACTTCATGCTTCCTTCTGCTGACCAGCTTTTTAAAGATGCTGATTTCATTTTCCAGCAGGATTTGGCACCTGCCCACACTGCCAAATGCACCAATACTTGGTTAAATGACTATGGTGTTGGTGTGCTTGACTGGCCAGCAAACTCACCAGATCTGAACAGATCAGATTCTCTATGGGGTATTGTCAAGAGGAAAATGAGAAACAAGAGACCAAAAAAATGCAGATGAGCTGAAGGCCACTGTCAAAGAAACCTGGGCTTCCATACCACCTCAGCAGTGCCACAGACTGATCACCTCCATGCCACACTGAATTGAGGCAGTTCAAAATATTGGTTATCAGTCTACTTGATCTGTAATAATCAATATCAACATCAGCCCCGAAAAACACGTTGATCCCTAATCAAGTTTAGATTCGAGTTAGAATTTGCAATTCTGAGAAAAAAAATTCGAATTGTAAGATGAAAATTAAGTAAAATTACATTTATTTTTATTCTGTGGCAGGAAAAAAGACTTGAGAGAAAAAAAGTCATAACTGGAAGATGTAAACTGAGAAAAGCGTCTCAAACTTTGATTTAATTCTGAGAAAAAAGACCTTCAACCAAACTTTTTTATTTTTTAATTTTTATTCTGTGGCAGAAATGGGCTTACATAAGAATGCAAAATGAAAAACGTCAGTATAAAACATTAAATGATTTCTAGAATGCCCACACAGCGCACACTGTGTTCACAAGAACTTATAAATGTCTTATTCAAGTCAAACTGGAAGTGATTTTCAGACATTCAGCCTAAAAAAAGAAAGATTTTTATGTTTGTAATAAAGAGCACTTGACTTTAGCCATGTACACCTCACAGATGTCCAGGATTCAACGCTATTAAAATAAAATCCACTCTTCAACCTGCACTTACAATAAACTACTGTCTCACCATTTGAACTATCCAGACTGAATGAAACACAGACTGCCTACCCTAACCGCTAAGCATTTGCAAAAAGGGCAGGGCCAAAGGACATACAGTATAGTCTCCTGTAGAATTAACTATATTTATATCCTTCTCAGGGTAACATTCCCATTTCCCATTACTTTTCCACCACATTGAGTAGAAACATGTTGCCGGAATTTTCCACATTCTTGTTTGCATCCCAGTTTCTTTGGTCAAAACCCGCAAATATTCTCATTTTGCCAGAAGGTTGTCTAGTCCCGTTTAAGCTTCATCCATATTTCTTTTTTCACTCTTAAATTAAATGGCTGTTTCTTGCCCTTAAAGGGACTGCGGTTATAGGCTATGTATTCGTCACGTTCGGCTTCCCAAATTAAATCTTTTGTGATGTTGTGTATATTAAGATGACACTATGGTGATTTATTGAGAAGAAGCGTCATGTAGTCGCCAGGAAAAGCAGCCAAATGAAGGGGACCATGCTTGGGTGGGTTCCATAATTGAAAACAGGCATCTTAGTGGCACATAAAATGGCCTTTTTCAACAATTTAGTCTCTAGTCTTTTGTCCAGACAGTCTGAAAATGGCTTCTCAAGGAGGATTTACAGTAGCATCCAGAGGTCTTTTCTGAATGGCATTTTTGGACTTCTCAACTTGAAACATCCTTGCTCATTCTAACTAAAATAGATGCAATTTTCAAAAATATTATTTAGGCAAAGTAGAGCACTTTCATTGTTTCAGAGCACTTTCATTTCACGCACAGTGAATCAGGAACCAGGCTCAGGTGTAAGGAGTTAACTCTTAAAACTTATATCACAAGCACATATTGTTCTACGGCTCGACTGCCCGCTGTGAAACGTTCCTCTGCCAGGATAGATACATCTGGCAGCAAGAACTGCATTGGATTAAAAGTTCAAAAGATTTACTGGCCTTATCCAGCTGCCTTTGCGGCCTTGTACGGAGAGTAAGCACAGTCAAAACACATTGTTTCCATGATAAGGTAACTGACAGCGAGGTCAGAGCATGATAAATCTTGGCTGAGAAAACCTGACGTAAACCTTTTGACTTGGCCTACTATGTTGCCCTATCTGCTTCTAATGTGGTGCAGTCACAGCTCTAAAGCACATGACACTGAATGAAGTTTGAACTTTGATAAAATTCTGTTCATGCTACTGAATGGGTGCTTTCTTTTCAGCCATAGTTTTATAATAGCGACAGAACATACCAAGGCCAAGACAGAATCTGAAGCCTTTTTTGCCTTTTCTATGATGTTTTGGAGATTCTGTTTGAGTTTATCACACCCACACTTCACACAGCTGACATTCACTTCTCATTACATGTATTATTGCTGGACCTCTCCCTAAATATCATCATGCATATAAAATATGCAGAAAATTGTGTGCAAACCACACAGGAATTATAAACTGGTCCAAAAACAACCGTCACTGAGCAAAGCCTCAAATCATTTAACAGAATCAAACAGGAAGTTTTCCCCCGTTTTATTTGACTTTTATAGGACTGTAAACATTTTTACTTTTGAGTTTATAAAATATGTGTTTCAACGTCAAAGCCCTCTAGATTCCATATTTATGTAACAAAATGTTTGGATTCTACAGTAACATGTTAATTTATCTTTTATGTATTTATTTACTTAAATAAAAGAAGTTTGCAAATGAACGGTTTTCCTTAGGGCTTAATTTCTAAGAGGCAAGTTCCTTAAGTAAGTTTCATGTATTAAATCACAGAGATGCAAAGGCATCATTCCCAGGCCAATGTAAAACACATTTTACACTAAAGCACACTAAACAACTACAGCATGACCAAAAGCATTGTTTTAGAACCAAATGTAAAAAAGTAGTTCTTCAAATAGAACACATTATAGTTCACCCAAAAATAAAAAGTTGCAATTGTGAGTTATAAAGTCAGAACGCTGAGATATAAATTCACAATTCGGACTTTTTTTCCTCAGAATTGCTTGATTTTAAACTCATTTGTGAGAAATGCAGTCAGAATTGCAAGATAAAAACTCGTAATTCAGACTTTTTTTCTCACAAATGGGAGTTTGTATCTTGCAATTCTTTTTCTTTCAATTTAAAGATAGAAATTTGCAATTCTGAGAAAAAAGTCACAACTGCGAGATATAAACTAGCATTTCCAACTTTTTTTTTCTCCGCAATTGCGAAAACTTACTTGTAATTGTAAGAAAAAAGTTAGAATTGTGAGATAAGGCACAATTACCTATTTTATATAATGGTGGAAACGGGCTTCTGTGACCTAAAGATGTAGATGAGTTTGTTTCTTCTCCAGTTTCCGTCACTGAATAAAAAAAGTTGCCAATTCTGACTTTTTTCCTCAGAATTGCATGATTTAAACTCAGTTGTGAGAAATGCAGTCAGAATTGCAAGATAAAAACTTTCGCAAATGGGAGTTTGTATCGTGCAATTTATTTTCTTGCAATTTTAATATATAAATTTGCAATTCTGAGAAAAAAAAATATAAACTTGCCTTTCTGACTTTTTTTTTTTCTCAGAATTGCGAGATGTAAACTTGTGATTAACCTTGAGATAAGTCACAATTACCTTTTTTATTTAGTGGCGGAAACAGACTTCTGTGACTTCAGGACATGCAAGATGTAGATGAGTTTGTTTCTTCTCCAGAACAAATTTGGAGAAGTTTCGATTCACATCACTTGCTTAACAATGGATCCTCTGGAGTGAATGGGTGGCGTCATGATTATCACAATAATCCACATGACTACAGTCCATAAGTTAATGTCTTGTGAAGTAAACATTTGCATGTTTGTAATAAATTCAAAATCAAGACATTGCTTCTAGCTAAAATCCAAAATATTGCTTTCTCCAGGATAAAAGTCATCTCAGGAGAGAAGTATGAACAAATTAAGATCAGTTTACAAGCGAAAAAAGGGCCAAAACATTTCTAAACAAATTTGTTGGTGGATTTTGATGTGAGAGGAAAACAACAGATGGACTTATTTTGAAGTTAAAAACATCTTAATGATGGATTTATTTATTACCAACACACTACTTTTTGCTATATAAGATGTTAATTGATTGACTGGTGTTGTTTGGTTTACTTGTGGATTATTGTGACTTTTTTATTAGCTGTCTGTCATTCTGAAAGCGCCAGTTCACTGCTGAGGATCCATTGGTGAGGAAGTGATATCATGCTAAATTTCTCCAAATCAGTTCAAACCAATTAGGAATCAAACTCATTTGTATCTTGGATGGCCTGAGGGTGAGTACATTTTCATTATTTTTAATGAAGGACAGATTTACCTTATTTGTTATGGAGAATGGAGAGCTTTGGCCAATCAGAGTCCTTGGTGCATCTTATTTGGTCATGTAGGACACCTTCCAGGTCCTTTAGCATCTGAAGATAACCATGTGACCTTTCAAAGATATGGAAAAATTGAACCAGGGAGATCATGGCCAAAAGGATGAGAATTCTTATTGGAGCTGAGCTTGAGGCGATGAGCTGCCATCTAAATGTCAGCGCATCCGTGATCTTAAAGGTTGAGAAAGTTGAAGGTTATGAGTTTTGAAATGTTAAGTTGAGGGTTACAAGCATGCATCTACAAATAAACCAGGAGAGGGTTTTCTACGCCATATGGATTCAGTATAACCCCAGTCATTAATCACCTCACTGGTATAAGGCTTTTATTTGCGTTCAATGTTGTGTGTGCAATGTCAGCGCTAAATGAATAGGACTTGATTGCGTCTGGTACGTCCAGCGGCTTTATGGTCACGGTGGCCATATGAGATCAATGCTGTAGCCAGCATGTTATGGGGTTTGAGGTGGACCATAAATGTGGCTGAAGCTTCCTCTTTCCCTGTTCCTTCCTTAATTGAAACAGCTGGATTAAATTATGCCTTTGAGAAGCAGAAATTTCTCAGCTGGCCCGTGTTTTTTGATTGCAACCTTACCACGTGAAGTTCAGCCCACAACATTGCCTGCCAAACAGGTAAGAGCTCTGTTAATCGTTTGATCTATGTGGTTAAAAGACATTGTAAAAGTCATAGATTGGTTGGACTTTTTGTCCCAGCATAATATGGCAGTTTATAATCAAAGTTTGCATGCGAAATTGGATGTAAAGTGGATGTATTTTTAAAAGCAGCCGTTGAATAATTTGGTAAGGCTCTGTTCCCAGTCAGGGAGTGCTTGACAAATGGCCCTATTTCATTAATTATCCTTTCATAATCCCAGAGTTTCCCCATAATCTTATCCTGTATTCGTCCCAAAAAGGCCTGGCTTTCTTTTAGTTGGCATGGTGGGCGAACAGCTGCTTGGAGTGGAATGGCCACCAAAGAGCAATTACCATGACAAAAAAAGGCACACAACCATTTTCCCATCAGTCCATGCTGCTCAGACATCAAACAGTGCCATTAAGGTTCTTGTGAAAGTGAAGATTCATGTGCCGTTTAAAACCCGGTGAGTAATAAGTCTGCCGTTTCTTTCTGTGAAAAGTTTTCTCGGCCCCTGAGGGGTGCCTCAGACAGGATATCCTGGGAGCCGGGCTCTAGAAATAGCCCATGGTTCCCCTTTCTGAAAATGAGTAGTTTTAACAGCACAAGTCATTAGGATGAATAATGAGGCAGATATGACAGCACGGGTAGTTCGCTTCACCTACACTTATTTACCCATGGGCTCTCGCTGTGTGTTTTCATTGCACTGTGTGTGAACTGTTCAAACCCTTATGTTCTGTCTAAAGTAACAGGTCTACACTTTGATATTAATTAATCCTCAACAGGTTTTCATACAGCAGATTTCCCTATACTTTTGAAAAAATTATTTGTAATGTCGATTTAATGGTTAAATGTATCAGAATTATATATACACTATCATTCAAAAGTTTGGGGTCGGTAAAATATTTTAATGTTTTTAAAAGATTATGCTAATATAAAATAAAATGAAAGTTTGTGTTTAAGTTCATGGTGTGTTGTGTTTACATAAATGTGTGTACAGTGTATATTTATATGTATACTTGTATATATTTTAGAAATACATGTAAATAATATATTGTGTATGTGTGTGTGTGTGTATGTGTGTATATATATTAGATGTGATTAATCACGATTAATCGATTTGACTGCATTCTATATCAATTAATCGAGATTAATCACATCTAAAATAAAGGTTTGTGTTTACATATGTGTGTATATAAATATACACCCATACTTGTATATATGTAAGAAATATGGAATTTATATTGATATATAATATAAATCATATACAGTGTGTGTGTGTGTGTGTGTGTATACATGTAGAGAGAGAGAGAGAGAGAGAGAGAGAGAGAGAAAATTTTTTTGTAAATATTTACATGCGTGTATTATGTATGAAATATTTCATAATGGGCTAATAATTTTGTCTTTAACTGTGTGTGTGTGTATATATATATATATATATATATATATATATTAAACAAATATATTTTTTCAGGATTCTTTGATAAATAGAATATTCTAAATTTTCAGAATATTGAATTATTGAATTCTGTGAAATCAATTAAAATAAAATCTTGTTTACGTAATATATGTGCATTTATTAAAAATATTAAAAAACAGCATTTATTCAAAATATATATTTTTGTAACAATATAAAAGTCATTTCCATCACTTCTGATGCAGTTAATGCAATTTGTCGAATAAAATTTTAGTGAATTTAATTTCTTTTAAAGGTTTCACTTGTATATTTACTGGATATGCTCAAATAAAAAATCTAAAATGTATATATAATTATAATATAAATAATAATTATAATTATTATATAATAATAATTATTATAGAATTTTAAGTTAATATTTAGACATACATTTTTATGTTCCTAAAGTACATTTTATATAATATTTGAAATGTGAAGAATAAAATAAAATAAAATTTTTACTCAACATTTATTTACAAGACATTTTAAATATATATCTTTTGATGATTTTTTTTTTTGGGGGGGCTTATGTATCCTCTCAACATTTATTTTCATATACTTCTTAAATATAATATATACTAAGTATTAGTGTAATTGATTTGACAGCACTAATATATACATAAGAAACTGTGATAATTTTTTTTAGGATACTTTGATAAATATAATAACACAAGTAAAACTTTTTAAAGAAATTAAATTCACTACAATTAAATTTGTTCATCAAAAGTGATAGAAATGACTTTTATATTGTTACAAAAAATTTCAAATATATATTTGACATTTTTTGTAACAATATAAAAGTCATTTCTATCACTTTTGATGAACAAATTTAATTGTAGTGAATTTAATTTCTTTAAAAAGTTTTACTTGTGTATTTACTGCATATGCTCATGAAAATGTATTTTAATATTTGGACATATATTTTCATGTTCCTAAAGTACATTTTATATAATATTTGCAATGTAAAGAATGAAATAAAATATAACATTACTTAGATTTTCAACACGTATATACAAGACATATTTATCTTTAGATGTTTTTTTGTTTTTTTCATCCTCCCAACATATATTCATTCATATATTTAGATCAAGTAGAGCCTTTATAGCAATATTTCTTCAGGCTGAATTTAATGGAGCACAACATCATGATCTAACCTCATTCCCACAGGTCTTTCCAGCTTCGGCTACGCCACTCTTTCATGCCATACATGCAAAAGTGCATTTCCTTTAGACTATTGCCACAGCTGCTACCGATTTCCTCCCTCTGGATTCTGCCAGCACAGTATCAGTCCCTCTCCCTGGCACATTTGGAACTGCAATAGGTAATACAGTAGAGAAAGCAACAGTTTAGCCAATTCAAACACCTTGTGGGGTAACAGAAAAAACGATGTTTGGAGAACCGCTGATTTAGCCAGCAGTAGAAGTGAGCGTGCAGCAAATGTATTTAGGACAAATTCGCAGTTGTTTAAACATATGTGCGCAGCTAGGGGTGAATATTAAAATACTCCAGCAAAACGCCCAAATGCAATCCCGCTGCTTTATTTGACTGCATTGTTTCACCAAGTCTTTCAATGAACTGTATGCTGTTCACTACACAACCTCAGGGTGTGCAAATGCTGAATAGCTCATTAATCATGTAGATGAATCTATTATACCCATTCTGATGGCACATGCTGGGGAGATGTCTGTAAACCGACGGTCGCTTGGCTTAAAAAATCAGTTGAGGTCTCATGACTTCACAGTGAGGTTTGTGGCTGAGTTTAACCCTCTGAGTCCTCACACTGGTTCTTTGATTAGTAGCACTGGTGTGTTGTTGCGATGGTGTCATTGCAGGCCCGCTGCGCCCCGTACGAGACAGATGGTACTAATGCGGTTAACATCTGTGTGTGCCCAGTCCTGCTGTTGATCTGAGGGTTTCGAGAGATGCCGTTGTCCGCAGCAGGTTTTTATTGGTGTACTTGGATGTCTGTGAAGGCCATCAGGACTTTCTGTGGTATTAAGATGATTTTAATTACATAGAAAAGTGGGTGGGCTGACTTTCAAGACGGGCCACAATGCTGCTCTGGTTTTCTACACCAGAATGTGGAAATGCACAGTCAAGCTAAGACTCTACGCCAAGGTGAATAAAACATGATGAAACCAAGTGTACTACAACTGTAAACAAGACAGTTGTAGGACCCTTACCAAAAATATAATTCTGTGGCATCATAAAAATAAAAATACAACCTAAATATTTTATTATTACTTGTGCATGCTATTTGAACAAACCTCTAACATTACATATTAAATCCAGAGAGAGGTGTGCTGTACTTTTCTAAGTGATCTGGCTGACGAAAAAAATAATTTAAAAAATCCCAAATAGATTTTGGTCATATCTAGAGACTACAACATTATTGAGTCATATATAAGTGAATCTAAAAATCTAAATCTAAAAATAGTTACATGGCTTTTTGCAGAGCAGTTGAAAAGAGAATAGGACATATTCGCTTTTGTATGTTCTGTAACCTCATTGTCGCTTTTTGCACAGTATTATATATTCTGCTCACAGTGTTGGTCTGTCTTCTACAATGATTTCATAGTCTTCCATGTATCCATAAAAACCACTTGGCTGTGTCCGGTACCTCAGATATTTTAAGTTTCCATATAAGCCTGAATCGATTCCTCTTTGTCTGGTTTCAGTGGATTGCTGGTCTATGTTAAATGAAAAGATGACTGACAGCCCTCTCTTCACAAGTAGCTGGAAGAAACCCACTCTTAAAGATCTTAAAACAATAAGCCACTAGTGGCTGAATGTGAAGCCAATGGAGACCGTTGGAAAACAACTTCAGTGCTATGAATGAGGCCTGAAACACGTTGCCTTCTCATCACAATAGCTGAAGAAAAGAACAGACTCGCTAAATAATGTTCCAACCATCAGTCATCAGCCTCGAGCAATGGCCTATGTATGTTTTATGTCAGCTTCGTTCTAAATGATATTTTGTTCACACTTTGCTTGCAGTATGTAATATACTACTCAGTACCTCATATGCAAGTTTTACAATAGAGGGTTTGCATTTACGTGGCCATACTAGCAATACTCGGATGTAAACCACAGCATGGATTGCACGGTTAATGTACTACTGAATATGTTGTTCTGCTAATTTATGCTGTCTAAACCAAGGAAAAATGTGTGGAAGCTGCTAAATCATATAGAGAAGGACTTAGTAAGTAGGAAAGGGCGCAATATTTTGACAAACAAAAGTTAGCAGGTGGTAAAGATATGTACAAATAGTATTAAGACAGAAGCCTAATATTTCACCTACCTGACCGGAATTGATAAGAACAAACATGAATGTTGTCCTGGTTCAGTTTGGCCAACCACAAACAACTTTTGTTCCTCAGACAGTTTTTTGCACTCTTCTCCTTGATTTGTTAGAACTTTTGACAGTCTATAGTTCTCCAAATGTTTTTTTCTGTGTTACTGTTCAGTCATACTTATTCTATGTTGTCTTCATGCTCATATCATTATATATCTGTCTGTATTGTGTTTCCTATAGGCTACTTTTTTTTGTATGTACCAACCTTTTTGTATTTGTGTTTATGTGTATCGAATCAACTGACTTGTTCAAAAACATTGATTCACTCAGCAATGAAACATTCAACAGTCTGTATGACAAAACACTGAATCATTTACTAAAACGGAAAAAAAAAAAAAAAAAATTGATTCATTCAGCAGTGAAACGGAAAACGGGATTTTCTTTGGCTGCCAAAAATACACAAATTAAATGTTGTGAAATGCAAGTTACTTAATATTAACCAGTTACGTATTGAACTGTAAAAGCAAAATCACATGATCTGATGTAAATTGATACTGAACAGCAAGATATATAATTATGCTCGCATACACAGATCTACCAGATATCTTAAAACAGTCTTGATAATTAAATATAATATAATCGTAAAGAAATTATGCTTTTTGAGGAAAACATTTCAGGATTTCTCTCCATATAATGGACCTCTGTCGTGCCCCTGAACTTCCAAAATGCAGTTTAAATCCAACTTCAAAGGGTAAACGATCCCAGCTGATGAAGAAGTGTCTTATCTAGCGAAACAATCGGTTATTTTCAAAATATAAAATAAATATAAAAATATTTTTATCTCGTCTCTGCGATGCATATGCATAGTCTGTGTGTTCCAGGTCAATACAGTTAGGGTATGTCGAAAAACTCCCATCTCATTTTTGAACTTCAAAATCGTCTTATTACCTTACCTTTTTTTTTGTAAAGGGCGTATAATCTTCTTTGTATGTTCACTTTGTAAACACTGGGTTGGTGCTTCTGCAGCAATGTAAGATGATTTTGAAGTTGGGGAAGAAAACAAGTTGGGAGTTCTTCGAAATACCCTAACTTAACCCGGATCACACAGACTATACATGCGCATCACAGAGACGTGACAAGATGAACATTTGAGGTTAAAAATATAAATTGTCAATTTGTTTAGAAAATAATACATAATTTCACTAGATAAGACCCTTCTTCCTCGGCTGGGATCATTTAGAGCCCCTTGAAGCACCATTTAAACTGCATTTTGGAAGTTCAAACTCGGGGGCACCATAGAAGTCCTGAGAAAGTTGAGAGAAATCCTGAAATGTTTTCCTCAAAAAACATAATTTCTTTATGACTGAAGGATGACTAGGGGTTAAGTACATTATCTGTGAATTTTTATTCTGAAAGTGAACTAATCTTTTAAGTCTGGAATTCTTATTCATATCGCAGACAGTGTCATTTGAAAAGTTTATTGTAAAACTCACACAGAAATATAGTGCTGCCTTGTTAGGGTAATTAAAATGGGTAATTATGGGTATAGATATAGCATTCTTTTTGGCCTTTCCAAGGAAATGTCACCAGTAGCATTGAAAGGAAGATTATCTCCATCCAGCTGGCTAATAATGAAACTGATTTAGGCCATGCAACAAACTCAACAAGCCTCCGAGGAACTATAACTCCATAAATGAGCTGATGTACTGAACTTGAAAGGCCTTTTACAACTCAGCGTTATTTTTGCATCCAAGTTTAGATGAGCAGAAAATGATGTGTGTTTGCATGCTATAAACCAAGATCGTTTAATAAAGTACTGAGTTGTTTATTGCTGTAAGACAAAAAAGAAAGACCCCAGACTCATTTGATGTGGATTTAAAATGGCTCTGACCTAAAAGTCGAAGTTTTCATAAAAATACTGTAACATTAATTACACTGTACACAAACACTGCTATTAAGTCATTTAGACATTTTTCCGTCATTCCTGTTACAGTCAATGTGTAATTTTATGGAGCAAAACTCCAGACGTTCCTTTTAAATACGGCACAGAAATCATTTAGCTGAGTTGTTCATGACCCCTGACCTGTCCGGTGAGAGGAGATGGCACTGAGGCGTGCTAAAACAGGATGTGAGCACATGAAGGAAATGAGCTGTGCTGGTTGGTCAAAAGCTTCAGGATTTAATGCATTTACAAGATGTGATATTCCTTTGGTCAAGTGGTTGACCATCTCTGGTGACACTTGCAACGGATACTTTTAATGAGAAAAAAGGAGGTTTATAGTGGCAAGTAAGATGTTTTATAAGGCTTTTTAAACATGCATCAACCAAACAGATCTGATTTGGTAAAAATGTGTGTAGTTAACCTGTATCACTTTCTTCTGTGGAAAGGGAAGATTTTCAGCAACATTCTGCAAAACATAATTTGTCTTTTATAAGAAATAAGGTCATACAGGTTTGGAATGACATAAAGGTAAGTAAATGATGGCAGAGGTTTCATTTTTCGGATGAACTATCCCTTTAAATACTATATTCGGCATCAAAGTAAAGGACACTTATAAATAAATCTCTGCATGTCTTTGTTTTCTTTATATGTCTAGATAAAGCCCAACCTTGTACACAGATTTTAGTGCAGAGTTATACTTTTTCAAGCCAGAAAGGGGCCACTGGCGTGCTTTACAGTTCTCTCATCAGTCTCTGTCATTCTTTTCATCTTCTCCCAATGCTCGGGCTCTATGACCTTACAGACTCGCAGGATGCAGATAAACACAGATGTGCGTGAAAGGACTGAGTCTCTTCTTGTTTTATTGGTCAAAGCAGCATCCCATCTTTCAGACTGAAATAAACGTTGCCAAAGGAGACCAAGATAACAGATGTTTTCAGATTTCTTTAAAATAGAACATACTAGTAAAAAAACACATGCACATCAGACAATTGTTCAACCTCAAAAGTGACATACTGTGGTCCCAAAATGATGCATAAGTCACACTTAAAATGTATATACTGTACATACAGACTCACAATGTTAAACCAAGCTATTTTTAATAAGAGATACTGTTTATATAAAGTTTTTTCTTACTTTTTTTTAATCAAATGTAAATGCATGTTCCAGTCACATTTTCTTGATTACATAAACATTACTTACACTATCAGAATAAAGAAAAAGAAAAAAATCTATTTTATATTTTTACATTAACAACGTAATCAGGTTCTGTTTATTAAAGCCATGCATGAATCCCATTAAGTTAGTGTTTTTAAGCATTTTACATTTCTTCAAATAAAGCAGTAATGACAATATGTTTAATTTGTGAACTTATGTTCATTTATTCTTTTTAATAGTTAACTATTAACTTTTTTTTTTTTAATTATTTTTCGGATCATCAGTCATCAAAGCTTGGTAAATACTGGTCACAGACACAGAGATTTACTTTAAATTTCACCAAGGTGATCACTCGCTAAAAACTCCCACAGATCATGTTTTAATGTCATTTTAAGATGTAACAAAGTGGTTATATATACATTTGTGAGTTGTTCACTTTTTTGAATTAGTCTTCCCATTAACGCCATTTATATTGTTCATACAGACTGATTTGTGAACGCAAAATGCAAATTAACACAAGAGGCGGGATTTATCGCATGAACCAATCACAGCCGAACATAACCAGTCAAATCGCAGTGGAGGCTTTGCCTCCTCTCGCGACTTTCCCCTTTCCAGACTTTCGAAAGACTGGTAATTGATACACTTTTAATTATTTGTATTATTTTGTAATATTGGCATTGTGTACTACTATTTTTTCCCCTCATACGATATTTTGCCTTGCCTCCTCGGAATATCTATTATTAAAAAAAACATATCTTGGTTAAATATTGTGAGAAGTTGAGAACTACATAAAATCAAGCTACTTTTTATAATAATAATAACAACACACAGACACATACACATGCAGTTTTATATTCTATATTATTAAAAAGAGCTTGGTTTTATATTGTGTAGTCATATTCAGTGACATTCATACATTTTAAAATGTGGTTTAAATGCAAATTACTTTTGGTGGGGTGCTGGATTTCATTGTTATTCAACAATTTCACCACCGAATTCATATATTCAAGTTCATGGTAGGATAAGACCAATGTGTGGTCAGGCAGATAAGACACACCTGAAGCTCTGGCAATGTCTCAAAAAACATATTCTGCAAAATGTGGCCATTTTTACATCCCCAGGTGTGCAAAGACCATTACGGCACAGAAATGCAACACAGCTTTGAGCTGCCATCTGAGGCCAGTGAAACAGAAATAACATTTTTTTTCCAGCTATGGGAATACTAGGAATATTTAAAGACAGGTGTGCCAACCCTTTTAACTCACAAAAACTCACATAATTACAGACCTTAGTGTACTTTAATTATTCCTTAAATCCCAGAAGCACCATTTTCATTAAAATGCTAATTTGTACAAACAAATTAAAGGCTGACGTAGGTGGTGAAAAAAAAAGTACATGTACTGGCAAAATGGGCAAGTCTCATACCCAATTTCCACTGTATGCTGCACACGTTCATAGCTTGCAGTAAAAACAACACAAATTTAATGCAACACAGATTTAAAGCACATGGGAAAGGGTGTAGTGTTAAGTAATAAAGGAACTAAGGGAGGAATTTTACTTTTCAGAACAGCAGAAAGTTGGATCCTGCAATGCAAACTATTATTCATGATTTAAAATGATGAATGTAGAATGCACTGAAAATAATCACATTAAATTTGCTGCAGGAATTATACAGCACATAACATCAATGGATCCATAAAAAGTGCATATTAACAAGTCAAAAAACAACACTCATTGCACTGTAAGTGTGATAGACTTGGCATCATGGGTAATCTTTAAAGAAATGTCTTTCACAGGCTAGAAAAGCATGTTGCAATTGGCATTTGACATGCTGAGCTAATGCATTTAGTTCAGAGGCTAAATCAGGAAATACAAGCGCTGTGCAGAATTAAATGGAAACTATCTGCTGTCGAAGAGAGTCAGACCACTCTTAGTGGCGACTGACGGAGCCAATGAAAACATGTATCTCTGTCTCAGCTTGACTGTGAGACCACTGCCGTGGAAACCTGAGGAAACACAATAGTTCTCTGAAATTCATTATACTGTGATCTGTCACCATGGAATGGTGTGAAGTGCTCTGTGTTATACAAAGGTATGTCAGTCAAACACTTACAGTACTTGCAGCAAACCCAAAACGTTATTACTGAAAATTAGACATATACTTAAAGGGATAGTTCACCCAAAAAATGAAAAAGTCGTGTCGTTTATTAACCTTTGTGTAATTCCAAACCTGACCTTCTTTTTCTGCAGAAGAAGACAGAAGAAGAAGATATTTGAAGAACTGTTTTTGGCTATACAATGAAGATTGACAGGGTCCAAGACAATACAGATGTCAGGTTTTGGGACTCTTTTTGTAGTATTTTCTGTTGGTTCAGTCCTGTTTTAGTTTGGTTTCTTCCACTTCCTGTTTGCCCTTATTTGGTTTTTGTTCCTGTCTCCACCCCTAATTAAGTCATTATCAGTTAAGTGCCTTCACCTGTCTGTGTCTTGTTAACCACCCTATTTAAGTTAGTTTCTGTTCATTGTTTGGTTGTCCGTTCTCGTCGTTGTGTGCGTGTCTCCTTGCCTGTCTCCCTGTGGATTAGTTCTGTGGATTTTGGTTTATTAAAGACTTGTTTTGCTCTCGATCTGGTACTCCTCGTTTGTCCTCCCTACACGACACTTGACAACAGAGACATTTTTCAAAATAGAACTTAGAAGGTTTGGAAGTACTAAGTGAATATGTTTGTTGTCAGCAACCTTAAAATAGTTACATTTTGAAATGGGGCAGTGTATTGAAACTTTAGATTATATCTTTAAAAAATTACAAACATTTTTAAGATTTTTTTTTTTTGTATATCAGACAGGAGGAGGAAAAACACATCTCAGTTTTATTCACAGGCCAAAACTGAGCAAAATACACAATTTGTTGCTGCTGTTGATATTCATATGGCATAAAAAGTAAAAAAAAGAATTCTGATGGCTTGTGATGTAAATCAGTCTTTACATAAAATACATTTAGTTATCATTCTATACGTTCCAATAAATTCATAAATTCTTAAATGCCACAGTCTTTAATGCTTAGTTTTATGATCAAAGCTCTGTAGTTTTATTTTAAAGGCAAAACATATAATAATGCAATTCAAAGATGATTAAAAGATGTACAAATAAACATTCCTCAAAAGCCTAATCATTTGATACTCACATTTTATGATTTTATCTTAAAATACTATGCATAGATAATCAAGTAAACCTAAGTTGATTTATTCCAGTGAGAATTCATCTTGAAAATTGCTAAAAATATAGGTGCTTGCACACTGAGTCCGAAATTTTCGTATGCATTTTTCATATTTGTCAAAATTTGCCACACACAAAAAGTCACGGTAGCTCTGTCAAATCGTCAAAACACCTCTCAAAATGCTTGCTATGGATGCAAAAAGCACTGAAAATTAAAGAATTTGCAGAGAATTTCAGACTCAGTGTGCAAGCACCTTTACTCTTATGTATTACTACAGTGATACTACAAGGCCTAACTAGATGACATAAAGCATGATGAAGATGCTTGCACGCATACATCTTGGTACTCTCCTGAACATGTGGTGATATTCTTGTAGCTTTGTAAAATTAAGGTTGAACCATTGATGTCACATGGACTATTTTAAGGATGTCCTTACTACCTTTCTTGGCCTTGAATGTGTCATTTGGGTTGCTGTCTATGCAGGGTCAAAAATATCTTAATGTGTGTTCCTTACAGGTTTGGAATGACATGAAGGTGAGTAATTAATTTTTTTGGGTGAACTGTCCCTTTAAGCTTCATAACGGAAAATAGGGTTGATTTTGTCACTTCCAGTTCCCATCATATTTACATTTTTTATGCTTATTAAATGCATTCTCCCAGGCAAGCATGAATTTACAGTGTGCCTTCAGCTCTGAGAGAACTCATGGTGAAGGTAACGGTGGCAGTTTTCCTCTGGTAGGCATTCTTTATCTTAATGGATGCTCGGAACTAGCAGCAAACAAACTGCTATAGGACTGGATTTGCATAACTGGGTCATTAACTGTCAGCTGTTGTTCTCGCATTGGGGAATAACTGTCAGTAGGCGGGTGAGCTTTCCTCTGCTGGCTTGCAAAGAGTGTGGGAAAGATAACTTAATTCACAGTAAGGAAATAAGGCTTCTTTCTATTTCTGTTGTAAATGATAAAGCATTAGGGGAGACTGGGGCTTGTTGTCACACGGGGAAGATGTCACTATAACAAGGTATAACTTAACTGAGCAACTATAAGGTTTTGAGTCTTAAAGGCACAGTTCACCCCAGAGTTATTACTTGGAGTTGGATTGAAAATGCCTAGCCAGAAAGTTTGAAGTAGTTTTAAAAGCTTGAAGTTTAAAGGTTTTCAGTTTGAAATAGTTATGTTTTAACGTAGTTGTTTTAAAAGCCAGATAAATAAAAAGCTAAAAACCAGGTAAAATCAGCAGATTTAGAAAAAAAGCTAAAAAAAACAACAACAGCTGATTTAGCAAAAAAAAAAAAAAGCTAAAAAACTGCTTAAAACCAATAAATAAAATAAACAATAAACAAAAACTATATGCTGTACACATATTTACAAAAAAATCTGTTCAAATTACAAACTGACCAACATTAAGATGAAAAATACATCAATAAATACTAGTTTAAAATATCAAATAAAAACTAACTGCATCTCACTGATCACAAAATATCAAAATCCCACTCACCACAGTTTCATTTAAAAACTGTATGCAGATATTTTGAGGAATGGTCTAAAACATCATTGAACCCCACTGACTATCATTGTATGGAAACAGAAAGAAAGTCAAACAGGTTTGGAAGAACATAAGGGTGAATTTTTGTAGATACGAACCAGGGTCCTCAAATGTGCCAATTTAACCTAACAACTTTATTTTCACTGGAGTGAAAAAGCGTATCCGGTTACCCATTTGTTTTTTATTACAGCTTTATGGATGTATTCAGGATACATAATGACTACAAATTAAACAAAAGGTCAAGTATCGATTCAGGGAATTCGGAAGATTTCCTGTGTACACTTCTAACTTAATTGCATTGAACCAAAAAGCTTTGATACTGTAGTCTTTGACCTGAAATACCTCAAGAGTTTGCCTGCCCTCTGATGCTTTTCATTCCAACAAAAGCGGTTCCGCTAAACATTGACACACTGTAATAAATCAGAGTGATTTTGTTGTCAAAGCTGATGGTGAACTGGAAAGTAGTCAAGCCCCGCTATCAAGATTTTTAAGAATCATCCCATTAAGATCCATTTATGCAACAGTTTCCTTAATTTTGGAAAGGATCACAGACCTTTAGAGAATGGTGCAGATGAAATTACACATGTTGCTCCAGCACATCTGGGAAGAGTGCGATAAGAATGATGCCCAGTTGATTTCATTGGCACGGATTTGCATAGATGTCACTCAGGCCAGGTGTAGTTTCAATGGACATCAGTTTAAAAGACCTAAAAGCAAAGATAAACGACAAGAAAAAAAGCCAAAAGGTCATTTTCATTTGAGGACCAGGTTAAATACTATACTTGTAAATGGAATTTTGACAGACATCAGTTTGCCAATGTAATGTGCCAATGCAATGTAAACACAAGGCAATGTAATGTACATTAGCATGAATCAGCTTGAATTTAGACATGTTTAGACCCCTTAACCTACCCCCAAAACCTAAACCTAAGCAAACTGGAGATACTTGAATGTAAACAACAGCACTGATTGCACAGTTAATATACTACTGAATTTGTTCTGCTAATTTATGCCGTCTAAACCATGGAAAAAATGTGTGGAAGCTGCTAAATCATACAGAGAAGGACCAAGTAAGCAGGAAAGGGTGGCATATTTTGTCAAACTAATGTTAATAGGTGGTAAAGATACGTCTGAGCAGTAATAGTTAAGATATTAGCCTAATATTTCACATACCAGATAGAAATGATAACAAACCCGAATGTTGTCAAGATTCTTGTCCTGGAAATCCTGGTTCAGTTTGGCTAACAACCTTGGCCAACTTCTTTTGTTCCTTAGACAGTTTTTTTTTTTGCACTTTTCTCCTTATTTGTTATAACTTTTGGCAGTCTATAGTACACCATATGTTTTTCCTGGTCTGACCGATTAATACATGACAATAATTGACCATTTTCAGCAGCAATTATAAGGAAAATTTGCGAGTCTGTTCAGTTCAAAAACAAACAACCCTCGGCAAGTGTTAAAGTAGCCAAATTCCGCAGAAAACCGCGGATTTGGCAACACCGCTTAGAACACACCTAAACAGAAACACGGCATGTCCGAGAAAACGCCTTTTGCCTCCATTTGATAAAACTGATATGATAACTGAATACAATACAATAAAATGTTAATGCCACGATTTCAATGCTCATAAGTATTCATTTGTAAGTATGTAAAACTCTTCATAATCATACATAAATAATTTACATTTTAGGTGTCGTGTTGTACACTTAGATGCTATGTTTTACCACATTTTATGTAAAATACATACAAATTCTCAAGAGATCACATTTTAACAGACACATTCAATGAAAAACTAATAAGAAGAATATGACATTTTCACCTACTCTGCACAGTTAATATCTCAGATCCAAGTGCTTAACGCCACTTATGACTAAAGCTACTTGGAATTGTTAGACATATCCGTATGGAAAGCTAAACACATTTAAAGGTCTTGGTTTTGCTTATTTTGGATGGCATCTTGAACAGACTAGCACTAATATTTCACTGGCATTTAACCACCCTTGTACAGACTGACATTAGCTAAAACTTTCTTACAAAACGCTTAGTATGATTAATTTCACATCATTTCCTTTATTTAGCAATGTGTCAGTATTGTAGTGACTGACATGAAGACAATGATAGATGTAGTTTCCTCAATCACTCTCTTCCATGTAATTTAACAATCCATATTTATAAAGACTCTGTACTTATAGATATAAATATTTGTATGTAGAAATATATGAATGCAGTAGAATCCAAAAGTCTGAGACCAGTAAATGCTTCCGTATTATGGACATCGTAAGCAAAATAAATGTGGGCAGGTCCTACAAAAAAAATACTGGAGTAGGTTGTATGAACATGATACCATCTAAAGACATAAAAAACACACGATTGCGACAATATATGGTTTATTTGTGTTTTTCAAATCATCTTCAGGTAATAAATAAAGTATATAAACAATGCAGTGTAGAAAATATTCCCTTATTATGTGCTAAAAAAGAAAAAAAAAAGTTTGTAGTTTATAAACAAATCATTATTATTGGTTATTGTCCAGCAGTGTATCTGATTTCTTAGCCAAGTATAAGCTAAAAATAAGAGAACAATTAAAGTTGCCTATATACTACCAGGCAAAAGTGTTTGAACAGTAAGATTTTTATTTATTTTTTTATAGAAGTATCTTCTGCTCACCAAGCCAGCATGTATGTGATCCAAAATACAGCTAAAGCAGTAATACTGTGAAATGTATTACTATTTAAAATAAGTGTTTTCTAATTGAGTATCCTATTTCAAAATGTAATTTATTCCAATTGATTTCAAATCTACATTTTTAGCATCATTACTCCAGTCTTTTGCGTTGCTCAAAAAACATCTATGATGACAACATGATAAATAGAAAGTTCAGAAGAACAGCATTTACATCCTTTTTTTTAACATTACAAATGTATTTATCATCTCTTTTGATCATTTTAAAGCATCCTTGCTAAATAAAAGTATTACTCTATAAATTTGCTGTAATTTGGATCAAATAAATGCAAGCTTGGTGAACAGTAGAGAATTCTTTAGTGTATATGAAGAGTTCATATGCAAAAGCCACTAAATCCATCTGACATCTTTCTTTAAAAAAATGCATTTTTATCAGGCTCCGATGTATAGGTTTCTATGTAAGTACTGGTACTTCTGATTGGGCTGAGGGTAGGATTTTAGCAAGTTTAAAGTAAAAGTATTTGATGGATGTATAATATGTGTCAATCATATTCTCATTCTCATCAGTATCATTATCTCATTTTTGAAGGCTTTTAGCTGGTTTTGCATCTGAACTCTTCATATATTACAGAAATTATATATATATATATATATATATATATATATATACATTTTTAATTTCCTCAACCGGCATAGCCTACATTATCCATTATCAATTTTATGACTGCTGTAAATTTTATCTGCCCCAAGATGGCACTGTTTTAGATTTTTTTTTTCCTCGCTAGATGAACACAGTCAATCTACGGGTTTTCTTTTATTAACGCCCACAGCACAGATCTCTGTTCGCTGCTCGCAGCATTTTTTTTTTAAAGGCTTAAATTAAATGCATAACAAATATTAAATCTAAAATGTCATAACACAGTTTACTTATATTTCCTGCAGTTTCGCTGCAGTTCTAAATGTACGTTCTTTTAATTTAGCTACGAAGTTACGCTGTGGCGTATCGATTTGCTGTTGGGCACACAGTTTCACGTGATCCAAAGTCGCAGGTCAAAGTTCACCAAACCTGAACTTCGAAATGCAGCGAAACGCCGGATTCGCGGATATGATGGAAGAAGACCAACTGCTCCTGTCGTGTGGTGAGTGAGAAACTGGAAACAAAAACAACAACAGCAGTAGTTGTAGTATGGCAAACCGTTTTGACTTTTATTCATTCGCAGGATATGAATTCTTGATATCAACAATTCAATTTTCACTAGTTAAAATGCTAATTCTTGATATCAGAAATTGGATTTTCTAGTAACAATGGCAATTTTTAATATCAGGAATTACATTTCCACTAGTAAAAAGGTTAATTATTGATATCAAGAATTGAATTTCAACTAGTAAAAACTATAATTATTGATATCAACAATTGAATTTCAACTAGTAAAAACTATAATTCTTGATATCAAGAATTGTATTTTCACTAGTTAAATGTCACCATAGACTCCCATTCAAATTTAATTGTTGATATCAAGAATTGATTTCTTACTAGTTAAAATTCCTATTTCACATATCAGAAATACAATTCTCACTAGTAATTTATTTTTGATATCAATAATTACGTTGCTACTAGTGACAATGTTCATTTTTGATATCATGATTGGGATTGTTACTAGTAAGAATGCCATTTTATATATGTGAATATGCTCTCCTAATTATTGATAACAGAAATACAGTTTCAGATATCAGAAATACGAAATGTAACATGTTGAAATACATTTACAGATATCAACAACTGACATTTTAACTAGTGACAATTGAAATCTTGTAACAATGTAATTTTTTATATCAAAAATAAAGGTTTTTACTAGTGAGAATTGTATTTCTGATATGTGATATTGGAATTTTAACTAGTAAAAAATCAATTCTTGATATCAACAATTAAATTTGAATGGCAGTCTATAATGACATTTTAACTAGTGAACATACACTTCTTGATATGAAGAATTATAGTTTTTACTAGTTGAAATTCAATTCTTGATATCAATAATTCAATTTCTGCGAGTGATGACGTCATTGTTGATATCAGTAACTAACCTTTTTACTAGTGGAAATTAAATTGAATTGTTGATATCAAGAATTTATATCTTGCGAATTAATAAAAGTCAAAATGGCTTGCCGTAGCAGTGGTAGGCCTTCAGGTTAAGCCAGCGTTAGGGTCATAGTTTAGTTAGGACATTTAAGTATCTTTTATAAGTGTGCCTTAGAAAAAATGTTACTGGTGGACATCTTGATACAAATCAATGACACTGACATATTTTAAGATGAAACAGTTAAAACAGCCTCATGCTCAATATTTATGATAAAAATGAATGAATTTAAAAATAACACAGCAACAATAACAAAACAGAAAAATAATTAGGATATGAGTTTAAAATAATATTAATAATACAATTGATTAATATTACATGTATAATAAAGTATATAATAATAACATGAAAACTAGTATAATTCTAATATTATACAATAAATACAATATAAATTAACACAAAATAATAATTAAAAAATGACGAGAATATGTATAAATATAAAAAATAAAAATAAATGCTAGTAATAACAAATTATTAACTGCCCACTGGCCAATAACTCAGAGACTTGGTAGTCTTCGCATCACAACTACTTTTATCACAGAGCTTGATGAAGCAACTCCGTGGGTGATGGATTGACCTCTGTAGTCAGCTTCTCACGGGACTGCTGTCTTGAATGGCGGTGGATAGTTTTGGGTGGTGAGTGTTGTCCCATCACACCATATCTATGGGAATGAGCCACAGCGTCAGGTGGTGGGACACACTCACTCGCCCATCATTCACCTGAAGCACTCTTATCATAGCGAGGCGCTGCTTTAGGTTCTCGCACTGACAGTGAGAGATCAATAGTGAGGCATCGCTCTGTGGGTGACGGATGGCGTCAAAGACAGCTTCTCATGAGATTGTTGACTACAAAAATAATAAAAGTATATTTGCAAACAAGCAGCTAAGCGATGCGACGACTACCAGGGTACAGAAGATGATCCATCCTTGATAGAATTGAATAACATAGAAGGTGAATCTGAAGAATATTAGTACAAAATAATAATAAAATAGGTGACAGGATATTTTAGGACCGCAGGGATATTTTTATGGAGAGTGTCTTTTTCCCGTGTTACTTGAAATTGATCCATTTTGAATCATTGTTACTAAAGGTGAGACATGTGAGAAAAAAATAAACAATCAGTTTTGGGACTATTCTTTCAGAAATCGCAAATCATTCATTCCTGAACTTTCTACCATCCGTTACTGGAAATTAAATTAGGCTACTGGTTGACATGTCCCGATCTCAAAGTTTACACACGCTTTTGGTCCGTGACATTTACTGCAGGCTCAGATGTCTAGTGCTTAAACATGAGATATTTTGTTTTGGGTAAATCTTAACAGGTAATCTTTGGTGTTGTGAATCTATCATTTGTTCCAGGTCATATAGTTTTGGCTGGCTTCCATAAGTTTATCTATTTATATATAAATGTATATATTTATTATATATTAATAACTTTATTAAAATTAAGTTCCATTAAAATGGGGGGCATTCGTCATGTGGAATGGATTTGACTGACACTGCTCTGAAATATTTGCTGAATTAGAGATGGTAAAAGTGGGTGGGTCCAATATCATTGGTCTTCAGAAGTACATACAATGGTTCTATACGCTCATGTTCTATATAATATAATATAATATAATATCATTTTTCTGTTTAGTTTTTTTTTTAGTTTTTTAATTTGTTTACATCTAAAACATTTTCTTTACTGCTTACATAATTAGCATCCTTGTTAAAAAATTAGTTTGACACATTGAAATTTGGTAGGAACAAGATTTAAAGTGGCTTTATTGTTTTGATTTTGTGTGTCAGAATGCAGTGCCAGTTCCAGATTTAATACTTACTGTGATGATTGGTCTGCGTCCTCTGGGAGACTTCACTGCGGTTTGTGTCAGTTACCTCACTGCTGTACATCAAGGCCAGCAGCCACATCCATAAAGCTTTTATACATCCAAAAATCTGCCAGAAAACACACACATATTCAGTGCTGATGAGTCACAGATTTGTATACAGCATTTCTATACAGAGGCATTTATGTTATTAGTAAAACATATGATCTTATTTTTCATGCGCTTAGTGTATGTTTTGGTTATTCTGCTGTTTCAATGCCGAGGCAGATCTTGTGGAGAATTGATATAATGCAGGTTTCATGAAGGTAAAAAGAAAATCCTCATTTTAATGTCATGCTCCACTGTATATGCAATAAATATGCATAAGCAAAATTAAATGCACAGTAACTGTCAAAAGAAATAAAAAAGGTTTCAGATATTTTAATTTGTCTTTATCCCATTTCCCCTTTTTCTCTTTAATTTAATGTCATGCTCCACTGTATCTGTACTGAAGAAATGTACAGTAACTGTCAAAAGAAATAAAAAATGTTGAATAAAAATAAAATAAAACAAACATCTTTATTTCTATAGTATAAAATAAATAAATAAAATTGTCACATAACACAACTGGCTGCTTAAACCAATTTTCTAAATGAATGTCAACCTCTCCATGGAAACAATGACTAATTTAATTTTAGCTTTGAGCTGTTTTTCTTTTATATTCTTTTACGCATCCTCTTTGGGTTACACACAGCACACCTCTCAGAGTTCTCCACCTTCAGGCTGTATACTCATACAAATGGCTTTGCAAAGTGAATAGCAATTACCTCAATCTGAAATAAATAATTTAACAACCTATTACTCATGGAAAACAGAGACAAGCACATTGGAGAGCATTTCTTTATAGCAGCAATACGGTGCAAGTGCACTCAAGTAAAATGTAACAAATAAAATAATAATGAAATCTAAATATGGACCATAATTAGTCCATGAAATACATAATTAGACTTGTAGTACATGTTAGCAGATTTTCTTCAGATGTTCAGAACAAAAACATCCTGAGACTGTAAGTCAATATTTACCGACTGTTCAGCAGTAAATAAGATTCAGTACATTCAGGATATTTTGAATCTTCGAAAACATGGAAGGCTTTGATGGTAAACAGTCAAATAAACTTCAAACCCATGCTGTAGCTGCTTAAGAGCCTCTTGATATGTATCAAATGTGAGCCAACAATGCAAACTATGCAAATACATGAGGTATGGATGAAATCGTGGCCTGTTGTTTTTAGCAAGTGGTGCCCACATGTTCCAGTCATTGTCAGTACTAATGTGCCTTCCATGTGTGAAACACAAGTCTTTGGCCTAATGGGGAAGTCTTGGCTTTATGGTACACAGATGTGTGTTTGGAGGGTCATTTGCTCTGGGTGTAGTATTAACTCAAGTGATTTAAGTAACTGACCTTACAATCATTTACAATTTTGTGACTTCCAAGAAATGAGGACTGTGTATAATAAAAGGGAAACTTTAGTTTTAGTTGTAAACACACATGCACAGACATGCACATGTTGTGGGTATTTCAAAGGACACCACTTATAATAAAGGGAAAATATAAATAATAAATATTTCCTTGATACAGTTCCATTTGCAATTACAAGCCAACAAGGTAATTTTTGTCAGACTATTGGATTACATTGCTTACCATATATGGTGGACATATAAAAATGCATTGTGTAATATAGGCTACGTTTACACTAGTGAGTTTTTGTTTAAAAAGATACATTTTGCTACAGTTACGCCTGTCGTTTACATTACTCTGGCATTTTCTACCCTCAAAAAAGGAGACCATTTTAGTTAGAAAACTCTGTGGTTGCATTTCAGGTCCTAGTGCGTTTTCATTTTAAAGCTCTGTTTTAAGATGAAAATGATCCTCGTTTACACTGGCGGTATCACTGCGTTTCAGAAACGCAGGTCACATGACCATTCATTATGACCATGATGTTATTGTTTACATGGTCATCAAGGATGGCAGCCACGCCATCTTTTTTTTTTTTTCAAAAGACTCAGTTTTGGGTTTGTTTACACTGAAATGTAATCCCGAAGTTTTCAAACTAAAACAAGGTCTGCTGCATTTTCGTAAGTCTCAGTTTTCAAAGTTCGAAAATGCTGGAGTAGTGTAAAAGACCGGTGTAAGCATAGCAAAATGTATGTGTTTTAAAATGAATATGCACTAATATAAACGTAGCCTCAGTTTTAGTCTGTTTACACTAAAATGCAACCCCAAAGTTTTCAAACTAAAAGAACATCTGTATCGTTTTCGTAACACCGTGTTCTAACTACATGTGATGTGACAAGATTTCAGTGACAAACAATTTGGGTGTTCACACTAGACGCGACGTGACAACACAATGCGACAGAGTCAATCAAATATCACAGCCAATAAGAAGCGGTTGTGGGCGGGCTCTTTCTAAAATCGCACTTCACTCGCATCGAAGTTTATAATCTAATTCATAAATATTTAAACTTTTAACATCATTACATGTACATACTGAGTGACTAATACGTCTTTGTTATGGAATACACTTGCTGGTTTGCATTGAGTTCACAGTTTGAACATTGCTTTCACTTTTTTCAGATCTGAAGTAAACTGTGTGTTGTTGCTTTCAGTATGGCTATAAAGGCCGTTGTTCCAGCCTAGTTAGGACAAAAACTCTGATTAACATGGAAAAGATACCTTTTTATTGCATGTCGAGGTGTCGCTTGTAGTTAGGACACGCTGTAAGTCTTCGTTTTTTAAAGTTTGAAAACGCAGGAGTAGTGTAATCAGCAGGTGTAACCATAGCAAAAGTTATGCGTTTTAAATTGAAAACACACTAGTGTAAACGTAGCCTCAGTTTTGGTCCATTTACACTGAAAAGCAACTCCAAAGTTTTCAAACTAATGGGGTCTGCAGTGTTTTCAGAAGTCTCAGATTTGAAAGTTCGGAAACGCCAGAGTAGTGTAAATGACCGGTGTAACCATAGAAAAAGTTATACATTTTAAAATGAAAATGCACCTGTCTAAACATAGTCTACGTTTTAGTCCTTTTACACTAAATTGCAACCCAAAAGTTTTCAAACTAAAACCGGGTCTGCAGCATTTTTCAAAGTTCGAAAATGCCGGAGTAGTATAAACAACAGGTGTAACAATAGCAAAAGTTATGCGTTTTAAAATGAAAACACAGCCTCAGTTTTGGTCCATTTACACTAAAAAGCAACCCCAAAGTTTTTAAACTAATGGGGTCTGCAGCATTTTCAAAAGTCTCAGTTTTTGAAGTTCAGAAATGCCAGAGTAAAGTAAACTACAGGTGTAACCATAGCAAAAGTTATGCGTTTTATTAAGATTAAAGATTTTTAGTTAAGATTTTTGTTTGGAATGAAAGCATAAATAAAGGCTACACATTGCCAATTTCAAAGAAACACAAAACATTCACTGATGCGCTTCGCTCAGCAGCAAGCGCATTTGCAAACTAAACAAAATAAAAGGCAAAACACCAATAAAAGCCTGCTGATTTTAGGTTAGAAAATGTTGAAAATTCATAATTAAAATTAGTAGAACTGTAAGAGAAGGAAGTTCAACACTCTTCAGCAATTAGAAAAAAATAAAGCACAAATGTTAGTTAATCTAAAGTAAGTTTTGCATATTAGTATGGTTGAATTGGATCAACAAAGGTCAGCAGCAAAGACATTGATTTTGATTTTTCTTGTAAATGAAAAAATAATGCGTTACTTTACTAGTTACTTGAAAAAAATTACGTAACTTGTGTTACACTAGATATTAGCATTTTAAAAAAATGTACTACACAATAATTATATATATATAAGTGCAATATTACTATTATTAATTATAGTTATGTTTAATGGGTCACACTATGTGCAGTGTAAGCACCAAACCAAATCTACAGGTGCTCTCATGAGAACCAGATCGAAAAAACGTATGTGCACCCCTGTTAATTACATTAAAAGCATATAGATATGTAATGCAAAACATACAGTCTAATGATTTCAATACATCTGTTCTATGAAAATTTTCAATTTCAATATTAAAATGTATTAATGCATTTATTTAATTATTTGTTTGTTTACTGTGGAGCTTAAAGTCAAAAATGTCCAGCTGGTGTAACTGTTGTACACATGTTTTATGATAATATTTTTCATTTCAGTATTAAAATTTGTTTGTTTGTTGTGGGTCTGGGTGTACACATGATAGCATTTTTTTATTTATTTGTTTATTGCTTATTGCTTATGTTTGTTTGTTGTGGGGCTCAAAGTAAAAACCTGTCTAGCTGGTGTAACAGAGATTCATGCTAATATTACTATAAAAAAGTCAAGGAAACCTTTTTTGTTATGTGCCAAGAACACCATAAAACAGAAGACCCCCATTAGACCCCTCATGATTGTGTGTCAAGGTTTTTTAGGACTTTTTCCATTTACACATTCTGATAATGCCATTGATTTACTTCAGCAGCAAATCTTTTATGAGCGTGTGTGGATGTGTTTCACCTGGTTTGAGTGAAGTCTTTGTACTCAGCCGCCTTACTGAGTTCTCAGAAGGATGTAGAGATGCTTTGATGTAGATCAAACCAGCCTGTTTGATTTTATGTTTCCACAATGCTTCATTTAGGTGTCAGATCTGGTACTTGACAATCACATTTCAAGTAAATGATTGACCTGCAAACAGAAACATCAAGGCTAATGAACCACAGCACTTATTAATATAAAGCCCCATTAGAGTTCAAACGAGCATATTCTTTGCCCTTTGAAGAGCGACCACAGATAATTTAATGAAAGAAAAAACACTTTAAACACCCCAAAATAAGAGTACCATGTTGCACTCATAGAGTACTTCTAGCAAATACAATACGTGTCTAAGCGTCTGTAATGTAATGCATTCTAGAGCAGGCTGTTGACAGGGAATGTTAAAGGAGCCATCACAGAAATATACTGCCTTTATTAACATACGCCTGAGTGCTTCTGATGTTCAGCCATCGTAGAAGGTGAAAAAAGACTCCTGCTGTGCAAGCAAAACACAAGTTAGGTTTATACCTTCAAAACCTGTGCAGAATTTATATGCACTGTAATTCAGTTGTGGACATAAAACATGGAACATGTTTTCGCAGATATTATACTTCAGATGTCTTGTCTGTTATGAATTTTGCTACAGCTGCGCAGAAGTAGAATATTTCAGCTTGTATAACTCAAGTCTGAGAATGTATTATTTTGGGAAGACTGCTAAACAGATGACGCCAGTGCAGAATACTGACTAAATTCTCAGAAATCAGTGACAGTGAATTAAACCATAACCTCGCATTAAAAAAAAAAAAAAAAAAAAAAAAAAAAAAAAAATATATATATATATATATATATATATATATATATATATATATAAAAGCCAGAGGTAAAAATTATCACTGCATTTTGCCATAAATTAACATGGGTAAATATTTAGAGTATCTGTGAATTCTATTAATCAGATAGACTTGAAATTAAAATATACAGTATATCATGTTGTTACATTGCAGTTGGGTTGTGAAATATACATTTTGGAAAACTTCTGTAGATATCTGGCTTAGATTCGACATGGAGAAACAAACCATATAGTGTTGCGGCTTGAACAGTAGGTCAGCATTTGACAACTGCTATTAGTGGTCGGTCATATTTTACTTTTTCTGCGGGGGCCAAGCATTAGCAGGCACAAATTTGTGACTGTATTCTGGAAATAAGCCTAAAAAAAATTCAACCCATGCCTGCCTGTATTAATAAAGCATTTTATAAAGAAAAAAGTTGCTTGTAATAAGTGGGCAACACCAATTATTTCTTTCCTATTTAGGATTATTTTCAGTGGCAAGCCACTTTCGGTCTTGTTTTGTCTCACCAGCATGTTTGATCTTCTAGAAAGATTTGGCAACTTCTTAAGTAGAGCAAGAGGAACAATCTTTGGTGGGCCTTTTAATGGCATTGAAAGCCTACTAAGTATACAGATGATATGTGTGCCAAACACTTGATTGATGGGTGTAAGAAAAAGCTAATTATGTTCTGCCTGAGGTCAATACTGTTCCTCAGGTTGTTTTTAAAGCTGCTTTGACCTATCTGCTAATGGTATGGGATCTTATTGTTATTGCTTATAAGTCAAATAATAGTTTGATATAAAATTATAATGAAGGTATGTGGTCTGTTGGTCTCTGAGACTATTTCAACTTTGGGTTGTATGATTCAGAGTTAAATAGGTTCCTAATAGCCAGCAGAATTTCCCAACCTAATAAAGAAAAATGGCTGGTTTTACATTGACAGCGTAATGGTTACCTAAAGTAGGCCACCAAATTTGAACTATACTGTTTATAAAGGAAATGGTTTCAAATATTATATTTACAAATGCAGTGTTCCTTGATATTCAATTATCTTCCATAGTGAAATGGAAAAACATTATTTTTTTTTACAGCCATATACAGCATTTCAGTTTTATGGAAGCACATTTCTGCCGCTAAATAAAAAAAAGGCAACTGTCGACTTTTTACCACACAATTCTGACTTTCTCACAATTGCGAGTTTACATCTGGCAGTGCAGACTTTTTTCTCTGAATTGTAATTTTATATCTTGCAATTCTGAATTTATAACATGCAATTGCTAAATACTAGTGTTAATTTTGAGAACATCAGTTCCCCGTCTGTCGTTCACGTTCGACGTTGTGTCGAAGTGACGACTAGGGGTCGCTCTTGAGAGCCCGAATACCTCTGACAGCTTTGAGAAAAGGCCAATGAGAATTGGTATGCAGTATTTGCATAGCCCGCTCCGCCCCGGAGATCCGGGCATAAGAGGGGGGGGCTAGGCAACACTCATTGTTCTGTTTCTTCGGAGCCGAATGCAGCGTCTCTTCATTGAGAAGCAGCGTTACTCACCTCTCTCGTCGTTGGATCTACGGCACGGGCAGCGGTCTCTTCCTTCTCGAACGCAGTAGCAGTGAGAGTCCCCTGGGTGCTTCGACGGCGAATCTTGAAGAGCAGATTTCCTCTTAATAAAATCTAAAGAGCAAATTTCTCTAAAAGAGTGCAGACACGGTGGGTTTGTGTGTTTACTATGCCTTTCCTTCCGTGTCCTTCTGGTTGCGGCTTCTTTCTCTCCCAAAACGATCGGCACGAGCTCTGTCTTCAATGTTTGGGTCGTGACCATGCTGAAGCAGCGTTCGGCGAGGGCGGATGTCCTGCTTGCGAGGACATGCCCCTCAGCACACTTCGTTCGCGAGTCGCGTTCTTTACTAAAAGACCGCGGCTCGCATCAACCGCTACCGCGGCTCGTCCTTCTACTTCCGGGTACGAGGCTGCCGCGGCGCGTGTTGATGAAGAGCGAGAGAACGCGAGCGTTTCGCCGGGTAATTCCCCGCGTCCCTCGCGCTCTGTGTGTCTGCCGGTCGAGCTTTCGGATGACTTTGAAAACTCGTCTCAGTACGGGTTGGATTGGTTATTCGGGGCTCCTGCGGGGGAGGAAGAAGTGTCTGCAGCATCGGAGAGTGGGCAGCCATCTGAAGCAGACGCGCTATCTGAGGCACCCGCTGCGGGGGCGGGTTCTCAGTCAGTAGCAGACGCGGAAATGGCGGCCATGCTCGAACGGGCGGCCAAAGCAATCGGGATTGAGTGGAAGTCTCCGCCCCATCCTGAGCGCTCACGGCTGGATGATTGGTATCTGGGTAACGACCGTGGTTCTCGGCCACGTTCTACCCCAGTTCCTTTCTTCCCGGAAGTGCATGAGGAACTGACTAAGTCGTGGAAGGCTCCTTTTTCAGCCAGAACGCGTCTTAGCGGTTCTTCCTCTCTCACCACCCTCGATGGAGGTCCAGCGAAGGGGTATACGGAGGTTCCCGCCGTGGAGCGTGCGATCGCGGTGCATCTTTGCCCGCAGACCGCCGCCACCTGGCGGGACCGCCCAAAACTCCCGTCCAGGGCATGTAAGGCTTCTTCCGCTCTCGTAGGGAAGGCTTATGCTGCTTCTGGACAAGCTGCGTCCGCCCTTCACGCTATGGCCGTCCTGCAGGTCTATCAGGCCAAGGTTCTTAGCGAGTTGCACGAGGGTGTTCCCAAACCAGAGCTTTTGCAGGATCTGCGCTCGGCGACTGACTATGCTCTACGAGCTACGAAGGTCACGGCGCAGGCTCTGGGGAGGGCGATGTCCACTATGGTGGTCCAGGAGCGCCACCTTTGGCTGAATCTGGCGGAAATGAAGGACGCTGAGAAGGTTCGCTTTCTTGACGCCCCCATTTCTCAGGCTGGTCTCTTTGGCGACACTGTCGAGGAATTTGCACAGCAGTTCTCCGCAGTGAAGAAACAGACGGAGGCTATCAAACACATCTTGCCTCGTCGGGCGCCGCCCCCCGGGCCCGCACCCCCGAGGCAGCAGCCTCCGCCTGTTTCACGCCGAGGACGACCGCCTTCCAGACCGGCTCAGGGCCCGCCACAGGCTGGTCCTGCACCTAAACCAGCCTTGCGGTCGAGCTCTCGCAAGAAGGTGGCGCCGTTAGCTCAGTCTCAGGCCGCTAAGAACCCTCGTCAGGCTTCGAAGCGTTCCTGAAACGAGCAGCCCGGAGGAGAGAGATCTGCTGACCTGTCTGGATCCACACTCGGCGAGGGGACGAGTGTGGGTTTCGGCTCCACCCCGGCTGTCTGCCTCTCGGCAGACGGCCACCACATGGTCAATAAAAGAGCAATTTTCTTCTCTGGGCGAAAAAATCTATGTGACTGCGTCCCTCCGGGGTACCCAGCCACTAAAACATGTCAAAGCATGCTCAACCGCAGGGCCTGCGCTTCGGCATGCTTTGACGAATCAAGTGCATCCATCAGTCGATCCCCTGAGCTCAGGCGATCTTCTGATGGATCCTTGTCTGTCGGTTCCGATGGTCGATCCTCCCATGGCTGGGTCCCTCCGGGGTACCCAGCCACCAAAACACATCAAAGCATGCTCAACCGCAAAACTTGCGCTTCTGCATACTTTGACAGAGAAACAAGCGCATCCGTCAGTCGATCCCCTGAGCTCAGGCGATCTTCTCACGGATCCTTGTATGTCGGTTATGGCGATCAAAGCACCTTGTGTCCTCCGGGACAGCACGCCCCCGAACAAAGGGCTTTCACCACAACTCAGTCACACCGTACCCACCCGAGGTACGTCGGTGGTCCCCCTGAGACCGTTGGCAGAGAGTTTTACAGCTTGGCTCGAGATACCCAACCTCTCTCGCTGGCTTCTCAGAACCATCCGACTCGGCTATGCTATCCAATTCGCACGCAACCCGCCCAAGTTCAGCGGCATCTTCTCTACCGCGGTTCGGGACGAGAATGCTGCGGTTCTTCGGGCGGAGATCGCGACCCTTCTGGTGAAGGACGCGATAGAGCCGGTCCCCTCGGCCGACATGAAGAAAGGGTTCTACAGCCCCTACTTCATTGTACCCAAGAAAGGTGGCGGTTTAAGACCAATCCTGGATCTGAGGATTCTGAATCGGGCCCTTCACAAGCTCCCCTTCAGAATGCTAACGCTCAAACGCATTCTCACGTGCATCAGATTCCAGGATTGGTTTGTGGCGATAGACCTGAAAGACGCGTACTTTCATGTCTCGATTCTTCCAAGACACAGGCCCTTCCTGCGGTTTGCCTTCGAAGGTCGAGCATTTCAGTACAAAGTCCTTCCATTTGGGCTCTCCCTGTCTCCCCGCGTCTTTACGAAAGTCGCAGAGGCAGCCCTTGCCCCTCTCCGGGAGAGGGGCATCCGCATTCTCAATTACCTCGACGACTGGCTGGTCATAGCACACTCTCAGGAGTTGGTATGCAAACACAGGGATGTGGTTCTCAACCATCTGGCCCATCTGGGGTTTCGGGTCAACTGGGAAAAGAGCAAGCTCGCCCCGGTACGGAGCATCTCTTTTCTCGGTATACAACTAGACTCGGTTGCCATGAGTGCACGGCTCTCCCCGGAGCGTGCACAGTCAGTGCTGAGCTGCGTCCAGAAGCTCTCACGCAGCCCGACGGTCCCCCTCAAACAATTTCAGAGGCTCCTGGGTCACATGGCATCCGCAGCCGCCGTCACGCCGCTGGGCCTGATGCACATGAGACCGTTACAACACTGGCTGCGTTCCCGAGTCCCGAGATGGCCATGGCGCCAGGGTTCATACCGGGTGCACGTCACACCCGTATGTCTAAAAACCCTCGGTCCTTGGAAAGACATTTCGTTCCTACGGGCCGGGGTGCCCTTAGGACAAGTGTCCAGGCGCATTTTGGTTACGACAGATGCATCCAACACAGGCTGGGGCGCCGTATGCAATGGGCAAGCAGCTGCAGGGCTCTGGTCGGGCCCTCGGCTGCATTGGCATATCAATTGCCTCGAGCTGCTGACAGTGTTTTTGGCCCTGAAGAGGTTCCGACCTTTGGTTCAGGGCAAACACGTGCTGGTCCGCACAGACAGCACTGCGACTGTAGCCTACATCAATCACCAGGGCGGTGTACGCTCCTTTCGCATGTCACAGCTAGCCCGCCATCTCCTCCTTTGGTGTCGAAACAATGTCAAGTCTCTACGAGCCACCCACATACCGGGCGAACTCAATTGGGTAGCGGACGCGCTCTCCCGACAGACTTCGCTTCGGGGCGAGTGGAGACTTCACCCTCAGACGGTTCAGCTGATCTGGAGTCTTTTCGGTCAGGCCCAGGTCGACCTGTTTGCCTCGATAGAGAACACTCACTGCCAGTTGTGGTACGGTCTGTCCGAGGCGCCCCTCGGCACAGATGCACTGGCACACAGCTGGCCTCAGGGCCTCCTCAAGTATGCGTTTCCACCAGTGAGCCTAATTGCACAGACCCTGTGCAAAGTCAGGGAGGACAGAGAACAGATCCTGCTGGTGGCCCCCTACTGGCCCAACAGGGTTTGGTTCTCAGAGCTGGTGCTCCTCTCCCCCGTTCCTCCCTGGCGCATTCCCCTGAGGAAGGACCTCCTTTCACAGGGGAAGGGCACGATATGGCACCCGCGCCCAGATCTCTGGAACCTCCACGTATGGTCCCTGGACGCGACCAGGAGGATTTCAGAGATCTCCCACTGGCAGTGGTAAACACTCTGTTGCAGTCGAGAGCTCCTTCCACGAGGCGGCTGTACGACCTCAGATGGCGCAAATTCACAAACTGGTGTTCCTCCCGGGGGGAGAACCCACGGAGATGTGGCATCCGAACGGTGCTTTCCTTCCTCCAAGGAGGACTGGATAGACACCTTTCTGCTTCAACACTTAAGGTCCAGGTAGCCGCTATTGCCGCTAACCACGACCTGGTGGAAGGTAGATCGGTTGGGAAGCACAATTTGGTTATACGATTCCTTAAAGGTGCACGCAGGCTGAACCCCGTCAGACCGCGCCTTGTCCCCTCTTGGGATCTGTCTGTGGTCCTCCGGGGCCTACAGTCAGATCCCTTTGAGCCGCTCCAGTCAGTCGAACTCAGTGCTCTCTCCCAAAAGACGGCTCTCCTGACTGCGCTCATATCGATCAAAAGAGTGGGAGACCTCCAAGCCCTCTCCGTCAGTGACTCGTGCCTCGAATTCGGGCCGGCTAACTCTCACGTTATCCTGAGACCCCGGCCCGGTTATGTGCCCAAAGTGCCCACCACTCCCTTCAGGGACCAGGTGGTCACTCTGCAAGCTATCCCTTCTCAGGAAGGCGACCCCAACCTCTCCTTGTTATGCCCAGTCCGTGCCCTGAGCATTTACTTGGAACGTACTGAAAGCTTCAGACGGTCGAGTCAGCTCTTTGTCTGTTTTGGAGGACAGCAGAAGGGGAAAGCTGTCTCCAAACAAAGAATTTCCCACTGGATTGTGGATGCGATTCGTTTGGCCTACCAGGCCACAGGGGTGCCCTGCCCGCTGGGGGTGCACGCCCACTCCACCAGGGGCGTCGCAGCGTCGGTTGCGCTGGCGAACGGGATCTCTTTAACAGACATTTGCAGAGCTGCAGGTTGGGCTACACCTAACACGTTTGCCAGGTTCTACAATCTGCGTGTAGAACCAGTCTCTTCGGGAGTCCTGAACGCAAGCCCAGTAACTCCTGAAGCTGACACGGTGTAGAAGCTTGCTGAAGCGTCGTTCCCCACGGGTGATGACGCTTCCCCAGTTCAGTAAGTTTCCTGGCGTGAACCCTGAACGACAATTTCCATCATGTTGCACCCGCAACGTAGCTATGTTCAGCGGAGGAACTAGCTATCAGAATCTAATATGAGGTTAGGTTGCCTCTTGTGAACTCTCATATTAGGTTGGTGCCCCACATG
The DNA here is from genome assembly GCA_033026305.1 of Cirrhinus molitorella. NCBI lineage: Eukaryota > Metazoa > Chordata > Actinopteri > Cypriniformes > Cyprinidae > Cirrhinus > Cirrhinus molitorella. The sequence continues at coordinate 9,796,202 of CM065127.1, read as the reverse complement.
TAGTGGCTCCTAATGCGGCCCCATGTGTGTATCTCCACCTATACTCCCAGAGATGCGGTGTTTCCCTTAAGACAAAACTTGTCTCCGACCCTGAGCTCAGCAGTCTCTCCTCATGCGGAGCCTGCCTCAGGATCGTCCCCTTGTTGTGCTCCCCTAGTGCGAGCCCTCAAGTGTATTCTCCACACAAATACCTCCCTCCGGGCAGGGTGTGGTCTCCGTAGTGCCCATCCCCCCCCGGGGAGGACGGACACTGGCCCAATGTTCTCCAAGATGTTCAACCAAAGGTGAGGAAAGGCTGGCTGAAGCTCTTGGGCATTGGAAGGTCACGTAGAGGTGAGTGACATTTATCTAACACGCAAGACCTGTTAATATTTGCACTCCATGCACTCGTGACGCGGTCCGCTGGTTGTGGCGTTTTCAACTGGGACCCCTAGTCGTCACTTCGACACAACGTCGAACGTGAACGACAGACGGGGAACGTCTTGGTTACGTATGGTAACCCTCGTTCCCTGATGGAGGGAACGGAGACGTTGTGTCCCCCTTGCCACAACCTCGGACCGCCTCTGAGTGTAGCCGGGTGCTTCGGCTCCTCAGATCAGAACAATGAGTGTTGCCTAGCCCCCCCCTCTTATGCCCGGATCTCCGGGGCGGAGCGGGCTATGCAAATACTGCATACCAATTCTCATTGGCCTTTTCTCAAAGCTGTCAGAGGTATTCGGGCTCTCAAGAGCGACCCCTAGTCGTCACTTCGACACAACGTCTCCGTTCCCTCCATCAGGGAACGAGGGTTACCATACGTAACCAAGACGTTTTCCCCCTAATCCCAAATTTGGACTTTATAACTTGCAATTTCAAGTTTATGTCACAATTCTCACATTTGTGAGTAAAAAATAATTGTTACAGAACTATTACACAAGGTTCAAACACTTACTGATGCTTCAGATGGCAAAAACATGCATTAAAACTTTTGAACTGAATGGAAATGTGTACATTTTGCCTAAATATCATATTTTTTTCATTTAGCACTGCCCTTCAGAAGCTACAGAAGATACTTGCATGTTTCCAAGAAGACAAAATTATTTAAATTTACCATGATCTTCAAATTTCTGTTAATGCATGTTTTTTCCTTCTGGAGCATCAGTGAGTGTTTGAACCTTCTGTAATAGTTGTATATGTGTCCCTCAGTTGTTCTAAGTGTGAAAAGATGGATCTCAAAATCATACAGTCATTGTTGAAAAGATTTCAAATACACAAAAATGCTGGAAAACCAAAAAAAATTGTGGGAGCTGAAGGCTTTTTCTGATGAACAGCAGAAAGTTTAACTGTTCAGGACAAATAAGGGACTCATGAACAACTATCACTAAACAAAAAAAACAAAAAAAAAAACAGCTGTGTGTCATTCAGGTAACAACACAGTATTAAGAATCAATGGTCATTTGAACAGGGTCATTTTTATAAATTCAACTATTGTTTTCTCTTGTGGACTATATGTAAATGTCTTTTATGTGAAATATCTTATTCAGGTCATTACTAAATAAAAAATATGCATTTTGTATGATCCCTCTTATTTTGCTAAAAGAATGAACATTTTGCAGATTCTGCAAGGGGTATGTAAACTTTTGAGCACAATTGTATAATATAAAATATATAAATTATTTTCAAAAACATAATAATGAACTATAGTATTTCACTAAATATTTCATTATAAAAGGGTGCACAGGGCTTTGAATTAGTAAATGAGTTTTGAATTGGTTTGTTTATCCTAAATGAAATCCAAATTAACTGATTCAAACTACACATATATATATATATAATAGAGAATAGTTTTATTCCCAGAGTTTGCTTCTGCTGAATCCTAGCATTTTGTCTTCCTAAAAGACAAATTGTACTGAAAAATTACAGTTCATTACTCCCCAGCAGGGATAATATATTAGTGTTAATAAATATGCACTGCTCTTTGTGTACATTTGGATCATTGTTTGAATGTTCATCCAAAAAGGTGTCACACGAGTGTTGAACACCAACTGTTGCTTCACGTCTGAAGAAGTGCTGCACTTCTTCACTTCTCCTAATGTTTAGAAAGCCAAACTTTTGGCACATTAATCAAATGCTAATGGAACTTAAAGTCTATTGTGTTTGAGACAAATGGCAAAATAGCTTCTAGGTGAAAGATTACTCAAGCTGATGTCCAAACGATACATTTAAGAATCCAAATCGGGAAAAAAAGGTCCAAATAAAGCAGACGTGCATGTCAATTTGAAGACACTTTAGCGGGGTTAAGAATGTCAACAACTTAGGTGGTTTCTTCCCTTGCATTTTTTTTTAATCCATCCAAATCTCTGGAAAAATATTCACTTTCATATCAGTCAGAAATCACGCTAAACCACTAACCCTCTTGGTTGGCTTCCAAACCGCAAGCCTGAGCACCTTCCGTCGGGATTCGTATCATAACTGTCAAAAACTTCAGAAACACACTGGCCCCCATCTCTCTGAAACCCATTTGTAAATAGGGTCCCTAACCCGAGCAAAGTATTGAATTACCGGAGAGAGCCTGCCAGGATGGGAACTACACAGGTCAGCTACTGCAGAGGACCTGTGTGTGCTGAGCAAAGCCAACAGTGTCAAAACAAGGTAAGACAAACCTCTCCAATATAGGTTGTGTCGCGCCTATGCATCCACCCACCGGTGTCCCATTTCTAACATTTGAATTTTTGTCCCCTATGAGCGTCCAAACCTATTAGCAACATTTTGCACTCCCTTTCGTCACGTCGCCGCAGTGCCGCAGATTCTGTGGGACCTACCAAGGGTGCGCACGGCCTGCCAGTGCTCCAGTTTTGCGTGATGGATGAATCCGGTGGCTGGTTGGGACAGATCGTCTGCTGTAATGGCTCCCTAAGGACCCCAATCAGCAACGACTAGAGCTCAGTGGATAAATAATGAGCCACAGGGCCCTGCTAGACCCACTCTGGGGGTCCGACAAGGTACCAGCAGCACCTTGTGGTACAGAGTCAGCAGTCTGTTTTCAGCAAGATGATATTCATAGCATTAAGGGAGGGAAAGCCAGTTATATATATATATACTCCAAACATATGCTCTGTTCTGGAAATAGAGGCCTACCTGTCATTTCGTACATACTCGGCAGGTAGCAAAATCCATCCTGAAGGCTAGTGTAAGGTGTGCTGGCTTCACTTCAAACATCATGTTGAAATTCTGACTGTTTGTGTGGCTCCAAAAGCCTGTGAAGGCTCCACTGAGACGTTTTTTGTAAGGTAAGAAAACAGTTCTTTGCCATGAGGCATTGAGTGCTATGTTGACATATTCCTTCAGTCTGAAAAAACAGGTGTTGGAAGGTAAAACCTGCTGGAAAATCCAGCTTAAAGTTGGCATGAAATAGATATTCATTCTATTTATTATCTAAGGCTACATCCACATTACTCAGGATTTATTTGAAAACTGTATTTTTGTTTCAAAACACCCTTCCTTCGTCCTGTGAGCAGTTTCCAAAAGTTGTTCACACTAGCTGGGTTTCCATCCAAAGTTGCGAATTTAACTTGAGTGCAAAATTGGAATGAGCATTTGTGAGTAAACTCTGTTTCCATCCAACAAGTCAAAGAGATCAAAATCGTCACTTCCTGGTAAACTGGCACTATATACATCACTATTAAAGTAGGAGAAGCCACTGAATATAATAATTTTCATAAATAGTAAACTACTTGTGCCTCTGAGTGAGCAGACGAAACAGTAAAAGTGGTCGTTGCTTTTAGGGGTAAATGCGTTCTGTTTGGGAATGTAGTCGTAAGACACTTCCTGGAGGCAATTATACATTCATGCTCGGGCGTTTCAGAATGACCATAGCAACATTTCAGATGCTGTGGAACGGGATCGGTCCATTGGTTAGTCAGGTTTTGCTGTCCCATAGCACAAAGTCACGATTTTTTTTTTTTTAAATGTGTACGGAGGAACTTATTCGGCAAATCTATTTCCATCGACCATTATTTGCATTAACCCTTTTTCACAAAAGTCAAAAAACACCTCAAGTGAACGTAAAAGCTTTTTAATAAACGTCTTCAAAAAGCTAATTTTTTGCTGTACAAGTCTTTATGTGGATAAAATGTATCTTATTCATTCATACATTTCTTTTTCAAAAATATTTTTTCGACTTTTAATTAATACAGTATAACTCGATTTTCTAGTGAAACGACAGACTTCTCTCTGGAGATGTGTGCTAGACTTTTCCAGTCATTTATTCCCCTTTAAAGGTATAGTTTACTAAATTCTGTTATTAAATACTCATGTTGTTTTAAACCCGTAAGACCTTCTTTCAGCTTTGGTACATAAATTAAGATATTTTTAGTGCAATACGAGTGTTGACACGTTCAAGCCCCAGAAAGTTGGTAAGAATAGTACATGTGACATGAGTGGTTCAAATGTAATGTTATGAAGCTACGAGAATGCTTTTTGTGCGCCCGAGAAAACAAAAATAATGACTTTATTTAACAATTTCTTCTTTGGGCCTTGAACATCTCTGTTGCATTGCTGTCTATGCAGAGTCATAACACTCTCTGATTTCATCAAAAATATATTTGTGTGCTAAAGATGAACAACGTTCTTACTGTTTTAGAATGACATAAGGGTGAGTAATTAATTACAGAATTTTCATTTTTGGTGAACTATCCTTTTAAATTCTGCCCCTTTCTAACAACCAAGTACAGTCTTGCATTCAGATTTGCCTCTATCCAGTCCAATCTGTTTCACTCAGGTTTGTCACAATACAGAATTTCTGTCGCTATTTCTGTTACATCTTGATTTTTGATGGTTGCTGTGTTTTGGAACATGGTATCTGGTCATTTGCTGGAACAAAGTGTTTATGTGACTAACCAACCATGTTCCCAAAACCAGTTTGACCACCTGAAGCTGGTTATATAAGCTGGTAGAAGTTTTTTTTTTTTTGCTGATCCAAGATGCCAAGATGGTCTACCGCGTTCCAAAAGAGTTACCATCTCAAGCTGGATTTCCCAACAAATTTTAAATAGAGTGACGATGACAGAAGGATGAATTTCACATTTATGTTTGCTGTAAGCACATTTCTTGTGGTCATTCAGGAAATGAGCCTGATTCCTATACAGTACATCTTGGCAAAACATTCAATTATTACACTTAACAGATGGTTGGGAACAAACGGAACCAACGAGAGCAGCTGATGATGCCAGCATCCACATGCCAGTATTCCTCTGAGCAACGTTCCTGAAATGGAGCATGAAAACCAACAATATTTACGAGGAAAAAGGCAATCCTAAGCATGTTCGGTTGGTGACATACAAAACGGAGCTAACTGCTAAGTGTTGAAATGCCAATGCTTTTATTTCTTTAACAAAAGCTATCGCATAGCAAAATGCGTGACAAAATTCGTAGCTGTGTTGTTTTGTTAAAAAAAGATGTTGCAATAATCCATCTCTTCTCAAGGGTTGCTAATAGTCCTTCTGTCTGCAATTCATCTGAGACGCTAAACATCACAGCGCAAGAAAAATGACTTTTCCTACCATCATTATTTTGAGTAAGCCTACATTTTACCATTAACACAAGTGCATTTCATATTCACCATTTTTCATTTCTTAAATGAACTCGAATTTAGACTCTATAAAGAATGTTTTGTTTCCTAACAAGCCTAGCGCCCAGAGCTGAAGTCTTTCAGCTGCTACGCAGTCAGAAAATGGATAATAGTGCTTTGCAGTGTGATCACATAAACAGTGATTACTCCTCGATGAAGCTTTCACTAGAAAAAAAAATCCATTCGCATGCATGTCAAGTCAGAGGATAAATAATGCTTTACTGCACGATATTATAGCTCTCAGAGTGGGTGTACATTTAGAGTGGGAACATTATGTAGAAATATGTAATGAGAAAGTCCTTTCTTGTCAAAAATGGGACAGTTAAAGGTCACAAGAGTCGTGATAGAAAAGAGAAGCCATATTATGACGCACAGGGGATTCATTATACCTTCTTGACACCTATATATTCATATTTTATAGCATCACATAATAAACCAGGTTTAGTTTTAGGAGATATGAGTACATAGCATTCTAGTTCATGTGCTGTAACCTGTTTTACCGTAATTTATTTATATTTTATCCCCTGTGTACTATAAATCCAACCATTACATGCAATGAAAACTTGCAAAATATTTATTTCTAAAATAAGTTATATGAGCAGATATAAAATTGTAAGTTTGAGGAGGAAAGCCATATATTATGTATTTTATTGCCCCTAATCAATCAAGGTGCAACCTTAACCTTACCTGAACACAAGTCTAATCTCAACCACAATGACTTTTAAATAAAAGGTCACATATTATTGTATTAAAATGTTAATACATTGTTAATATATATTAATTAATAAATGCCAAAACTTATGCCATGGTTTGTTCGTACCAACACAGTACAGTACATGCATTATACCAATGTACAACTTACACTACCGAAAAAGTCTGAGGTCAGTGAGGTAGTAAGTAATACTTTTATTCAGCATTGATGCATTAAACTGATCAGAAGTTACAGTAAGGAAATTTAAAATCTTAATTTTAGAAATAATAATAAAATAATATTTCACAATATTTATTGTTTTTTAATATCAAATATGTGCAGCTTTGGTTAGCATAAGACTTCTTTAAAAAAATTACAATTACTTATTTTAATATTACACATCAGCTAATGCAATAACTGTGAAACAAGGACATTAATGTAAAATATTACCATATTAGAAAATAATCTACAAGTCAAAAGTTTTTGAACAGTAAGATTTGTAAAGTCTCTTCTGCTCATCAAGTCTGCATTTATTTGATCCAAAGTACAGCAAAAGAGTACAATTTTGAAATATTTTTACTATTTAAAATAACTCTTTTCGATTGAATATTTTAAAATGTAGTTTATTTTAAAGCAGATTTTTTAGCATCATTACTCCAGTGACATGATCCTTCAGAAATCGGAAATTGCTGCTCAAAAACATTTATTATTATTATTATTATTATTGTTGTTGTTGTTGTTGTTGTTATGTTGAAAACAGTAAATAAATAAATATACTGACTCCAAACTTTTGAATGGTGTAGTGTACAAAAGTTTTTTTTTTTTTTTTTTAATTTCAAATAAATGCTGATCTTTGGATGTTTATATTCATCAAAGAATCATTGAAAAATGTACTCAACTTTAAAAGATTGACGATAATAGTAATAATAAATGTTTCTTGAACAGTAAATCAGCATATTAGAATGATTCCTGAGGGATCACGTGACACTGAAGACTGGAGTAATGATGCTGAAAATGTAGCTTTGATCACAGGAACAAATTACAAAGTTATTTTAAATAGTACAAATATTTCAAACTGTTAATTTAACTGTTTTTGCTATACTTTGGATCAAATAAATGCAGGCTTGGTGAGCGGAAGAGACTTCTTTAAAACAGTAAAAATCGTACTGTTAAAAAACTTTTGACTGGTAGTGTATATTACTTTCGCAAGACATCTATCTGGTTATTTTCTTTCCCATTTCTATATATAACTTTTCTATAAGCATAGTGACACACATAACCTTGAAAACAGACACAGGTGCTACAGCTCTCTACCTTATTTTTATCCCATTTGCTGTCAATACTCGTAGAAAACCTCATTATATTGTGCACAGAGTTTAGATTGAAAGGTTAATAAGCAGTGTGAGTCCGGGGACAAATCCATCTCAGCAGTGTCCCTGGACTACGTCCAATCTTTCTTTCAATTGATCTCCACCTGTCTCGTTGAGATATCTGCATCCGTTTGTGGGCCCGTAACTAATTAAACCCGAATACATGCACAACATACCCACCTGCCCACACAAACACAGCGCCAAACAGATGCAAAGCATCCCAGCTGTGAGACTGTGAGATAACATGACACAGAAAGAGTGTGAGGCTACAAACAGCAATTTAGTTTGACAAGGTTGTCATTCCCCCTTTTTTGTCCTTGCCCACTATGTCAACTGATTATAACTTATTTAAAAAGAGTCTCCGGTTTTGGCAGGATGGCTGTTTTCTATAATTTAGATGGACGTTATGGGATGACAGTGGTCTGGGTTATATCGCTCACTCCTCATTTCACACCCAGTGTGATTACACCTTCCAACACCATTCAGGCCGACTGCCAGTGTGGGGCATTAAGGTGTGACATATAGCCATTCCACCCTTGGGATATTCAGTTTGTTACATTAATAGGGTGCTAGACAAGACTAACTGACAGCTGAGACATGCTCTACAGCAGTATCTTTCAGAGTCACCTGTGCGGTACAACTTATTCAAGTCCTGGTATCATAACCAACACATCTCATAGGCTCTTTATAATCTTAATTATAAATCTAAATCTATTTTTTTTTCCATACAATTAAAGTGAGTGTGCTCCAATAATGTTTGGGCCTAAACATTCCACAAACTATCTTCTTTTGCTTTCCACCAAAGAAATGTATAATGACATCCCTGTTGAAAAAAACAGCATATGCTGGTTAGGTATGTTTTGAAGCATGGCTGCTGGTTTAAGCTGGTCTAAGCAGGTCATGTACTGGTCCTAAGCCGGTCCTGAGCACCAGCTAGTTGCTTAGGACCAGCCTAAACCAGCTCTAATTTAAATTTAATGTGTTTGGCTTCCTGTGTCATTAGCTTCCAGCTATTTCAAGCTGTACAAAACAACTCCTTTTACTGCTTGTGGTGTCTTCCCATATTACAGTCAAACCAAAAATTATTCAGACACCAGATTTAATGTTTGATATTTTTTTACTAGTGGGTGCAGGACACTATAGTTCATTTATATAATTTAGAATAGCAAAATAAAGTAAATTGTGACACATTATACACAAAAATTCTTCAAACAGTGGACCAACAGTAAATTTTGGGACCAAAAATTTGATTTGACACTTTGACCTGACCATGTTTTGTTGTTTCCATTAACTTATCTGACATTATCAAGATGAATTTGTTCTCTTGAGTTCTTATTTTATTACCATTTTCTAAATTATAGTGAATAACTGTAATAATGTGAGAAATTTTAAAGGTGTATGAATAAATTGTGGTTTGACAGTAATTCATTTGTGATTATCAAGATGAATTTGTTCTGACACAGTTTAACTCTGAGTTCTTGTCATATTTTATCATCATTTTCTAATCTATAGTGAATAAACTATGATAACGTGAGAAATGTTGAAGGTGTCTGAATAAATATCTTAATTATGAACACACTGGTTTGTAATGCAAACAGTTTTACCGTTTACTGTACTTTTTTATTCTTCTGGTTATTTCCATAAAGTGGCTAATGAACCGGAAGTATCCCACATTCACAGAAAAAGGCTTACTTCCACGATGAAAAATAAGGTGGATAGCATGTATGAACCATAGAAATTTATAGAAACCCTATTTGACTGCTCCAGACACTTTGACGTGTCCGCCATTTTGGAAGTCAACTTGATGTCATTCACTATAATAATCAATAAACATTCAAAGATATACAAGCGTATAACTTGCTGTTGTAGACGCACACAGTCAATGCACACAGTTTTGCAGACCGTTCCTAAAATGGTGGAAGGTTTACGTATCACGGCCCATAGAAACAGTCTCTAATGACGCATCTAGTTATATATATATATATATATATATATATATATCTATGGTATGAACATCTATATCTGCAGAATAGCCTGCTTCAGCTAATGATTCTGCTAAACTAACACAATACAACATAAAGGCTTTAGGTAGCATGGCTTAAAGGAATAGTTGACCTAAAAATGAAAATTTCCCCATGATTTACTTACCCTCAAGCCATCCTAGGTGTATATGACTTTCTCCTTCCAGGCGAACACGGTCGGAGTTGTTTTAAAATTTACCCTGGCTCTTCCAAGCTTTATAATGGTGGTAGCTGATATTTTTGATTATTTTGATATTTGAAGCTCCAAAAAGCAAATATATCTGTTATAAAACTAACCCATATGCCTCCAGGGGGTTAACACATGTCTTCTGAAGTGGATGCATGGGATTTTATAACAAATATATTTCTATTTTTAAAATTCAAAACTCAAATCATTGACTTCCGACAACAGCGTATGCGCATTCGCGTTAGTCGAGATCCAGCTTCTTCGTTGACCTCTGACTCGATGTATGACGTAAGCCGCATTCGTAGTGTAAGCTCTGGTGAGAAAAAACAAACGAGGATAGAGCAATACTAAACGCTGATTATGAATTAATAGTCGAAAATGATAAGTAAAAAAAAAAGGTGTGGATTTTACTATAAAAGAAGAAGAGCTTGAGTTTTGCATAGCCTTATTTGTTTGAACCGAAGTAACATACACTGACCGAGAACTCACGAACATGCATACGGCCGTTGCCGGAAGTCAGTGGTTTGAGTTTATAATTTTATAAAAACCCATAGATCCGCTTCAGAAGACATGTGTTAACCCCCCGGAGGCATATGGGTTAGTTTTACGACTGAGTTTTATGTTGGCCAGGATAAATTTTAAAACAACTTTCGCCTGGAAGGAGAAAGTCATATACACCTAGAATGGCTTGAGGGTACGTAAATCATGGGGAAATGTTAATTTTTGGGTCAACTATTCCTTTAAAAAAGCTGAAATATTAAGTTAATATCCTACATATGAAAACACAAACCAACACATTATCACCTATGAAAGGCTATCAGGTTCCATTGGGAATTCTTGGTGGTGTTTACAACCGGAAGCTGCGCAATGTGGACGAATGTGGAACCTATGTATACATATCTATGGGGAACGGCGAATTTCAGCACACCCTTTTAGTTTTTAATGGTGAAAGAGTGAAAGGTAAGATTTAAGTAGCTAAACATGAAAACCGTTTACAATGGAAATAAAAACGACCCACTTGTATGATGCAAGCTACTTGAAATTTCTCAGGTTTGAGTTAAAAATGTAGACTGTCATTTAAGTGATTTAATTCCTCTATGTAAAGATCAATACCACGGGGATCTGTTCTTTAATTACTTCCATGCCTTTGAGAGTGGTTTCAATTCTATTTTTTTTTTTTGCACGTTGGAAGGTCATTTAAATCTAAACATTTCCAATTCTTTGCAAATATGATCACAACACCTGAGTCAATATTCTACTGGCCACCAAACTTGGTAATTTTTGCCAAACTGTATTTAATATGTGGAGATTAGCTTGTATTCTTACGAAATACTTGTGTGTGGATCAAGTTTATGATTAATACTGGTGCATTATCATACAGTCGAATCAGATTAGCATTACTGTGCTCTTGCTTGCATCAAGAGCAAACCTTGCATCATATATTCAGCTGGGGAAAAAATTACATGTGCATCAGGATGTCAACTTGATGAATTGTAGGCCACTGGAACTGCTTATGTGACGTCCATGTTAAACATGCAGCCTGTGGACAGACAGTCATCTTTACACTTATGAGCTGCAAAAATAAATTAAAAACACAAACTGCTTTGAAAGAATTTATATTGTATAAACTGCTATAAAAATGTAATATACTAGCAGAAAACAAACATGCAGTATTTGCTATGCATATCTTTAGTTTTGACTCTGTTTAGATGACTGGTTTCCCTGAACTAAATTACACTGTCATCTCAGTAATTATGATTGATAACTCTGACAAAATGCATATCCCTGTGATTAGAATTCATAACTGGGGTGTTTGGTTTGACGTACAGCTGTAATTTATTTTTTATTTTTTTGGATAAGTGACGCTTGACAAAATGTAAACAAGTGCTACTTTATTTAATGCAGAGGAAACATTAAAAATATGAATGATACATGTCTAAAAGGATTTTGTTGTAACCACAACTTTTTTTCTCAATACTTATTTAAAAATACTTAACCCATTAAATATATAGAGCTATTTCATTATGTGACCCTGGACCACAAAACCAGTCATAAGGGTCAATGGTTTGAAATTGAGGTTTATACATCATCTGAAAGCTGGAAAGCTAAACAAGCTTTCCATAGATGTATGGTTTGTTAGGATAGATATTATGGGCAAGATACAACTATTTGAAAATCTGGATTCTGAGGGTGCAAAATATCAATATTGAGAAAATCACCTTTAAAGCTGTCCAGATGAAGTTCTTAGCAATCCATAATACTAATCAAAAATTAAGTTTTGATACATTTATGTTAGGAAATTTACTAAATATCTTCATGGAACATGATATTTACTTAATATCCTAATGTTTTGTAGCCTATTTTGACCCCTACAATGTATTTTTGGCTATTGCTACAAATATACCCGTGCTACTTAAGACTGGTTTTGTGGTCTAGGGTCACATATATCTAATGTAATTATTTAGAATGTATTACATTATTTGGCCTGCAACATCTAAAATGTCAAGATCTTAAGGAAAAGACAGAACTATGAGCAATGATAATAGTTATGCTTGCATGAGGCATTTATCTAGTTTATTTATGTATGGAACCTGGATGCAATCTAATGCACAGTGAATAACTCCTATTTTCTTGTATTATGAGATTGCATGTATACTATCAGTTACATCTTGACTCTTCCAATATACAGCTCCGCAACTACATACCTGTCATCTCCAACAGAGAGTCAAGAAAAATCTAATTTCCTTCACGCTTCAGAAAACTCTATGAAAAGCCTGAAAGAGCTGATACCACATTGTTGAGTTTAGCATTTTGTGAGCAATCCCTTTCCTAATACCCCATCTGTCATGCAATAACATCAGCTATTGGGTCCAGAGGCGAAGACTTCCACACGTCACGCACCGCGTTGCCCTCAAAAGATACCGCGTGTCTGCCCGAGGCTGCTGGAACCGGCCAGCCAGATCAAAGGCCCAATAGGTTGTCTGCACATTCCTAACAATATTTGCTTGATAACAGCTGGCAGATTTTCTATATAACAACATAATAAGAAAAAGGCGCTCATAAGGAAACGGTAAGCTCCTCTCCTTTACCAAAGAGTTCTCTTTATGCAAAAGGCAATATTGTAATGATGAAGTGGGTCATGAAAACAAGATACAGATGTTTTGATTTCCTCCATCGCTGGACATGGTGGATCTAAGACTTAATGCCTAATCAAAGAGATCAAAATGTGCACTTATTGATAGAGAAGCAGGAAATCATATCGCGTGTGATGGATGCCTGTGTCGTACGAGATTTTTGGTGAGATTTATCACAATATTAAGATATCTGAACTCTGGGTCAGGGCTATGAGCCAGATTAACTATCGAAACAGGTGAATGCTTGCAGTTACACTTTCTTAGGTGGTGATGGGAAAGGAGGGACAATCAGTGTTGAAAAGAACGTAGTATGAGATGTTAATGAGTGAAGCACTGAGTGCTACAGGTACAGTATCTCACAGAAGTGAGTACACCCCTCACATTTTTATAAATATTATATTTTTGCATGTGGCAACACTGAAGAAATGACACTTTACTACAATGTAAAGTAGTGATTGTACAGCTAGTATAACTGTAAATTTGCTGTCCCTCAAAATAACTCAACATTAATGTCTAAATCGCTGGCCACAAAAGTGATTTCCCCCTAAGTGAAAATGCCAAATTGGGCCCAATTAGCCATTTTTTCTCCCTGGTGTCATGGGACTCATTAGTGTTACAAGGTCTCAGGTGTGAATGGGGAGCAGGTGTGTTAAATTTGGTGTTATCGCTCTCACTCTCTCATACTGGTCACTGGAAGTTCAACATGGCACCTCATGGCAAAGAACTCTCTGAGGTTCTGAAAAAAAGAATTGTTGCTCTACATAAAGATGGTGTAGGCTATAAGTAGATTGCCAAGACCCTGAAACTGAGCTGCAGCATGGAGGCCAAGACCATACAGCGGTTTAACAGGACAGGTTATCGCCATGGTCGATAAAAGTTGTTGAGTGCACGTGCTCAGCTTCATATCCAGAGGTTGTGTTTGGGAAATAGACATATGAGTGCTGCCAGCATTGCTGCAGAGGTTGAAGGGGTGGGGGGTCAGCCTGTCAGTGCTTAGACAATATGTCGCACACTGCATCAAATTGGTCTGCATGGCTGTCATCCCAAAAGGAAGCTTCTTCTATAGATGATGCACAAGAAAGCCCACAAACAGTTTGCTGAAGACCAGCAGACTGAGGACATGGATTACTGGAACTATGTCCTGTGGTCTGATGAGACCAAGATAACCTTATTTGGTTCAGATGATGTCAAGCGTGTGTGGCGCCAACCAGGTGAGGAGTGCAAAGACAAGTGTGTCTTGCCTACAGTCAAGCATGGTGGTGGGAGTGTCATGGTCTGGGGCTGCATGAGTGCTGCCAGCACTGGGGAGCTACAGTTCATTGAGAGAACCATGAATGCCAGCATGTACTGTGACAGAGCATGATCCCCTCCCTTCAGAGACTGGGCCACAGGGCAGTATTTCAACATGATAACGACCCCAAACACACCTCGAAGACGACTGCCCTGTTAAAGAAGCTGAGGGTAAAGGTGATGGACTGAGCATCTGTGGGGCATCCTTAAACGGAAGGTGGAGGAGCGCAAGGTCTCTAACATCTACCAGCTCCGTGATGTCGTCATGGAGGAGTGGAAGAGGACTCCAGTGGCAACCTGTGAAGCTCTGGTGAACTCCATGCCCAAGAGGGTTAAGGCAGTGCTGGAAAATAATGGTGGCCACACAAAATATTGACACTTTGGGCCCAATTTGGACATTTTCACTTAAGGTGTACTAACCAGTACCTAACTTTTGTGGCCAGCGGTTAGACATTAATAGTTGTGTGTTCAGTTATTTTGAGGGGAGAGCAAATTTACACTGTTATACAAGCTGTACACTCCCTACTTTACATTGTAGTAAAGTGTTATTTCTTCAGTGTTGTCATATGAAGATATAATAAAATATTTACAAAAATGTGAGGGGTGTACTCACTTCGGTTAGATACTGTAACTGGTTGCTCAATGTGTTTCTTAGTGGACAAGGACACTGATCCAAGCTGTTAAAACAAAAAAACTGGCATTTCAAAGATAATGAGTTTAAGGAACATTAAATTACCTTTTTATACAGACTAAATGCACATAGTCACACAATGTTGAAGTTGATAACATTAACAGTTTGAGAAAGTATAACAATGATGGTAATTTGCATGGTTTGATGTGATTTTGAGCTAACTCTGCGATTGTTAAAAAGTTTTTTTTTCAGTTGGTCAGAACGAAACTGGCAGACATGTTACTTGCTTGTTCAGATTAGGGCTGGGCAATATGGCTGAAAACTGTATCACGATATCAGTGTTTCATATCGGTCGATATCGATAATTATTGATATTTTTTATGACCCATTTAAAATAAGGACCAGGAGTAAAATAAGGACCAGGAGTAACGGACAGCGACCAGCGGAAGACAGTTCATAGTCTATTTGTTCAGTGCCGCCTTAAATAATCACGACCTAAAATAAAATCTATAGATATAAAACAGTTCAAGTATAAAACAATGTTGATGTAAACGTCAAACCTAGATAAATTTTCGCTATTAGGCGCATATCCAACCGTCTGTGCGGAGAGTGAATGTTAAAGCTGCTTTGCAGGAGGCGCCAGCGCCGTCACTTGAATTTTTTCAGACATGATAAATACATATATAGAAAGCTTTAGATTATTACTTAACGAAATAAAACGAACCGAAAAAAAACTCTTTCATTATGTAATGCGTAAAGATTTAGCATTTAAGGCGCGCCAAAGAGATTGCGAGTCGGGATCTTTGTGACACTGACTCAGAAGTTTATTCTTAATTCAAATATCTCCTTACTATTTCCCACCGACATATTCATCTTTTATTTTTGCATGTGCTTTCTGGCAAGTTTCAGTCTATATCTTGAACGTGAAGCTGCACTGAAGGAATGCTGCTGGCTGAGACACTAAACGCAGTCCGAACCGCTCAATCAAAGTGAAAACGAAAGTAAAGTCTTACTAGCGCGGCATTTTTTTTAATCACCACAACTGATGGAAGTCTAAAATATAAAAATAAGGAGAAGCCTAAAACAGGCCTGATGCCCGGCCGCGTCTAAACTATTACGTGAAAATCCCGGCCAAAAAAAAAACCGGGTTGAAATGGCAACATAGCCTACATATCCAGCAGACCAGCACGAGACAACGATATGGCGCAACCAACTTGATACTGTTACATGATTGGCTGTTAGCTTGTCACTTCATACGTTGCTAGGTTACCAGAGAGCCAGTGCCTTTGTTAATGCAACCAAACTTGCTTCGCATCCTCTGTTTTCTTCCGACGAAGAATAAAAAATATCGAACGTTTTATCGAACACATTTTTTATTGATATCGATCACGTGTCTATCGCGATACATATCGTTATCGTTTTATCGCCCAGCCCTAGTTCAGATGACATTTTCCTGTGAAATTTCTTATTTTGGACATACTTCCAAGACACAGTACCTGTAATTCAAAACCGTGAATATCCACACTGGTTCGTTGATTGAAAGCCCACACATACACAACAAAACATTAGATTCATCTGCGCCAAGGAGCCATGCCGATTCACAGCCTGTGTAAAGAAGATAATAACTGCAATTGCAGGTTTTTAAACAGAGATGGCAACAAAGAGGCAACACTTAGCCTATAGACTGTAGCTTTAAAAAAAAAGGTGTATTTATACTTTGAGAAAAGACTGAAAGTAGAAACCGAATGTAATGTTTTTGATACTTAAATTATTTTAATTGCAATTAAATAAAAAATATAGTTTAAGTTTACATGATATTTTTTTTTATCAAAGAACATTAAGAAGTATATTATATTAAGAATTTTGAACATCTTTAAAATATAGTTAAAGTGTAGCTACTGTCAAATGCGCTGACAAGCATTTGTGGTAAACTAAAATATACTTTGTCATTTCTGTTATAACTTGTCATGTACTTAAATATGTTTGTTGTTACACACTAGTATGATGAAGCACAAATATTAGTAAAAACAGTAAAAATATGTAATATTGAATAACACATGACACTTAAAATCTAGCACTTCACATGTGCTTTAGTTGGGTAGTCAACAAATGAAAATAATGTGTACTTAAGGTAAAACTTTTTAAGGTGTCCTTGTTACATGTAATCACTATTATAATAACACTTAATTTTGTATTATTACATGCAACTAACCCTAATCCTAAAAATAAAGTACATGTAGTTAAGTAATATCACTCAGTGCTCAAATGTATAATTACACTGTAACAAAGACACATTAAAATAAAGTGTAGCCGGTTACATTTTTAAATATACTTTTAACTATTATTATTTTAACAATTAAGCTGACTTCTTTTTCACAAGGGTATGCAAACATAACCATATTTCTACAGTTCAGAAATAAATGAGTAATATATAAATGTATACAAAACATTTCCACAAAATGCTTTCATGACGTTTGTTCTGGCTGCAAGCAGAAACATTTATATTCATTTGTGTCGTGAATATCACACAGACTTCCCTCTAATGAATCTTATTAGTACATTAATTGCAGCTGGATCATGGCTAATTATTACAATGATTAGTTGAGTAGGCACAGCTGCAAAACAAAGGCCTGTAACTCTGCAAATCTGCAAAACCTTTAAGCTGCTGTTCAGAAAAGCATACCAACTACTATTACAGAAGAGTATAGAATGTATACTATGCACAGTATGCAAATATGTCTACAGCAAATGGATTTGTGTAAATGGGGTATATAAACTGGAAAAATGCGTAAAAACAATTTTCACTCAGATTTGATACAAATACACAGAAATATGTAAAAAAAAAAGAGTAGATTTTCCAAATATGTTTGCATACTACTTGCAGTATGCATTTTTTTTTAAAACAGCAGTATGCTACATATTTGTTACATAACCATTAAAAGACAAAGTTAAAAACAATTTTAAATAACTGATTTTGTTGTTGTTGTTGTTGTTGTCGTTTATTAGAAATTTGCATGTTTCAAAGTTTACAACTTATGCTAACTTTCCAATAAACTTGGGTGAATTGTGACTTTTGCATACAAACATTAGTATGCAAAACAGTAGACTAGTATACTACTTTGTTGTCACAAACATTTAAGACAAGTTTTAAAAAAGAAAAACTTTCAAAAAAAAGTGTCATTTTGTATTTTAATCCAAGTCATGTGTAATAATTTGCTTCATTTTCCAATACATTTTGGTAAAAAATAAAAAATGTTTACATGCTACTAGTAGTATGCAAAGCTTTTTAAGCAGTAGTATGCTACATTTTTGTCACATAACCATTAAGTTAAATACAAAAGCTCTCTGAAAAAGTGTCATTATGTATTTTTAATACATGTATTGGGTAAAAGATTTGCTTTAATGTTTGGTAAGTAGTGACATTTGCATACTAATAGTAGTAACCATAGTTTGCTATAATGTTGTCATATGACCATTACAGGAAAGTTAACCAAAAAGTTTCTAGAAAAAAGTATAATTAAGCATTTTTAATCTAAGTTTCTGTAAAAATGTGTAAACTTTCCAATATATTTAGGAAAATAGTGATTTTTGGATACTAATAGTATCATGCTACACATTATTGTCACATAGCCATTACAAGACAAGTTAAAGAGAGAAAAAAAGTCAAATTTTGCAAGTAATAAAGAAAAAAAGTTCTCTGAAAAAGTGTCGTTTTGTATTTTTAATCCATTTTGTGTAAAAACTTGCTTTTCTTTTGAATATAGTTTTATAAATAGTGACTTTTGCATACTAATGGTAGTATGCTAAACTTTTTAAACCATAGTATGCTACATTGTTGTCATTTGACCATTACGAGAAAAAAGTATAACATTTTTAATTAAAGTTTCTAAAAATATGTGTGAACTTTCAAATACATTTTGATAAATGGTAGTATGCAAAACTTTTTAAACCATAGTATCCTACATATGGCCATTACAAGACAAGTTAAACAAAAAGTTCTCCAGAAAAAGTATCATTTAGCATTTTTAATCCAAGTTTCTAAAAAAAATGTTTGAACTTTCCAATACATTTTGATAAATAGCAAAGTTTTGCATACTAATGGTAGTATTCTAAACTTTTTAAACCATAGTTTACTACAATGTTGTCATATGGCCATTACGAAACAAGTTAACCAAAAAGTTCTCCGAAAAAAATATAATTTAACATTTTTATCCCAAGTTTCAATAAAAATGTGTCAACTTTTAAATATGTTTTGGTAAATAGCGACTTTTGCATACTAATAGTAGTAAGTAAAACTTTTTAAACTATAGTATAAACTAACCATTAGGAGACAAGTTAACCAAAAAGTTCTCACAAAAAAGTATCATTTAGCATTTTAATCCTGCAAAACTTTCAAATACATTTTGGTAAATAGTGACTTTTGCATACTAATGGAAGTATGCAAAACTTTTTAAACCATAGTATGCAACGTATGACCATTAGGAGACAAGTTAGCCAAAAAGCTTTCAGAAAAAAGTATATATTAGCATTTTTAATCTAAGTTTCTGTAAAAATGTGTCCAATACATTTTGAAAAATAGTGGCTTTTGCCTACTAATAGTATCATACTACATTGTTGTCATATAGCCATTACAAGAGAAGTTAAAGAAAAAAGTTTTCTGAAAAGTCATTTTTGTGTAAAAATGTGCTAACTTTACAATAAATTTAAGTAAAAAATATATATATATTTTACATGCTAACAGTAGTATGCAAAGCTTTATAAACAATAGTATGCTACATTGCTGTAACATAACCATTACGAAGCAAGTTAAAGAAAAAGGTATTCTGAAAAAAAAGGTGTTATTTTTCATTTTTGAATCCAAGTTTCTGAATAAATGTGCTAACTTCCCAATAAAACGGTGTTGAAAATTGCAGCTGACATTAATTCAGGTTTATTAGTCACAATGGAAATAATAGGTCACATTAAGTGTGTTGTATTACAAGATAAAGCTTATATGTATATGTATGTAGCATGAATAGTACACTGTACATACCACATATCGCAGAAATATTAGAAGTGTGCCATTTTCAAGGTTAACATTAATTTGAAGACTTAAAGCTACATAATTTATTAGATATATTTGAAATGCTTGAGAACATAGAGCGAGACTGCTGTGTAAATGTATTAAATATATATCTAAGAATTGTAAAGTAGCTGAAGGCATAAATCACTGGCTTTCTGGAAAAACCCTCAAATCCTGGCTGGAAAGAAAAGCAATGCGTAAGAAAACAGAGTCGTGAAGTTCAAAGACTGTACTGTTTCAGTTGAAGCACTTTTCACACCAGTCTTCTGTCTGACTGTCGCTCGTTGAGATACGAGACACCTGTGTTTTGTAAAGGAGATGAGAAACATGTAGCGGACATGCACACAAACGCCTCACACATTTTAAATCAACACGGCCCCATAGTGCGATCAGACGTGAGAAAGGGCCACGGAGAAGAACATGTGAGATACAACACATGGCTTAGTTTCTTTCCAGGGCGGACAGCTTCTGGCTGTCAACAGGATAGTGTGTGTGGAGGAGGGGCGAAACACACGTCCCAGATGTGAATGTGAATATTAACATTACATACTTGTGCAGGGAGACCAAAAGAGCAGATATGAATGACACATCCAATAAATTTGCAGGTTAAACTTCCATCAACCTTCACACTTTCAGAAGCCTATCCAATGTAAAGAGAATTAAAGGGACAGTTTACCCAAAAATGAAAATTCTGTGAAAGTCACAATCATTGTGCATGCATCGTGGTACTCTTGTGAACGTGCGTCGAAGACTGACATGAAAGAAAAAAACTCGTTATTTTTGTTTTCTTTGTGTACAAAAAAAAATATTCTTGTAGATATAGCATTACAGTTGAACCACTGATGTCACATGGACTATTACTTATCAATGTCTTTACTACCGTTCTGTGCCTTAAATGTGGTAGTTGCCTTGCTGTCAATGCAGGGTCAGAAAGTTTTCGGATTTCATCAAAAATATCTTAATTTGTGTTCCGAAGCATGACTAACATGTTGCTAGCTTGTTTCTGACACAATTAACATGTTAGTATGTTTATGTGATTATTAACATGTTAGTAACATGCAATTACTATGTTTCTAACATGATTAACATGATGCTAGCATGTTTCTGACATGATTAGCATGTTGGTAGCATGGTTAGCATGTTGCTAACATGTTTCTGGCACGAGTAGCATGTAGTTAACATGTTGCTATCACGTTTCTGGCATGATTAACATGTTAGCATATTTATATCATTGCTAACATGATTAACATGTGTTAGTATGTTTCTGACATGATTAGCATGTTGGTAGCATGAGTAGCATGTAATTGGCATGTTTCTGGCATGAGTAGCATATAGTTAACATGTTTCTAACATGATTAACATGTTGTTAGCTTGTTTTCTGACACAATTAACATGTTAGTATGTTTATGTGATTATTAACGTGTTAGTAACATGCAATTACTATGTTTCTAACATGATTAACATGATGCTAGCATGTTTCTGACATGATTAGCATGTTGGTAGCATGGTTAGCATGTTGCTAACATGTTTCTGGCACGAGTAGCATGTAGTTAACATGTTGCTAGCACGTTTCTGACATGATTAACATGTTAGTATATTTATATCATTACTAACATGATTAACATGGTGCTAGTATGTTTTTGACATGATTAGCATGTTGGTAGCATGAGTAACATGTAATTGGCATGTTTCTGGCATGATTAACGTGTAGTTAACATGTTTCTAGCATGATTAACATGTTGCTAGCTTGTTTTCTGACAATTAACATGTTAGTATGTTTATGTGATTATTAACATGTTAGTAACATGCAATTACCATGTTTCTAACATGATAAATATTTTGCTAGCATGTTTTTCTGACATAATTGGCATGTTGGTAGCATGGTTAGCATGTTGCTAACATGTTTCCGGCATGCGTAGCTTGTAGTTAACATGTTGCTAGCATGTTTCTAACATGATTAACATGTTTCTAAGATGTTAACATGATCAGCATGTTCCTAGAAGTTTTTTACCATTATTTGCATGCAGTTATCATGTAGTCCAACATGTTTATAACATGTTTTAGCATGATTAGCATGTGGTTAGTATGTTGTTAGATTTTTCTATTATGGTTAGCATGTTGTTAACAAGTTGCTACAATTGTTTCTAACATGATTAACATGTAGATAGCATTTTTCTAATGACTGGCATGTTGCTAACTTGTTCCTAGTATGATTATCGGGTTGTTAGCATGTAGTTAGCATGTTCCTAGCATGTTTCTGCCATGATTAGCATGTTGGTACTATGATTAACACAGTCAGTATGTTGCAAGTATGTTTCTAGAATTATGAACATGTTACCATGTTGCTAAAATGTTTATGGCACGATTAGCATTTTGGTATCATGAGTAGCATGTAGTAGTACTATTTTCCTACCATTACATTACATTTAGACATTTAGCAGATGATTTTATCCAAAGTGACTTACAAAAGAGAACAATGAAACCAATCGAAGTCAACAATGGAGCAATAACATGCAAGTGCTATGACAAGTCTCATTTAGCCAAACACAGTACATGTAGCATGGATTTTTTTTTTTAATTATAAAAAAAAGAAAATAGAATAATTTTGTTAATTGTATAGAGAGAAGCTAGTATTAGTTTTTTTTTTTAAGATAACAAGCAGTAAGTAAATGAATAGAGTAAGTCTAAAATGGCATTTTTTAAGAATAGAATTGGAACATGAAAAGAACATGCTTGGCATGTTTGCTAGCATAATTAGCCTGTAGCCAACCTGTTGTTAGTATGTTATGTCATTACTAATTCATTACTAACATGTAATTAACCTGATTAGCATTCAGTTACCATGTTGCTAGTATGTTTTCTGCCATGATTAGCATGTTGGTAGCATGAGTTGCATGTTATGTTTCTGGCATGATTAGCATGTAGCTAGCATGTTTCTGGCATGATTAACATGTTGGTATGTTAACGTCTTTACTAACATGATTACCATGGTGCTAGCATTTTTCTGACATGATTAGCTTCTTGTTAGCATGTTTGTAGCATGATTAACATGTTGCTAGTATGTTTCTGACATGATTAACATGTATGTTTATGTGATTATTAACATGTTAGTAACATGCAATTACCATGTTTCTAACATGATTAACATGATGCTAGCATTAGCATGTTACTAGCATGTTTCTGACATGATTATTATGTATGTTTATGTCATTACTAACATGATTACCATGGTGCTAGCATGTTTCTGACATGATTAGCTTGTTAACATTTTTGCAGCATGATTAACATGTTCCTAACATGTTTCTGGCATTATTAGCATGTTGGTAGCATGAGTAGCATGTAATTAACATGTTTCTGGCATGAGTAGCATGTAGTTAACATGTTTCTAGCATGATTAACATGTTGCTAGCTTGTTTCTGACACAACTAACATGTTTGTATGTTTATGTGATTATTAACATGTTAGTAACATGCAATTACCATGTTTTAACAAAATTAACATGTTGCTATCATGTTTCTGACATGATTAGCATGTTTCTAAGATGTTTCTGGTATGATCAGCGTGTTGGTAGCATGAGTAGCATGTAGTTAGTATGTTGTTAGCTTGTTTCTGGCATGGTTAACATGTTGCTAACATGTTAACATGATTTAACACATTGCTAGCATGTTTTAGCACGATATAATACATTGCTAGCACATTGATACAGTTATTAGCATGTTGCTAGCATGATTTACTACATTGATATGTCTTAGGCTAGTTGCTAGGCTTGGCTAGTGAAATAGGTAGGTGTTATTAACAAACATGAATTAACCACCAATTTATAAATTAACATTAACTTAGATTAATACATACTGTAAACTGTGATTAGATGTAAACTAATGCAGCAACTAAGACATTAACCTTATTTTACAGTGATGCCAGTAAATCTCCTACATAAAACACCCACGTCAAGACTGGTTTCCATGGAGATCATGAATTCTTGGTTCTATTTTAAAATATTTATACAACCATATGATTTGCAGCAATAACACTCGATGCTACCTGTTATAGTCATTGTGCAAAGCATAACCGGAGCCCAACATTTAAGTTAAATGACGTTAAACGAAAACAAAATGAGCGGGAATGGATCACAGACCTTTGAAATGTTTGTATTCCAATGACAGAGAGTCTGAAGAAGAGAGCAGAACACCGGGGTACTTTATTATGGAAAAAACGTGACATTGGGAGAAAAGTCTTATCTGGCACATACGTCAGTCTTTATACAAAAACAGAAGAAAGAAAGGCTACAAATCTTGATAATTTATACAAATGCAACACTTTCCAAAAGAAAAAAAAAAAGTAAACTCTTTCTTTGCTCTGAGAGCACCAACCTTGATATCCACACCTCTCCAAATCCCTGAGGAAAGACTTCAACACTCACGCCTACAGTACGGGTGTGCAGGTGTCTTAGTCATGTAAGTATGCATTGTGTGAGTCCATGTGAAAACTGTCATCTTAACAGACACACTGGGTACAGCTAAGAACAGCACAGTATTGATGCAGTAGCAACTAATACCACTAGAAACTACGCAATAACTTACACCGTGGAGGACAGACAAGACACAATCACGTTACAACTGAGACTGAAGAAAATTACAAATGGTTTACTACGATAATGTGCGAACTATGAGGAATTTGCGTACTTTGACGACATAGGAGGTCTGTTATTCCAATCTTACGCTACTTCAGAAATTGTTTTTCTGCATTAAAGGGAACCTCAGGTATACTTGTATGGCTTAATGCAAGAAATATGTAGTGGAAAACCCATTTACGTTATTGAAAAAATTAAAATCATTTTATACATATTACTATGGGCGTTCTATTATTTTAATGACATGAAACGGTTGCACTCGTGAGCTACTGCCGCTACCTGTTGCTAGTTTTTTACCACAACACAACTCACAAAAACAATACTGATCTGATGCTACATTGTGTGGTTTTTCATGTAATTTGCTGTTAAAGGGCAACAAGAGAAACAATGCAAGTCTTGACTGTTTTCCTAGCGATAAGAAGAGGAGAAAATAATGGGAAGATGCCTGTGGACAAATAAAATGTTCTAAAGACCTGCGTCTCTGTTCTCTCCACTTCAGCCCTGATGCCTTTGAGGCTTTTAGTAGACCACAGCTACTGAAAAAGCTTACAAATGGCAGAGACAAGAAACGCTAGAAGCCATCCTGCAGCCACTGAAGGAGTTTCAACCTGGATTTCACTCAGAGTCTATAGACTCCTTGTGGTGAAAAATCGATAGTATGGCATTTGGTTTAAGCCTATACTTGTATCCATCTGCACCTGTGAGCTCTTTCAGTAGCTGTTTTCATCGAATCAGTATTTTATTTTTCCAAATTGTGTTGCGGTAAAAATAACAACAGGTAGCATCAGTACCTCACAGAGTGCATCCGTTTCACGTCATCAAAATAATGGCACCCCCCACAGTCCAAAGTATGTATAAAACAAAGTGGATTTTTAAATATTGTAAATCTTTCATAGGTTTTCCACTACATATTTCAGCAAGATACATCATTTACGAGTCCATACAAGTCTTAATGAAAAGCCCAAAATGAAAATTTACTGAAAATGTACTTAGTTTGAAATGTAAAAGATTTTGTTTGCTAAAAACAAGCAGCTTTTAGCTTTACAAGATGTTAATTAATGTACTGGATTTGTGTGGATTATTGCTGAAGTTTTAATCAGCTGCTCTCATTCCGACGGCACCCATTCACTGTGGAGGAACAAGTGATGCTAAACTTCTCCAAATCTGTTCTGTTGAAGAAACAAATTACATTTTGGATGGCCTGAGTGTGTGTACATTTTCAGCATATTGTTTCAATATTCATTTATGTTGTCATATTTGGTGGTCCAGCACTGACTATTATTTGCATTTTGTTCAATTACTTTAGGAGGAAAGAGAAGACAATGGTAGTAGAAGTAGAAAAGTGAATAAACTGGTTTGTCTGAGAGACCATTTAGATAAATGCCTGACAAATTTGAGGTTTATTCCCTTGAGCATGCTCCCATTACACATGTGAAACAACTGATGAATTAGTTCAGCTCAAAAATATATTTTAAAAAAGGGCATCTTGAATCAGAAATATTTCATACACTTTTGACATATAACACAGCCAGCTGCTTTTTTCTTCTTCTTCATTTTCCGTTTTTTCCCCCAAAACAACACAAAAAGGGAATAAGTTAATACTGACTCAGCTGTCCAACATGACATTTGCTAGACCTGTAAATGGATTATTAACCCAAAAATTTAAATTCTGTAATTTATTCACCCTTATGTCATTTTAAATCCATTTGGCTGCTCATTTCCATGCTATTTCAAATGAACAGGGGACTAAACGTTTTGGAAAATCATGAAATAAGATAAGACATTTCTATATTCATTCATCACACAGAGCTACAGTATAGCTTCAGAAAATGTGGAATATAGTATATGACAGGTTTATTATAGTTAACTGAAACCTACACTTAGAATAAAAACCATCATGAATACTTGAAATAAAACAAACAAAAAAAAAAAAAATCAGTTTTTGAAGCTGAAATCTTCCATTGTATTTGCATTTTAAATTTCTCAGTTTTTCTTGTGTTGGGTTTGAGGGTGAGAAAACAACAGAATTTCATTTTTGGGTCAACATTTTCACTTCATTTCTTTAAAGTGATAGTGAGAAGGCTCATATCACACACACAAAAAAAAAAACCTTTGTCTAAAAATTATTCCTACTCTCTACATATACAAAGTTGGAGATCAGGAACAAGGATGAACAAAGACGATCATGAAACAATGTAATTGCAGAATGAACTAAACAGTTCTAAACAATTGATTCTGGCTCACTGTTTTCTGTGTTTGAGCGACATCACACTGTGTAACGTGTCGTTTTATATATTAGGTTCCATTTATACACTCAAACATAGAAGAAAAATATTAAACCAACATTACATATAAACAATCCCTTACAAAACTATGGCTGTATATTGTTAGATGAGTGCAACAAGTGAGATTTGTATTTGGTTAGGAGTTACCGGTCAAAGCTTTGCAATTAAACTACCAGTCCGTTGAACCAATTCAGTCAAATAACTGAATTCTATCAGATATCTATCTTCTGAGCTAATAAACAATACTTTTCAAAAGTTTGGGATTTTATGATTTTTAAAAGAAGCTTCTTGTGCTCACCAAGGCTGCATTTATTTGATCAAAAATGCTGTAAAAATACTAATATCATTGCTATTTACAATAAGAGTTTTCTATTTTAATATACTTCCAAATATAATTAATTCTTATGATGCAAAGCTGAATTTTTACTCCAGTTTACATTGTCACATGATTCTTCAGAAATCATTCTAATATGCTGATTTATTATTATCCTTATAAATGTTTGAAACAGTTGTGCTGCTTAATATTTTGGAACCTGTGATATTTTTTTTCAGGATTCTTTGAATAAACAGAACTGCATTTTTTCAAAATAGAAGTAGGTTCTAACAACGTAAGTCTGTACTATAACATTTTATCAGTTTAACACACCCTTGCTGAATTAAAGTATTGTTGCAAAAGATTCCTATTTTAAATAAATGCTGTTCTTTTTGTTCAAACATTGATAATAAATCAGCATATTAGAATGATTTCTAAAGAATCATTTGACATTGGAGTAATGATGCTGAAAATTCAGCTTTGCCTCACAGGAATAAATTCTATTTTAAAGTATATTAAAATAGAAAACCACTATTTTAAATAGCAATAATTTCTTATTTTTTATTTTTTACATTTTTTAATCAAATAAATGCAGCCTTGACAAGAAGA
Source organism: Cirrhinus molitorella (assembly GCA_033026305.1). Taxonomy (NCBI): domain Eukaryota; kingdom Metazoa; phylum Chordata; class Actinopteri; order Cypriniformes; family Cyprinidae; genus Cirrhinus; species Cirrhinus molitorella. The sequence goes on along the minus strand of CM065127.1, from coordinate 9,768,371 downwards.
AGAGACTTCTTAAAAAAAAACTTGATTTAAACTACCGATGTAAACTTATGAACAGTAGTGTAACTGTGAATTAACACACTTTTTTGCATGTGATATTCTAACAAGTGAACATTTTCCATCCCCATTTTATATTATTAATGCAACAAGTATAAAGCATAAAATCCACTGGATCCTTCCAATACAGAACAGATTTTTGTAAAGTAAGGCAAAAAGAGCTTCCGAGTTTAACTTGCGAACATTTCCTTCAGGCTATATATATAGCTTATTAATGTTCCTTTCTTATTTTCCTGTAATTTTTGGCAAAATTAATTAAATGGATCCAATTTCTTGAACCCAGAACTCATCTAGTGTCGCGGGCAGGCGTGTCTGGATCGATGTAACGTTGATGGAGCATATAAATGCATTTACAAAAAAATTCAGCATCCCAAACCAAACTTCACACATCATCCGTGCTCCTATATACAGTGTCATTAAATCTACAACCTCACAAATCAGTCATTTTGACAGAATGGAAGTTTGTTTTGTTTGTTTGTATTTTTACAGTGAGAAAGATTTATGACATGTTTGGTCTATTTATCTCATTATTTAGTTGATGTTTCGATGATTTTTTCTATTTTTTCCCATCTTTTCATCAGCCATGATGTGCTCATTAAATATTAATGATTCCAATCATATGAATGGCGAAATGTACTGTACATGCAGAGTATAGCCTCATGGGGGTTGTAGCACTCTCACTCCTTCTCAATTTCATACAGCCTCAGGGCAAATATTGCCCGTCAAGACTATTAAGCATCGACTAACTAATTAAAATCTAATTTATCATGAGACTTCAAGTATGGATCTATGGGCCACTTCAAGTTAACAACTCCCGACACGTCTGGGGAGCTCCGCAGTTCTAGATTGTTCCAGAATGTCTTGGTTTTACCAAACGCAGCCGCTCTTATGTGTTCAAGTGTCCCTTGAGGTAGCCCAGGATTGAAGACATCCTTTGTCAGCCCTAGGATGTCAATTACCTCATTAGTGAGAGCTCAGAGAGAACTTCTCCTTTACAACCTCAGTGAAGGTGTTCCATCAAAGTCAAGGAGCCATGGTCCTCAAGCCCTGTTTTTCCATGATGTTCCACAGCTTCCGCAGGTTGGACTGAGTAATCGTGTCGTCCGGCTTCAGCTGCAAGGCTCGCAGATAATTAGCCTCCGCTTCTTGGAGTTTGCCGTTGAGATGGAGAATAGCTCCGAGGTTCATGAGGGCTGCGGGATACTGTGGAAAAAAAACACAGAAAAGGCACGTTAAGGAAGCAAATATCATCCTTTGGATGCTTATTTTCAAGCAAACCCAGGTTTCAGCAAATCACTGGCATTTCTAAAATGTTTTCAGGTTCACGTCCATAAATTTCGCAAGAATCTCTCTGTTATTCTACAGTCTATAACTCTCCTGGACGCACATCATCTGTTTTACTTATGTCAGGGTTACATGAGTAATGCTGAACGCATCAAGCTTCAATGGAAACAATATGTTGACTACGCTGATTCTTCTCACATAAGGAGATTTCAATAGACGCGTAAATCAAAATGAACCTAAACTAAACCCAACATTCCACGAGTCGTACAAAAACACATTTGTTGCAGCACTTGGGGCTAAAAACACAGGCTGGCATGACCAAATTTTAACACTGATGTGTCAAAAATATTTAATTGCAAGAAGGTGATGTGATTTAATTCTAAAACCATTTTTGGACATGCTTCATGCTTCACTTGCCACCTCTGAAGAGAGAGAGTCGTATATTATCTAACACTCATGAGTGTAAAACTAACACTAACTGACTTTTTAGGCATGCTGCCATGGTTTTCCACAAGGAAATGTAGAAGGAGACGATCGTTGTAGAATTACACAACGCACAAGTAATATATTAGCACTATTTGACCCGACGCAGAGATGTCAAACCTCAAAACGAGACTGAGGGACAAATGAACTGCAAACTGTGGCATTAACTGCACTCGGGTGACACATATACCTTCCTCTCAAAACCAAATATATTCAAAGCCATATTCAGCTGTTTCTTTTTCTCTAGCTCCAAGTATCCAAGTAAAAGAAAAACAGAAAAAGTACTGGTAATTTTTTGTCAGGACATTTTTAGTTTACAGAGATATTCTTTAATCCTAAATCACAACACAAATCAATATAAACTCAAAATAGCAAACATCTGTGAAAAATTAGAAAAATTCTGGTGGAAAAATTCTTTCATTTTAAACAGTATACTGGATTGCGAGTTTTAGCAATTATGACTTTTTTTCTCAGATTTGAGATATATAAACTCGCAATTTTGACTTTTTTGTCCCGAATTGTGTGATATAAACTCACAATTGTGAGAAAAAACTCAAATTCAGGCCTGCAAGATATAAATGTACAATTCTGACTTTGACACGCAATTGAGTTAAGTCAGAGTTGTGAGATATAAACTCGCAATTCTGAGAAAATATTAACTATGAATATCTGTCACCACAACATACAGCCTCTTCTTGATACAGTCAGGTGAGAGGAAGTGAGCAGCGGAGGGGAATCTGCCCCGCTGTGGCCCCAAGAAATTTCCTGACCTCCCTGCTTCCTCTTCACCCTACACTCTAACCGCACAGTATCCCTCACAACACCATCCTGGCATGCAGTCACAGCATCAGCAGTACCAGATGTGGAAAGGCTCTCGGGACCTTTGTTGAAACAGCTGCTAAGGAGACAAACATCCCTGAAGACAAAAAGTCCAGACACTGTACAACACTGAAATAATGGCAACATTGAGGGGAAACAAAAACAAAACAAAAACCCCCAATGTTTACTACTAATATCAAATTATTTGAAAAGTAATGTAGTTTGAGTGCACTTCAAAGTAATAAGGGAATAACAGTTTATATTTTGCTATATTATACAATTTTTTTTTTTTTATTTGGTCGACTGTACTAGTACTAATAACTAATTCCAAGTCTGTTTAAATGAAGGTTGATTAGACTTTTTCCAAGGTTTTTTGTCTTTGTTGCCATCACAAACACAACATATCCGCTTCTCGCAATTCAGACACAGTTCAGAGAAGTGTATACTTCACAATTCAGACTTTTTCTCACAATTCCATGTTTATACCTCGCAATTAAGACTTTTTTCTTACAATTCCAAGTTTATACCTTGCAATTCAGACTTTTTCCCCTCACAATTCCAAGTTTATACCTCGCAATTCTGACTTTTTTCTCACAATTTCGAGTTTATATCCCGGAATTCTGACTTTTATTCTCTCACAATTCCAATTTTATACCTCTCAATTCAGATTTTTATTCCCTCACAATTCCAAGTTTATACCTTGCAATTCAGACTTTTTCCTCACAATTCCAAGTTTATACCTCGCAATTCTGACTTTTTTCTCACAATTCCGAGTTTATATCTCGGAATTCTGGACTTTATTCTCTCACAATTCCAAGTTTATACCTCTCAATTCAGACATTTTCCTCACAATTCCAAGATTATACCTCGCAATTCTGACTTTTTTCTCACAATTCCAAGTTTATATCTCGGAATTCTGACTTTATTCTCTCACAATTCCAAGTTTATACCTCTCAATTCAGACATTTTCCTCACAATTCCAAGTTTATACCTCGCAATTCAGACTTTTTTCTTGCAATTCCGAGTTTCTGAGTTTGCAATCTTAAGCCGACTAAACCTAACAAGCTTAAGCCTCCTATCAGCCTTCCAAAATATTTCTAATTTTCTACATTTCCAATTTCTCTACTTTACACTTCAGTCTGGTGAACAGGAAAACTTCCTTTCAGGCAGCTGTACACCGAACATCAAACGTGTCCACATATTCCAAAGAAATCAAACAACTGTGTGTTTTGCGAACCTCACAGTACACTTCCCTGACATACTGCGTCTCTTTAAAGTTTGAGACTAATGCTGTGAAAACAAACCCCAAAACCGCCAGCAGAGCTTGTACAGTTGGTCACTGATGGGGAGCAGTTGAGTCACACCAATCAATTACAGTCAACCACCATGTGTGTGCATGGCACACGTCCCACGTGCGGCACAGTTTGGGTACTTACATTGGGTCTCAGGTTGGCTGCTTGTCTGTAGTACTTCTCAGCTGCATCATTGAGGCTGGCTTGCCTGAAAGAGCAAATAAACATTGTGTGTTACTTCAAAACTGTTGCACAAGTTTATCGCTGGCCATTAAACAGGGGACCATTTGTTGACCAACTTTAATGCCATGGAAAACTGTGGAGAAGCCAAACAGGGTTATAAAACTGCCCAAGATCACAATTTCTGAGCAGAAAATGTGCCCTCATATCTTAGGTCGTGACCTAGAGCCTACTGGATGCTCTTTGAAGAGCTTTACCGTCTTTACAACCCAAAGGTTTTATTTTCTCATATACATCCTCTAGCTGCTTGTACCTGCTGGTAGCAATATCTTCTTTTTGAAGCGAGTCCAATATGGAGACAATGAACATCGGCCAAGAAAGGCTGTGTTGTAATGATGAAAGAAAGCTGAAGAGTTCCTTTATTTATGATAGATGACCGCTTTTCTTATACTGGCTGGCTTTATTAACCCTCCTTCATCCTCAACAAAACCCTTTGCTGAAAATAGTTAAGGTTACATAGCTTTTTATTAAGGGAAAATAATATGTACTGTACTTGAAATATTCAAGCAGTGAGATGATGTATTAATTATATGTGTGGAAAACATTACAGGCTCTTAACCTTGACATGAGGGAAGAGAGAAGAGAGATGAATGACGAAGAAGATAAATGAAGACATTGTGTTGATATTGAATTCAGGAAGAAATTTCTACAAGTAAAGCTGAAGATATGAAGTTAAAAAAAACAGAATCATTGCATGTGCATGTCAATTCTCAGCTTCCTCACTCTGCTATTCTGTGAATTAAAAAAAAATAATAATAAAGTGCTGAGTGGGAGACTGTATTGGGTCAAGGTGAACAGCTAAACATGGTGTTGTCCTTCCCTTTGTACAGTAAGAGATGGCACATTCAGGTCACAATGTCAGTGGGTTTGTGAAAAATCAGCTGTTATAGAAGGTTACAATGTCCTAATAGTTTGTCAAAAAAAAAAAAAAACCAAAACAATAATAAAAATAAATAAATAAATCAGGGAAACAAATTCAAGGAATAAAAAAAATTGCACTTCTGACTTTTTTTCCTTGCAAATAAAAGTTTATATCTTGCAATTCTGACTTTTTTCTTTCAATTCCGAGTTTATATCTCGCAATTCTGACATTTTTTTCTCGAAATTCAAACTTTTTTCTTGTAATTCTGAGTTTATATCAGGCAATTGTAACTTTTTTCCTCGCAATTCGTGACTTTTTTTCTCAAAATTCCAAGTTTATATCTCGCAATTCAAACTTTTTCCTCACAATTCCAAGTTTTTACCTCGTAATTCAGTTTTTTTTCTTGCAATTCTGAGTTTATATCAAGAATTTTGACTTTTTCTTGCAATTCCGAGTTTATATCTCACAATTCTGACCTTTTTCTTGCAATTCCGAGTTTATATCTCAGAATTCTGACTTTTTTTCTTGCAATTCCAAGTTTGTATCTCAAAATTCTGACCTTTTTCTTGCAATTCTGAGTTCATACCTCGCAATTCAGACTTTTTTCTCACAATTCCAAGTTTATACCTCGGAAATCTAAAATTTTTCTTGCAATTCCAAGTTTACATCTGGCAATTCTGAATTTTTTCTTGCAATTCTGAGTTTGTATATTGCAATTCAGCCTTTTTTTTTGCAATTCCAAGTTTATATTTCGTAATTCTGACTTTTCTTAGATTTGTAAGATACAAACTCACAGTTGCAAGTTATAAAATACAAATCTGAGGGGAAAAAAGTGATTAGTCTCAGAATTGTTTATATCTCCTTATTCTGACTTAATAACTAGTAATTGCAAGCTCTGAGATATAAACATGCAATTCTGAGAAAAAAAGTCACAATAGTGAGTTTTTATCTTGCAATTCTGACTTTATCATAATTGTGACTTTATTTTTCAGAATTGCAACATTATTTCTCAGATTTGCAAGTTTGCATCACCCAATTTTGAAAAAAAGTCAGAATTGTGTGATGTAAACTTGCAATTATGAGAAAAAAGATAAAAAGCCCCAATTCATTTCTTTTAATTCAGTGACAGAAACGGGCTTCCATAGAAAAATAAATAAAATTAATAAAACTACATAAATGAAATAAATAAAAGAAGAAAAAAATTAAGTGCAATTAAATTATTTTGAAAGATTTTAAATATTAATATTTACTAATTTACTATATTAAATTTAGTACAATGAGATAATAAATATGTTGCATGTGACAAGTATTTTATTTCCTCCCTCATACAGCATGAACGTGTATTAAAATATGTAGCTGTCTTCATCAAAAAGTTTGAAAATCCCTCATTTAGATGCATCAATCTTGAAAAAAAAAAAAAAAAAAAGATTTGTCTTTCTTCTGAAATCCTGAATTGTCCCTGCCGGCCTGACCTTTTGCTGAACATATATGGGTAAAAATGACCTGTTAACGTTAAAATCTAAGCAAAAAAAGAAAAACCCAGGGGAAAAAAAGTTACATAAAAATCTATGGGATGACTGGTGCTCAACCGTGGGCTTAAGCATTTAACCAGAACCATGTGTTACTGTTCACCCTCCACAATTCTGTTTTACAATCCTTTCCTCCTAAACGATGAGTTTGTGTAATTTTCACTTGCACGCAATAAAACATAGCTTGATCATGACCACAATTGTCTGCAGGAATAAATGATTCTCTTATAATCAACAGTGGGAAAGTGGCCACCCTTAACACAGAGAGTCAAAACTGTGTTAGGACTGGGTTGGTCTTCATGACCGCAACTGCAATATATGTTGAAAATCTAAAAGACAGCATCAGCTCGACCTCCCCAAGTCAGATATAAACCTCCAAAATACAATAAACCAAATGTTTAATTTTTGGCAACCAAACTTTTCCTCCATCTTACCACAGTCTACTCATTATTTCATTCCACAGTGGTCACCAACCTTCCGAGAAAAAGCATAAAACAATTCATGACCCACTGATGTAACCATGTAAGACTGCATTACATGAGAGCTTCCATGGTAGTACAGCTATAGAAACTGCTCACAAACAAATGGAGACCTGGATTAATAACAGGAGCAATGCACACAGAAGGCAATTTGTCTGAAGTCTGACAGCAATTGTCTTGTGGAAGGAGGTGCTTTTGTTACAAAAGTGGTGTTTAAAGAAGATTAATTTAGACTTTAAGGCAAAAGAGAGGCTTTTAGGAGACTGCAGACCGTTAAGACTGTCAGAATGCTAAAACCCTCTCTAAGACGCATTAAAAATTCACCCCTTTAAGGAATAGTTCACCCCCAAAAAATGAAAATTTGCTTATTTTTTCACCTTCAGACCAAGATGTAGATGAGAAATTTAGCATTACATTACTTGCTCACCAATGGATCCTCTGTAGAATCAGTCCATACAGCTAATAAAAACATTACAATAACCCATAAGTAATCTACACAACTCCTGTCCATCACACTTTAAAGCATAGCTTTTGGTCAAAATACAAAAGTCCATAATCCATAATAACACACCCTCCAGTGAAAGTGTCCATCCCCCGTTGTCCTCTCACATAAAAATCAACCGACGTATCCGTTTCAAACGGTTTTAAACTGTTTTTGCTTGTAAATGGTTCTTGATCTGTGCATACTTCTTTGCTGATTCAGCTGAGACAAGAAAGCAATGACATGTATAGAGGATTCCTACTTTTGAACAGTTTGAAGTTAAAACATCTTAATGATGGATTTTTTTTGTTACAAACACAGCATAAATTGACATAATTTGATGGACTGGAGTTGTGTGGATTATTGTGATGTTTTTATCAGCTGTTTGAACGCTCATTCTGACGGCACCCATTTACTGCAGAGGATCCAAATGAAGCTAAATTGATGCAAGTGATCTTTTTACAGATACAAATACATCTACATCTTGGATGGCCTCAGGATGAGTACATTTTTAGCAAACTGTACTATTATTTTAAAAAATATTGCAGCTAAACAAACAAAACAATAAAGGAGAACTAAAGTAGTAAAATCTGACATTTTACTTTGCGTGGCAGTGACACAGTTTGGCCAGGGTTTCGAATATCCAGTGTTCGTTTGAAGAGGGCAAGGAAACTGATAGTAAGGAAGCAAACTTGTCGGTGCAGACGGGCCCCTGAGAGCCGTAACAAAACGCCGCACATCTCAGGCGGCCTCGTGCTTCCCCACCCCACTCAAATCCCCCCCCCCATTCGAGACCCTTCTGGAAGTTCTTCCAAGACAAACACACCAGGAACCTGATCTTCAAATGAGTCGGACCGCAAGCTAGCACGAAGGCAGGAGACATGGCCTAAGACTGCAATTAACAATCCAGTGTTCTTGTTGCATAAAGCACCATGCAAAATCTGCTGTAGGGTTTGAATACTTTTTAGGAAGTGTGTAACTATATACCATGTGAACGCCATGTAGTAATTATGAGAAGTGTATTCAACCTCGAGGCGAGGGTATTAATGCAGGCTTTCCATTACATGTCCTGTGGCGCACTGCAATAGAAAGAAAGCATCCATGCAAATGGGTAGGAGAAAAGAGTAAAAAGAAAGAGACAGAAAAACATCCTATAGTGGAGAAGGTTTTGCTTCAGGATCCAGACTTCAAATTGGACATCAAGGTGGCAACCAAACACAGTACCAATATGTTTCATTGTTAACAAAAATAAATGAACCCAGTTATAAAAAAAATCTACACGAATAGAAACTTCACAGCAACCCTTCAAAATAAGAGTTTGGTTTAACTTGAAGAAATTGTGACAGAAATATATTACTTTATGTAATGATAGTACTACTACTATTAACATTATTTTCAAAGCAATATTTTTAAGTAATAATTACCAGAAGAAAATATTTACCAGAATGTATTTACCAGAAAACTGTAACAACATTTTTTTTTTTTTTTTTTTTTTTAAGATTTATTTTTGGCATTTTTGCCTTTAATTGGATAGGACAGATCAAACTGACAGGAAGTGAAGCGGGAGAGAGAGAGGGGATAAGATCGGGGAAGGTCTGCGAGCCGGGACTCGAACTCGCGACGCCCGAAGTGCAACAGCACTGTATGTCGGCGCACTGCCCACTAGGCTACCGGCGCCGACCTGTAACAACATTTTAATTCTTTATGAAGTCAATTAATTAGAAGTGCTTTTGATTAACAGAATTTGGTAAAAATAAGACTGAATTTTGGGGAAAAATATATTTCACAGGGCCTTAAAAATGTCTTGATTTGCACAGAATTTTTATTGCAGTAGATAGTGGAATTGCAAACTTAATTTAAGTGGGGCCCTACTTAGAGTTTTGCAATGCGGAAAATGTGGACCGAATCACGGAATCCAATCATAAAAAACTGAATTTGCTGTGTAATGTGGAATGTCACAGAATTTGCCAAATTTTGGATGAATAAATCAAAAGTAGTTCTTTTGAGAAAAACTTTCATTACTTTTATAAAACTATTTATTGTATATACATATCATATACAAACAGAAACTGAACTGATATTCACAACAACCTGTCAAAATAAAGTTTTTTTGTTTAACTTGAAGAAACTGTGATAGAAATGTATTACTTAATGTAATGATAGTACTACTATGAAAATTATTATTAAAACATTATTTTTAAGGAATATTTACCTGAAGAAAATATTTACCAGAATTTATTTAACAGAAAAATGTAAATACACAACACAGTATTTCTGAAAAAAAAAAAAAAAAAAAAAAAAAAATTAATTCTCTATAAAGTCAATTACCTAGATGCTTTTGATTAGTACAATTTAATGAAACCATTAAAATGGAATCCAGAAAATTAATGGAAATAAAATTAATTTTTAAAAAATAAAACTGAATTTAAGGGGAAAAAAAAAACTAATTCATAGAGCCTTAAAATTTTATTATTTGTTACACTTTTAATAATTGCTGTTAAATTGTGTAAGTTTACTGATTTCAATTAATTGGACATGGTTTTTCATTAAGATGTTTTAATTTAACCATTAATCACTCATCTAGAAAAATAAAAATGGAAAACAAAATGGAAACCAGAAAAATAAAACTACATTTGGAAAAAAAAAAATAAAACTGAATCTGAGAAAAAAATAAAAAATAAAAAAAATCACAGGGTCCTATTTAAGAAAGAAGACTAAAAAAATAAATTATAAACTGTGTGTAATAAAAAAAAATCGTAAGTATAAAAATTGTCAAGCCTTGACAGAACCATATCTGAAGACAAAACATGAATTATGTATTGAAAGTCATTTTTTGCAATTCTGAAATTTGTCCAGTCCTGCTATAAAACTAAAAATTTCCCATAAATAAATGGGAAAACTCTTTATTTCTCTCTCTCTACCTCTACCTCTGTAAAGTATTTGTATTTTAAATGTATAAAGTATTATTTAGTATTTAATGTTATTTGATGTATTCAAATTTTTTTTCTGCTGGCTGCAACCCTGTAAAACAAACCAGGAACACATTTTTGTTTGCAAATCACCAATTGACCAATATGGCTGCTATGTATAATAAAAACGTTTATGCTTTTATGAGTATTTAATCACAGCGAATGTTGTCCATGTGGATTTAGCATGTCCTCCTCACCTGAGCATGTGAGCTGCACTGAAAACCACATCAAATTCTTCACTGTCCAACTGGGCGGCTTTCTCTGCCATTTCAGCGGCCTCCAAAAGCCGCGACTCCTCCAGCAAAAACTGACCTGAGGAAAGAAAAAAAGCGGGGGGGAATTTCATTTTATATTTGCTCTTACTCCCTCGGAAAGACAAATGTGAAATATTTCCTTTGGCTGTGGGATGGATAGTTTGGTCTGCCCTCTCAATGATTCTGTGAAACATGAGATAGCGAGGGCGCTGTACGCTGCGCAAACCATCTGACAGACCATTTGTCCAATTGAGATTTCTCCGATAGGCATGTTTCCGTGACAAATTAAATGCTTACTTCTGTAAGGTTGTGGAAAGGCTGGGATCTGAAACCTCTGCAGTATCGTTGCTAGAGGCATCGGTCAAGACTGAAGTGGAATAAATAGCCTGTTGCTATTTAGTGAAGGGGCTCTCCACACTTCTGAACGCTGCTGGGCCAAAACCAAACATATTTTCCCAAACAGAAATGACCCAAGAAGCGATGTAATACAAAGCGAAGTTTGCTAGAATGCTATCATTGATTATGACATTTTTGGAGGGCACAAACGGTTTTATAACAATTTTGCAAAAATCTGGCATGAAGCAGCTCTTTTCAAATGACAGTGGCGGTCATATCATGCAAAGCGGAAAATACAAAGAAGAAGTCACGTTCTCCAGTCAGTGGTTATGCACTAGAGAACAATAGAAGGAAATACAACATCATCCTTATGGCCTTTGGATAGTACATGTTCTAAAGATGTCTGATCAGACACGTACTAAATTATATTACGCAGATGCCTTGGCAGCGATCGAGTGGAAAACATATTGTTGGGGTTAGCCTGTGATACTGTTTATCTGGACACAGTCCATACATGGGAGCATCCAGGGACAGGTTAACTATAAAAATCTAAGGTTTGAGGGAAAACGACACAAGGTAGACTCATATATTAAGATGAAAATTGTAATATTACGATCATGAATAAATAAAATAAAAAACACATTGAATTTGAAACTTTACTATACATTTTAAAACACTGCTGATTAAAAACATACTGTATAATATTAATAATAAATGAATGTTTAAATGTTTCAAAATTGTGTCTATTACAGTTTGACAGTTTCATTTTTGTCATTTGTCACATTATCATCAACTAAAATGTTATTTTCATCAACATTTGCATTTTAGGCACAGCAAAATGGACTAAAATTAATTAAAATGGCAGAACAAAAAGTGATTTATCTAAAAAAATAACTAAAAAAAATGACTAAAAAATAATAATAATAATAATTATTATTATTATTACTGAAAATAAGGATGTGATGCACAAAAAGTAATAATTTGAGAAAATCTATGAAATTAGTTTTATTTTTTCGCCAAATTCCGCTTTTCCCCTTTTAATTTTTCTGGATTTTATTTTATTTTTTTTTTTTTCTAGACTTTGTTTTGTTAATCAAAAAGCATGTCTAATTAACTAAAATCATGAAATGAACACAATTTAACAGCAATTTATTAGAAGTTTTACAAAAATAAAATTGTATTAAATTTTATGGCCCTATGAAATGTTTTATTTTTCCTTCAAATTCAGTTCTCAAATCTGTGTTTTCCAATAATTTTCTGGATTACATTTTAAAGGTTTCATTAAATTTACCCAAATAATTGATTGTATTAAAAATGTTATATATTATTATTTGATTTATTTCTTTTTCATTTAACAGAAATGCTATTGTGTATTTGCATTTTTCTGGTTAATAAATTTTGTTAAAGATTTTTAAACAGCTAAATATTCCTTAAAAACTAATGTATTAATAATATTTTTTTATTTTATTTTTTATTTACTTTTATTTTGACGGGTTTCTGTTTGTATATGATATGGCAATAGTTATTCTCAAAAGAAACGGTAAAATACTCATGAACTGAGCAGTTCTAGAGATTATGTTTGTGTGTTCATTTACTCGTTTACTGAGGCGGCAGAGGCTAAAAACATTGCAAGCTTCAGTATGTGTGTAGTAACTGATAGTCCATATCGTGTTTTGACTAAATTTGATGTGGCCTACTTTTGATTTATTCGCCCAAACTTTGCCAACTTCTGTGACATTCCGTGTGATGCAGTAAATTTCATTTTTATGACTGGATTCTGTGATTTTGTTGGAGTGTTCCGCATTGCGGAAATCATAGGGCCCTAGAAAAGGTGCTGAAACTAAGCAAAAATACTGTAGGGAGGATATAAAAAATCCGTAGGAAGTAAACTGAGCTCCAATAATCTAAGTCTCAGTTGGAGAAAATGTCCACAGGCTATAATTTGGCTAAATCACATTCATGCAGACACACATGAAAACTCGTATGCTTTCTCCTTCGAGAAATAAGGCCTCGTTATCTCTCTCTGCTCGCTGAGGCGTGGGTGGTTTCGTCTCACTGGAATAACATCTGTATACCAGGGACGCTTCAGATAACAACGAAACAATGACTTCCTGCACGGCACCATCTATCTTGCTGTGAAAGAGCCTACAAACGTAACCTCAATTACAAGACCAACATCAGCTAAAGAGCTAAATGCGAAACAATTATTTTCCAATATGGAGTTGAGGAGAAACCACACAAGGCGTTGCAAAGTATTTCACTACCTCAGCAAAGCTAGATGCAATGTGTGGATTCATATACCTCATTATCTTCGCATTGCTGGATGACTAGCTAATGTCATTTCAGCCCATGTGTGCATGTTTAGAAGATATAAAATAAAGTATTACCAACCATAATGCATATAGCAGTTTCCTTTAGTAGGATCGAGTTCGATCGCCTTGAGAAAGAACTTCTCCGCTTCCGTTTTCTGACCCTGAAATGAAAACAAACAAAGCATATCAGGAATTTCTTCAGGGCGAGGTTTTCATGGAAACTTTCATTTTTCATTTTTAACCTTTGACCTGATATACACTGTTCACTAGAGCAACAGGAAATGTGTTTTGCAATTTTAGTGCCTAATGCTGCTATAATTGCACACTTTGACTGCATTAGTTAGTCCAAGAGTTATCCTTAAATATAAAATAACTTTTTTTTTTTTAAAAAAGTAAAAAAAACAAAACAAAATATTTTATATTTAATCCAATGGGACTGCATGCATGATAACTGCATAATATGATGTTAAATAAATAAATACGACCTTTTGATTTGGGAAATAATTTTATTAGGCAAATCCAGAATAATATTTAGTAGCCATTATACCAAGTCATAAAAACTCTCCAGTGCACCTTAAAATCTAAAGATTTCATTCTGGTTCCAGTCTGAAAAGTATTATACCCTGTTCTCACGACTCAATTTATTAACCGTGCAAGGATTTTTCAGCAGACCAGATGTAAAACAGAGATATATTTTTATTTACACTGTATAATTTAAATTCCCAGTGCAGCGACTTGTAACTTTAAATCAATGCAATGCATTCACAATGATGCCTACACTTGATAGAGCCAGTGCTGTTTAATGTTAGACATGCATGTTTGCAAACTTACACCATGTCAAGAGTGTGAGAAAAATAAAGAAATAGTTACTTGGAACACTTGACCTGTAGTTTATATGCAATGGGGGGGAAAAACGGGTCAGAGTAAAGTTCAATCTGAAGATTTTTAAATGTTTTTGTCACACCATATGCTCACCAAGACTGCATTTATTTGATCGAAAATACAATAAAAACAGTAATACTACAATTTAAAATAACTTATTTTTTAAATATATTTTATTTATGTGATGCAAAACTGAATTTATAATCCATCAGAAATCATTTTAATATGCTGATTTGCTGCTCAAAACAACAACAACAAAACATTTTCTATCAATATCAATGTTGAGTTGTGCTGCTTCATATTTTTGTGGGACTTTTTTTTTTTCCAAGAATGAAATGTAACATTTTAAATGTCTTTACAGTAAATTCTCATAAATCCTTTGATCAATTTAGCATCCCTGCTAAATAAAAGCATTGGTTTCTATAAAAAGACCACAAACTTTTGAACAGTAGTGTATATTCAAATTAATATTTTGGGGTTTTGTTACACATGAAGAAAATGCATGTCCTTTCTTTACTAAGTAAAGATTTAGCACAATGATAAGCTTTGTCAATTCCTGACAAACACATTTCTCAGTGTCATCCGTTGAGGTGGTGTTATCACTCTAAAGCAATATCCTGCTTCAGCCCCTTTCCTCTGAACATACACATACATACATACACACACACACACACACACACACACACACACACACACACACACACACCCCTGTGCTGGACCCCCGACCCCTTAATCTGAGCATGACATCAGAGAGACAACAGACACACTGCTGTTCTAACGTCTCAGTGGTGTTCGTCAACGGATTCTGAGCCTGATTAGCGACGGAAATGAGAGAATTCAATAACGCAGCTGAAACACTCACACACAGACACACACTCGCATCCCTGGGGTTGGGCTCTTTGACCCGGTGAGTTTGTGAAGGGAGGTCAGGGAAGGTCAGCACAGCAGGGGAAAGGACTGAGTTTCATCATGTCTCCTTCTTTCGACCCCTGACCGTGAAGATTTCCCCGTGTCCCACCTGGAAATGATGCTGGGACAATGTGATGCTGACAGGATGAACGCTTCCTTTTCGTTAATTCATATTTTTTGGATGAATTAATGACATTAAGACAACAGTAAAACTTTTTTTAAAATAAATAATTCCATTTAGAATAAACACTGTTCTTTATTCATCAAAGAATTGTAAAAAAAGATTCCTGATTTTCAAAAAAACAAACAAACAAACAAAAAAGGGCTGATAATACTACAGTAAATGTTTCTTCAGCACCAAATCAGCATGTTAGAATGATTTCCAAAGGATCATGAGACACTGAAGATTGGAGTAATATTGCTGAAAATTCAGCTTTGCCAACACAAATATATTAAAATATATAAAAAAATATATTATAATAATATTTCACAATATTACTGTTCTTAAGAAGACTGACAGCACTGAGAATATGTTGTATTATCTAAATCAAATTTAATTTGCTATTATAACTAGGGGTGTCAATTTAACTCTTTGATTCAGTGTAATTAAGAAAAAAATTATAAACAATTTAGGAGATTAATTACGCTACATAATTAAATAGTAATAGTATCTATAGGGAATTTTTCTCTTATGAGAGCAGTTCAATATTGAAGTACAACTTTAGTTTATAATGGGAATAATGGGTTTCTAATGATATATGCGTTTAATTTTATTAAATTACTTGGAATTTCACATAATTAAAAACCATTCAAAGTTGTATTCAACTGACAGCCCAAATAATGAATGTTGCCATGCAAATACACTTCAAACTAATAAGAAAGTCTACTTACAAAACCACATCATGTTTTAAACATGACATATCATGAAAATCAGACATTTTTTCTGGGTTTAAATGCTATAAACTGGTCCCCAGTGCATCTATCAACCCAGAAAATGTAAAAAATTACAAATTACAAGCCTTTTTTTGGAAGACAAGAGAGGAGCAATATTACGCTGCTGCCACACAGTTCTAATATAAACATGCAATTTATTTCCCAACGGTTTACCTTCACAAACATAACCAGCTGTTTTTGTAATTCTATGTGTTTTTAACATAAACTTGTGTGTATTTGGCAGTTTAAGCGCAATAAGACATGAAAGAAATCTTTGTTTAGTACTCACATGCTATGTGACATCCACTTTCTGTGTGTGTGCTTTTGATATGTGCATTTAGAAACACATGATTTCAATGCGATAGACATGATAATCAAAACCAAACTCGGCAAAGTATCTGAGTTGCGAGCTGTAAACGCACAGCCCTATTCTGTAAAAAGGGGGTGGGGAGCAGCACCTCATTTGCATTTAAAGAGACATGCACGAAAACAGCGGGTTTCTGCATCCACTCAAAATAGGCATTTTCAAAATGATATAATAAATGATCTGTAGGGTATTTTGAGCTGAAACCTCATAGACATACAGTAAATGTCTCCTTTAAGTACCATAGGTGGAACTGACAAACTAAATTTTTTACTTGCGACACCTGATCAAACCTGCTTTTTTTTTCCCTTTCATCCATTCAAGTTTATTCAAGGTCAGTGAACTGATCAAATCACTGCCCAGGCCCACCTCACCCCTGAGGTAGCTTCATTTTCACCCAAAGGATTATGGGTACTCATGTTTTACTCTGTTTCTGCATTAAGCAAGCAGAAACCGCAAGGACCTGAGAGCTTTGAGCTGAAAACGTTCTTCAAAATCAATACGGCTCTGAAGTGAAGACAACACCTTTTGAATTTGCTCTCAGTTGAGTGAGTTTCATCACAGCAGTATGGTTGTGTGATGGATCGACTTTGTCTCTGGTGGACTGACTTGTTCTGGCCTTTTCCAATGGCTTCATTCAGGAAGTTTGTGTAGTTTACTTGCTTTCTTTGGTTACAGTGCGAGTTCTTGGATTGAGGTGTTTGAGGACAGAGTGTCATGGGGTTTTAGAAGACAAGAGATGAGGAAAAAAAGACAAAGTAAGAAGGACAGAGACACAGAACCCTTTCATCTGACATTGCTTATTCTTGGCTGTGTGAAATGATGTAACTGGCAGAAATGTGTGGTTAATCTAAACTGTTTATGAAGGGCATGCTATAAATACTACACTGTTTTGGTTATTTGCACTAAGGTTTATGACACTGTCAAGAACATCTAAATAAACAAAATAAAAAGCCAATTTCATAAAGTTTTTTGTTGCACACAAAAAAATATTCTCGTTGCTTTATAAAATTCAAGTTGAACCACTGATATCACATGGGCTAACAATATCCTTACTACCTTTCTGGGCCTTGAACATGTATGTTGCTGGGTCAGAAAGCTCTCGGATCAAAAATATCTTAATTTATGTTCCGAAGATGAACGAAGGTCTTATGGGTTTGGAACGACATGAGGGAGAGTAACTAATGACAGAATTTACATTTTTGTGGCATGTAACCCTTTAACATTTCAGGAGCATGTCAAACTGCTACTCACAGTAAGAATATAAAAACAACTTCTTTCTTTATAATTGCGTATAATGATGAATCATTCACAATGAAAACTAAAACCTGTATTAGGAAAGTAAACAGGGACAATGTTGACTTTAAAACAATACTGCTCAGTAGTGGAGATTCCATCACATCTCTCATTTGATTTTCTTGTCATCCTAGCTTAATCGTGAAGCTCCATTTCTGCTAGAAGCCCTCAGCACAATCCCTCTTTCAAAAACACACCGCTTTGCCTGTCTGCTGAGCTTTCAAAGATGGTAAATTAAGACGGTCTGTATTTTCTTTACATAATCAGTTGGTGGTGGCCACATGGATGAAAAAGGCCTGAAGAGGACCATATGGCCAGAGTGGAAATGAAAAGAGACAGACACAGGTAAACCTGAGACAATCCGCTCTGCAGCAGAGCAGGAACTCTAAGAGCCATCGCCTCTCCTCAACCCTTTTTAACACATCTTCTCTCTTATCTGTCCACACGGATTTCTGCTGAGTGAATTCAGACCCAGGGCATACGTGCGAGTAATCCAGCCTTCTGCTTTTTAGCCGCTTCGCTTTTTCGGTTTTAAGTTTCAAGATCAGAGAGAAAGAAAGAATGCATTTGGTCTTAAGGGACGACTTCTCAGTTTAGATTTATGGATAAAAAAGGTTTCTTTATATAATGGCCGCTTCTCTTAGAAACAGAAAACCAATGCGTGCTCAAGTTTTGTTATGCCTAAAGGGTATTTAACGTTCAACAAGAGAGTTTTGTCTTTCAGACAATGATGTCTGAGACACTAATTAGTCAATTAGCTTTTGTCTCTGTGTTTTCTGCCCATAAAATGTTTGCTTGGGAGCCATTGACTTTTATTATATGGACAATTATAAACAAATGTTTTCTTTTGTGTTTCACAGAAGAGCAAAACTCATGGTTTAGAAAAACAAAAGGGATCATAAAATTTCACCATAATTTGAAAGGACATCTCACTCAAAAATGAAAATTCTGTTGTTGAATTATATGTGACTCTAGACCACAAAACCAGTCTTAAGTTGCATGGGTATATTTGTAGCAAAAGTCAAAAATACATTATATGGGTCAAAATTATTGATTTTCCTTTTCATTAGGATATTCAGTAAAGATCATGTTCCATGAAGATTTTTGTAAATTTCCTACCATACACATATCAAAACTTACTTTTTGATTAATAATATGCATTGCTAAGAACTTAATTTGGATAACTTTATAAGCGATTTTCTCAATATTTAGATTTTTTTGCACCCTCAGATTCCAGAATAGCTATATCTCAGACAAATACTGTCCTAACAAACCATACATTAACAGAAAGCTTATTTATTCAGCTTTCAGATAATGTATAAATCTCAATTTCAAAAAATCTACCCTCATGACTGGTTTTGTAATCCAGGAGCTGATGGACTATTTTATCAATGTCCTTACTACTTTTCTGGGCCTCTGGTATTTGCGTTGCTATCTATGCAGGGTCGGAAAGCTCTTGGATTTCATCAAAAAATCTCAATTAGTGTTCCAAAGATAAGCGAAGGTCTTACAAGTTTGAAAAAACATAAGGGTGAAAAATGAACAACAGAATTTTCATTTCTAAAATCTGCCTAAATATTTCAAAACTAGCAAACTCAGTCAGTGTCGATTATAATGTAAGTTTACCGTCATTGCCAGGAGCTTGCCGTAAGTTAGGTGTGCAGGTATATGGTCCGGTTTGGCTCTGAGGGATTCTTTATACCAGTGTTCTGCCTCTGTCAGTTTATTCAGCCTCATGTAGGCCTCTCCTGTGAGGGGAGGAGACAGGGGTCAGGTCAACAGGTCAAAAGTTAAGGAAGCACATAACCAACCCCCTTGCTGTGGTTTATCCCATACCAGTCAACTGAAAATGACCTACAAAAATTCAGACATTTGATGAAATGTGATACTGGACAAAAAAAATCCATTAATTAAAAAAAGGACTGTATAAAACATACTACTGCAAAAATACTGTGTCCTCCAGTCCTCAGCTCAGAAATTCAAAGCTAGGCCTGTCCCAGCTCCAATCCTACTCTTATAAATCCAGACGTAAAAGCTGACTCCTCATGACACGAGTATAAACACACACTCCTATCCTTTAAACATCATCTAATACCTCAGCCAGCCTCCAGCTCCCACCCACCTGCAATAACACACACGCTCCTCACAGACAGATTATTACAGAAGAGCGTATCACAGCTACTTCACTGAGATAACACAGCCTAAACAATGTTAATGTAATGTAATTAGAGCAAAAATAACATAAGCAGAGGGTACGTGACTACACTGGGGTTTCACATGAGCCGCCAGTCTCAAAACACGTCTGTCCGCACCCATGTCTTGCCGGTGTCAGATTTAGGACACGTGGGTCACTAAAATAGCCTGAAGTTAAATAACGCTGGAATTTTCAGCTATTATTTTAAAGATAAAAAATGACACATTACAGATTGCTCACTAATGATGGCTGGGAATGATGTTGTCACAAAACTTTCGCCATGTTTGTAAATTAACACCAATATTGCTTTGGAAACTCAACTTGGATTTTGAAGAAATACAGAAAACTCTGACTCATTTAGCAGATCATAAACAAACAGCTTTCTGCATTCATCCAACATCTGATTTGTGCAACAGAAAAACACTGTTTCTGAAAAGTGCCTAAACCGATCAAAAGTTACAGTAAAGCCATTTCATAATGTTACAAAAGATTTTGATTTCACAAATTATATTCTATTGTATTTTCTTATCCTTAAAGAATGCTAAAAAACAATGTTTCTTTACAATCAAATCAGCATACAGAATGATTTCTGAAGGATCATGTGACACTGAAGACTGGAGTTATGACGCTGAAAATTCAACTTTGCATCATAGGAAACAGAGAAAAAAAATATTTATACTAAAACAGTCTTAAAGTTTTACCTACCCCAAATCTTTAAACAGTATTGTAATAACATCCATATGTTATTTATTACAAATTTAAAAGGATTGTTTAACATTGTTTAACAGATACAATCTGACCTCCTCAGTCAAACTGTATTAGGCTCAGCTGGTCAGAAGAGACAGCTGACAATTTTGGTTGTTAGAACGAGCTCACTACAGTTGAAGCAGTGACAAATAAACACAAAATGAAAAATTAACAACAAATGAGCAAGTGAGAAATGAGCACCTAAAAGGAAAAAAATAAAGAATTAGAAGGAAAGGCAAAGGGGAAAAATACAGTTAGAAGGAGATAATTGTGAGAAAATGAGCTGGGAGGGAAAGGCTGAATGCTGTGGGAAGGTAAATGAGTTGCGTAAGATATTAAAATCCAACAGTTTGCTCCCATGTTCTAAATAAAACAGAATGATTCTCACGCTCTCTGTATTGTTCAAAGCCTCTAACTTATCTCGGCTGTGAAGCTGTTGACTGACAAAAATCAATTCTATAGATCAAAGAAGAATGCTATGGAAGTGGGTTCACAAGAAAAAGGCTCCATTATAATTACAGACACAATTATAAAAAACAAAACAAAACAGCATCAAATCAGCATATTAGAATGATTTCTGAAGGATCATGTGACACTGAAGACTGGAATAATGGCTGCGGAAAATTTTGTTTTGCCATCACAAGAATGTAAATATTAAAACAGAAACTTACCCATCATATTATAAAGGCTCTGTGGGGCAAACTGCCTGGGCA
The DNA here is from genome assembly GCA_033026305.1 of Cirrhinus molitorella. Lineage (NCBI taxonomy): Eukaryota > Metazoa > Chordata > Actinopteri > Cypriniformes > Cyprinidae > Cirrhinus > Cirrhinus molitorella. The sequence goes on along the minus strand of CM065127.1, from coordinate 9,746,939 downwards.
TCTTCTGTATTGCTTCTTTATATACAGATATTGCCTCCTAAAACCAGAATAGATCATTAATTCATAAAAAGCCACAACTGTAAGCAAAAAATACTCAGACTAAGTCTGAAATATCAAATATTGTTCTATTCCAGGGTTCATAAAGATACTGTAAAAAGGACTTTCAAGGACTTTTCAAGCACTACTTTTTTATTTTCAAGGACTTCAAACATCTCACTTATCAAACAATGTCTTTTATTTCAAATTCTAAAAAAAAGAGAAATAGATAAATAGAAATATACCCATAAAAAAAAGGTAAAAATAAAAAAAGTGAAGCACACGCAAAGTTACAAAAGTATACTACACTTTTACTATAGTAAAACCATGGTTAAGGGATTTGTATTTGTGTATACTTTCTTTTTTCTTTGTTTTGTTTTTAGAACTGTACTGCCTTAATGGTTTGATACTTTCTACTGTAATAAAAACAATCAGATTTGCGAAATCGTTCCCGAAATTCTGATCTGAAACAAATGATTGGCGAACCTGCACTAAAGTGTCAATCTTAAAAAAAAAAAAGATTCATGATCCGCACTCTGAAGTTCCGATCTAAATCAAATGATTCGTGACCCACACTTTAAAGAACCATAATTTCAGATCAGGACTCAGAGCGTGTATCGCAAATCATTTGACTTTAATCCGAATTTTGTGTATCACAAATCATTCAATTTTGACCGGGACTTTGCATATTGCGAATCATTTAATTTGAATTATTCTATTTGTAAAATAATTCTTATACTAGTTCTGATCTAAATCAAATGTTTCATGATACACGCCCCGAAGTCTCGGTCTAAATCAAATAATTTGCGGCACATGCTTTGAAGTCCCAATCTGAATCAAATGATTCACAATACGTGATCAGTTTGGAGCGCTTCGAAAGTGATAATTTTGTGATGCAATGGTTCAACTGATTCAGAGTTTTGAAAAGCTGAGTTCCACCCATCACTATGTGCTTTTTAAAATAGTTACAAGTGATGTTGATATTCGAAAATTAATGGCTCTTTTAATTTGATCTGGTTTTTGCTAGTGAATCACTTGAAATGAATGTTCGAGTCACAAGTTTGAATCAGTCAGAGTGGTTCCAGCGTAAATGACTCATTTGGTATGTCTGTGTCTCTTTTTAAGCTATGTTTACACAATACTGTCAGAACTACTACTGGCTTAGCTCACTAGTTTAATAACATTAACTGAATAGGGTATGTTGTTTTTTTTAAATTGTGTGAATTTTGCGTAAAAAGATATGTGCTTACTGCCATAATTAAACACTTATTTCTTAAATACATTGTCTTTCAAGTAGCTCTTTAGAAGAATTGCAATTTTCAAGTTTTTTTTTTCCCAAGTCAAATTCAAGTACTTCAAGCACTTTAAGCAACCTGTCATTCAGAGGCTAGGTTCACTATATGTCTTTCCTGGGAAACCAATTTGAAAACGCTCAGAAATTGCACACTTTATATTTAAAGCATTGGTCTAAAAAGTTGTGGTGTGAAAACTGACTTTTATACTTTCATATAAACTTCACCTCTCAGATCCGGCGTACAGACTTTAAATCTAACGGGTTTAACTGTGCTAGAGAGTGTCTCACCTCCTGGTGGCCTTGCTCATGAAGAAGCTTTCCCAGGTTATACAGGCAGCTGGTGACTGAGCTCTTGTGAGCATGAGGATCCTTCAGGTTTTCATCTGGGATATCAGCACAAGTGACAAAAGTCCGCTTGGCCTCATCTAGACGGCCCTGGTTCATCAGGACAATCCCTGTGTTCAAGTAGGCGGCTGAAAAAGAGAGAAAAAAGGGGTGAATAGAAGTGCAAAAGGTAATAAGGCTTATTGTGGCTCAGAGAAAGACCTCCACTGGGGCTGCTGGAACGAACTAGTTGATTTATGCAGATCAGCGGCCTGCAGTCTAGTCGATAAGGTGCCAATACATATTCACTATCCACCCGGCCAGAATCAAATCTAAATCAGCAGGGGAATATCCAACTCCAGCTGCAGGCTTAATTCTGATGCTCTTTATAGACCATACATACACACACACACACACACAGAACCACAGGTTTAAATGAGTTTATATCGCAGGACGGGACAATCTATCAGGACTCATGCAGCAGAGACTCAGGGAAAGAAGACATCCATCACTCTCCTATAAGCTGCAATATGTGCATGCTCTGATCTCAAGCTATTACACATCTGTTACATAAGTCTCACAACACATTACCGTGTGAGGAAATGCTACTGCACTAAAGGAGCATGTTAAGTAGCGTGTGAGAAAATATTTACTATATAAATATATGCATACACTACAAGTCAAATGTTTTTGAACAGTAAGATTTTTTAATGTTTTTTTAAGAATTCTCTGCTCACTAAGCCTGCATTTATCTGATCCAAAATACAGCAAAAACAGTAATACTGTGACATATTTTTACTATTTAAAATAGCTGCTTTTTATTTGAATGTTTGTAATTTATGTCTTGTGATCAAAGCTAATTTTAAAGCATCATTACTCCAATCTTTAGTGTGATCCTTCAGAAATCATTCTAATATGTCGATTTGCTGTTCAAGAAATATTTATTATTATAATTATTATTATTATTATTATTATTATTATTATTATTATCAATATTTAAAACAGTTGAGTACATTTTTTCAGGATACTTTGATGAATAGAAAGACCCAAAGATCAGCATTTCTCTGAAATAAATACACTGAAATAAGCTTAGAGTCAGCAATATGTTTTTTTTTTTTATTATTGGGGAGAGAAATTACAGAAATCAATACTTTTATAATTAAGACTTTTATAATTAAGATTTCTATTTAAAATAAATGCTGTTCTTCTGAACTTTTTTTATTCACCAAAGAAACCTGAAATAAATTCTATCTAGCTGTTTTCAACATAATAATAATAATAATAATAATAATAATAATAATAATAATAATAATAAATAAATAAATAAATAAATAAATAAATAAATAAATAAATAAAATAAAATAAAATAAAGCAAGAAATCAAAATATAAGAATGATTTCTGAAGGATCATGTGACTGAAGTAACAATGCTAAAACTTCATCTTTGAAATCACAGGAATAAATAACATTTTAAAATATATTCAAATAGAAAAGACACTTTTTGAAATATTAAAAAAAAAAAAAAGTACTGTTTTTGCTGTACTTTGGATCAAATAAATGCAGGCTTGGTGAGCAGAAGAGACTTCTTTTAAAACATTACTGTTCAAATACTTTTGAATGGTAGTGTACATGCCAAAAGTAAAAATAAAATAAAATAATAATACAAATCATTTATGTTTTTGAATAAAATCTCTTATGCTTACTAAGGCTACATTTATTCATAATCACTAAAACAGTAAAATTATAGTAAAACAGTAAAGTTGTGAAATATTATTACAATTTAAAATGTAAAATAAAATTTCTATTTTAATATACTTATAAATGTAATTTATTTCTGTGATGACAAAGCTGCATTTTCAGCAGCCTTTACTTAAGTCCTCAGTGTCACATAATCCTAACAGAAGTAATTCTAATATCCTGATACACCAGTTTATTTATTATTAAATAATATTTAGTAATACTATTAAATGAATCTCATACAAAACATGGAAGACTTGACCCTAAACCATCCTTATTATACACTGGCTGATTCCAAATGTCTTACAAAATGTCTTGTCGTTTTGTAAAGTTTGTAAATTTGACTTAAAAATCCCCAGACCCCGCTGCAGACATCACGATAATTGTCTCCCTGGGCAAATCTACTCATTCAAGCAGAGCAGCAATAATTTCCTCCAGTGACACTAAAAACAACATGGGAAATTCTATGAGAAACTTTAAAACAGCCAAAAATAGCACACGCTTTTCATTTGGATATGAGGCAAGCAAATGCATCCACACCGGGCCAGATAGTATAAAAGGATTTTGGCCTGGATTCTTTTTTTCTGTTGAAATCGAATCAAACGTCAATCATTCCTTGACAAGAGTGGAAACAGAGCGACTGTGTAGGCCTGTGAATCATCATTATTTCGTTAACGCTGGACTTCATCCGAGCGCACACACACACACACACACAGCCGCACAGACCTTTTAATTTGTAGTTGCCTGGACACAGTGAAGACTGAGGAGGCTTGAAATTGTTCATAAAAAGAGAAGCTGTACTTACAAGCCAGCGTTGGCCTGCTCCCAATGGCCAGCTTATAGTAGTGGAGGGCCTCTGAGAATCTGTTGTTTTCCTGGAGCAACAGACCTCTGAAATCCAAAAGGAGAGAAAAATGAGAACAAGAACAGTTACAAAGTATGGGTTACACAATTCAATCAAATTAACAAAAGGAAAAAGATAGAAAAACAAACCAATAAATTTACAATTTATATTATCTACATTTTTTTCAGTGGTAATTAATTAAGGCCTTCTCCACACGTTTACAAATGCATCTTTTTCTCTCTGTTTTGGCCTTCTGTCCACACTGGGATGGCATTTTTGTCAAGCAAACTGAGCTTTTTGACAACGCTTTCTAAAGTGGATACATTGGAAAATGTAGTTTTTGAGCTGTATAGTGTGGACTCTGAAAACGGAGGCTTTTGAAAACTATGACGCATTTTCAGTCATGTGAAGCACCAACAGATATTTATGTTTATACAGTTCTGCAAAGATGACAGAAAATTCACTGTCCTGCGGCAAAACATGATGGCAGTTGTGTTTTAGATCAAACATATAATGGTGAGTGAGTGCGACGTGGACGAGTCAATGAATGGTGAGATGTTTTTATAAATAAAATGATCCTGCCAGAAGAATTTCATGAAAACTAATTATGTCTGTTCCGCCTGTATCATCTCAGTAAGCTTTTAGAGGTCTTACACATGCGCAGTAAGGTGAATTGAATGTTTTTGGATGTTTCAGTGAGGATAAGAAAATGCTTGAAAATGCTAGTGGGGATGGAGGGCATTTTAAAATGGAAAAAAATGTAGTTTTTAAAAGCATCCAGATCAATACAGTACGCTACCAGTCAAAAGATTTCAAAAGTCTCTTCTGCTCACCAAGCCTGCATTTATTTGATCCAAAGTACAGCAAAAACAGTACAATTTTGAAATATTTTTACTATTTCAAATAACTGTTTTCTATTTTAATATATTTTAAAATGTAATTTATTCCTGTGATTTCAAAGCTGAATTTTTAACATCATTACTCCAGTCGCGTGATCCTTCAGAAATCATTCTAATATTCTGATTTACTGCTCAAAAAAACATTTATTATTAATACACTGAAACAGACACAGTTATCTGAAACAGAAATTTCTTGTTACAAAAGCTTTTTATTTTAGATAAATGCTGATCTTTGGATGTTCCTATTCACCAAAGAATCCTGAAAAATAATTAACTTTTAACAGTTTTTTAACAGTTTTTTTAACAGTTTTAAAAACTGATATATTAATACAAGTTTTTCTTGAACAGCAAATCAGCATATTAGAATGATTTCTGAAAGACCATCTGACACTGAAGACTGAAGTAATAATGCCGCAAAATGTAGCTTTAAATCGCAGGAACAAATTACATTTTAAAATATATTCAAATAGGAAGCAGTTATTTAAAAACAAATCTTAAAGTCAAATTTAAATTAATTAGAATTAGAATTAATTAGAATGAAAACACTTTTAAAATACATAAAATTAAAAACATTATAATAGTTTTAAAATTACTAATTCAAATTTACTTTCTGATTTTCATGCTATTTATTACTATAATTAAAGTGCCCATATTATGCCATTTCAGATATTTCCTTTCAAGCAGTGTGTAATGTAACTGTATGTAAATGTAAACAATCTGCAAAGTTGTAAAGCTGAAAATGCATGATTAATACAGTTATTGCCTCCCAAAATAAACAATCTACTCTGAACAGCAAACAGCTCGACCCGCCCTCAAACACGTCATTTTACTGACGACTGCTTCTCAGATCTCTGGGAGTTCAAAGTGGTATTCACTAAATGCTTGCTCTTGAAAGATGGCTCAGTACCCAGTTTATTTGAACCAGCTGGCTCCACTGAATCACAGCCTGTAAGTATGACAAGTAATAGATGTTTATATTTTCTACTGAGCATTTAAAATACAGAACTATGGCAATGGGCGTATCATTTCTGACACAACATCACAACTGACAGACCATCTGACCAATCAGAGTAGAGGAGGCTTACGGAAAGGAGGAGTTTAGAGAGACTGAATCTTTGAACTGCTTCAAACAAACTGTTTAAGAATCGATATTAAAAGCATATTTTGAGAAAACTAAAGCACTTTTTGACCTTGCATGCATTTAAACATAGTAGTCCTCTCAAAACAATATTAGAAACCTTAAAATGGCACAGTAGTGTTTTTTTTACTGAAAAACGGCCCATGTATGACCTGTAGTGTGCAAAATCCATCACTCTAAACTCGTTCACTGCTTATGTGTTGGGAAATTGAGATGCATTGAGAATCGTTTGGTAATCACATTCACAACTCCCTGAATTAAAATCAAATCGAATTGCGAGGTGCCTCGGGATCCCCATCCCCACTGCTTTATAGAGCCCAAACGTGTGCGGTATATGAATTATGTATTAAGTGCCTCCATGCCCTGACTGTGGGGGTTAATGTGTCTAGGGGGTCCCTGTCACTGTCTTCTGGAAGGCTGATGAATCTGGGGACAGTCAGAGTCTGGCCTCTCAGAAGAATTCCTCAGCTTTAATAGGACAGATCGATAGAGTCGGCTGTTAGGAGGAAATTCGCTCACTCACAGGTTATACAACATGTCAGCCATGTTCCTCCGGTAGTACAGAGCGTTCCTGTAGGCTCGCTCGGCCTCCACCACCTTTCCCTGGTTCTTGAGAACATTTCCCAAGTTACCCCAAGCTGAGGAAGGAGAATAAAACATTAAAATTTATAAAATACAAAAAAATGAGTCTAGGCTAGGGCTGCAAAAGGGTGGAAAATTTCCGGAAGTTTCAGAAAAGACGCAACATTGTATGAAATTTCCAAAAAACCCAGAAAGTTTCCAAAATTTTTGGTAAGTTTTGGAAATGTTCCGGAAGTTTTCCTGTTTTTGCAACCATAGTCTAGGCACATCTAAAAAAAATTATTTTATTTATTTATTTTATTTATTTATTTATTTTTTTCCAGAAAAAGAGATTAGATAAGTAGGTATTTAGGTAAAAAAATAAATAAATAAATAAAATGAAATGAAAACATAAAGCTTTAATTGAATTTAAATTACAAAATTAAATTAAGTTGCAAACATTTTGTGCTTCCAAGTCACATAGTAAACTAGACACAAAATCTGAAATTCATAAAAGCTTATGAGAGGCACAAGCAAGGAAAAAAGTAAATTACATTATAATAATGCAATCTCAGTCGCTACCCATGCATAGTATCTGTGCCATGAAAGGGGCAAGAATGCCACAGCCTGTAAAATTGGATCACGGGCGGTAATTACAAAGTCATATTGATGCAGTCTGGCTTGATAAATGATTTAAATGAAATTGTGACAATCAATTTGAGAGATTTACCAAATGAAGATAATGGGCTGTCGTTAATAGATGGAATTCAATCAAAGAGGACGATAATTTAACAGTTCACTGGCTCTCCTCCACACACAAAATGAATTTGATGCATGAATCCATGGGAGTGATAAACTGGGGGAACTTCTAATGATTCTAATGCATTAAATCATCATCTTATGCTTACAATAAATTAGACCTGAGTAATATTTTCTGCACTAATGGAACTTAGCACTTAAAAAGGAATTTGTGATTTTGTTTTTTTTTATGCCAGCGCACACTTCGTAAATGCCAATATCACACTTAGCTAAAAATGATAAGCAAATATTTTAGATTTAAATTGAAATATTTGAGCAATAGACCAAAAATGAGCACAGAAATGAGAAGAGGCCAAAGAAATAAACCCCCAAACTTGGTTTGCAGCAGGCTGTAGTGTAGATGGATCAGAACTATGTTAAAATTACCTTTAGCAGGGTTCACAGATATCCCTGACTTGTATAGCATCTCCTCGTTCTGCCAGTCACGGTTCCTCAAAACAGTCTTAATCCCAAAAAGAAGGACCAGGGCAGCAGAGCAGCCTATCACCAAAGTTCTGGAGGACTTTCTCCTTAATCTGACATAAAAAGCTCTCATCGCTACTGCTATCAACAGGCAGAAGCCCATACTAGGGATGTACAGTACTCGCTCTGCCACCACAAACCCAACATAAAAGAAAAGATTAGTGGCAGGGATGAAGGGAATGGCCAGTAGACCCAATGAGAAGACCACCAAACTCTCTGTGGTTGGTAAAGATGACGAATAGTGTTTTGCAGTACCATTTGTTCCATTCATCTGCACTGAGTTTGAGTAAAAAGTTGAGTGTTCATAATCTGAGCTACAACTGTGTCCGTTTGTGGACTTCCCGTTTGCTACATGATGTGCTTTCCCATTGGTCTCCTTGCTTTTGGTTGGGTAATGGCAAAGCCCAAACCACGCCAGCGCTAGAAGCGAGGTGTAGAAGGCCACGGTGTGGAGGTTTCGCCAATCTGCAATGCTCCTCAGAAGAGGCAGAGCGTCCATTGACCAGTCAAAACTCAGCATGTCTGGGCACAGGAGGAGCCAAACGTTCATGGCAGGGAGAAAAAAGAATGTTAGCATCCTGGTTAGGAAACAAGGACAGTCTGCTGCAGGGTTGTCCGAGTTGGAGAAGTTTGGAGGTTTGTTGCCCATCCAATAAAGACGGCAAGCCAGAAGGATGATACCCCAGGAGCCCAGCAGAAACACACTCAACAGCAGGTGCAGGTTCTTCTTCTGAGAAACAAAAACAGAGAAAAACAAGAGATGAAAGGACAAAATCACTGGAATTACAGCAAAATCAATCATATTAAAGTTCATAAAATTTATTCGACTGGGGACATCCAACCTACATCATACAAACAGGGAAATCAGTTACAGTAACTTGGTTTAATTTAGAAAGAGACTATATAGAGGTATGCAGTAAGAAAAACAACAACAACAACAACAACAACAACAACAACGTAATATAGCCATGCACAAAGCAAATATAAAAACAAAATCAAAACAAACAAAAATTAAGTGAAAAACAAAAACGAAAATGAATCGAAAACAAAACATTTAACTAAAACAAAATAAAACCAAGCACCAAGCAAACGGAATAAAAAAAACAAACAAACCAAAGCAAACAAACAAAAAACTAAAAAATTAACTGAAAACAAAAACAAAAGAAAAAACAAAACGAAAAACAAAAGATGGAAATTATTTGAAAACAAAAGCAAAAACTAAAAAATTTAACTAAAACAAAACAAACAAAACCAAGCTAACTGAATAAAAACAAACCAAAGCAAACAAAACCAAGCAAACTGAATAGAATAAAACAAACCAAAAAAAAAAAAAAAAAACACTGAACAAAACTGAACTGAAACACAACAAAAGAAAACAAACATCAAAGTAAAACAAAAATGAAACCAAAACACAAACCAAAGCAAACCAACTGAACAAAAGTCAAAACCAAAAGAAAACAAGCAAAAAAGGAAAACAAAAACTAAATGAGAAACGAATGATGAAAATGAACCGAAAACTGCAAAAAAACTGAACAAAAATTAGCTGAAGACAAAAACAAGACCAAAAGAAAAACTAAAAATTAAAACAAACTAAATGAAAAAAAAAAACCAAAAACAAAACAAAACCCGAAGGAAAAATGAAAACGAAACTAAAACAAAAGCAAAAACAACAAAAATGAAACTAACAAAACAAAACAAAAAACAAAAAAACTTTTCAGAAGCATTGTGTTTGAGCTGATTTTGAATTGATTTTACAAATAAATCACATTTTAAGGAAAAAACAAAAATATACACCAGTAAGGCATGTTCTGAGAAACAAAACCAGTACAAAGAATTACACAAACTGAGCTGGAACATTTCAGAAAGGACACACCAGAATCTTGTTTTGTTTTTTCAAACCCTTGAGCTCATGTCTGGACCAGAACTTGTTAGCTAATCAATACCAAGATCACCAAAGAGCCAAAGATTTCCAACTGCATTAAATATTAAATAAAAATCTAGAGAAAAAACGCAACAGATCCAACAATAAGTAAACTGACACCGGAAAAATAAACACTGGAACGCAATTTGGAACACAAGCAACTTTCATGAGCAATTTGTTGGAGTCTTAAGAGTTATTCAATACAAACTGTACCACATGCACACACTGCGGCTTCATTGTGACATCAATCCTTGCGAGTCTTGTGATGGTTAACGAGAATCAGCCCTTTGCATCTCCAGTCACTGCAAACAATTTAAAAACTCTTGGCCAAATGTAGACACACATTTTCCACATTTTTCAGAGAGGCCACAATAATAAACGTAGCGTCACTGACTGCTGGTCAGCAAGTACAGCTTGACGTCACAACACAAGGCAGCGCCGCATTCATCTCTGTCTCGTACAGCCCTCTTTTACAGACTTTATAAAATAAACAAGATATGGCCTCATAAAGGTGCCAATCCATCATACTGCAGCGCTGATATTAAACACCCCTGCATGAAAATGATTTCAGGGTATTTATGGAGTGCATGAATATTTTACTCATTAAGTAAAAGGAGGGAACATTATACAGTTTCTGGTAGAGCAGCTGCAAAGTTCAGTGTGCCTTCCTTTCCGTGTTTTGTTTTTGGATCAAGGACACCCTCAAGAAATTTTATGACTTCCTCCAAACACAGAACTCATTCCGTACAGACGGCAAACAAACACGCAAATTACTTCAAGGCCTTCGTCAATCCCTGTCAAAGGGATAGCTCACCCAAAAATGAACATTCGGTTAATATTTTTTTTCATGTCGTTCCAAACCTGTATGACTTTCCTCTTCCTGCAGAATATAAATGGACATGTTAGGCAGGATGTTAACAATAAAAGTTAAGAAAAATGGAGGAAAGACAGAATTTCTCAGTTTTTGGCATCACATCAATGATGACGAATGCACGTTTCATAATGATATTTGAGATCTGTGGTGGAGGGGAAATTTTAAGCTTGTAACGTTGTCGTTATCGGAAAGGCATGGAAAACGAATAATGCATTCTACGGAGAGACATGGGACATTAACTTTTTTCCCTCAGAATTGCATAATACGAACTCGCAATTCTGACTTTTTTCTCTGAATTGTGAGATATAAACTGGCAGTTGCATGTTATAAAGTCAGAATTGCAAGATCTGAGAAATAAAGTTGCAATTCTAAGAAATACAGTCGTAATTCTGACTGTATTTCTCAGATCTTGCAATTAGCAATTGCGTGTTGTAAAGTCAGAATTGCAAGATCTGAGAAATAAAGTCACAATTTTGAGAAATAAAGTCTGAACTCAGAGATATAAACTCACAATTCTGACTTTTTTCTCAGAATTGCGAGTTTACATCTTTCAATTGTGACTTTTTCTGAGAATTGCGAGTTTATATCTCGCAATTGTGAGTTATTAAGTCAGAATTGTGGGATATATACTGGTAATTCTGAAAACATCAGTCTTTTTTCCCCCTCTTAAAACTGGACTTTATAACTCGCAACTGCAATTTTATATCCCACAATTGTGAGGAAAAGTCAGAATTGCGAGATACTGTACAAACTCACAACCGTGAGATAAACTCAGAATTGCTGTATCTCTCAATTCTGAGGGAAAAAAAAGTCTCTTTTTCTCACAATATTTTGTATCTTGCAATTCTGACTTTTTTCCTTGCAATTCTAACTTTTCCGCACAATTCTGACTCTCGCAGTTGTAAGTTATGAAGTCCAGCAGTTTTAAGGGAGAAAAAAAGACAGATGTTTTCACTATTGCGAGTTTATATCCTATCCTTATTTGTGAGATATAAAATCGCAATTGCAAATAATAAAAAAATCCTTAACTCACAACTGCGTGTTAAAAAGTCACAATTTTGAAACTAGCCATTTTGAGAAAAAAAAAAAAAAAAAAAAAAATCACAATTGCGAAATACAAACTCACTCAGAAAAAGAGTCAGAAATGCAAGTTTTCATTTCACAGTTCAGACTTTATTTCTCAGGATTGCAAGTTTATTTCTGAGAATGGAGTTTATATCTCACAATTCTGAAAAAAAAAGGCAATTCTGACTTTTTTCTCATAAAATAGCAAATGAGAGTAATAATGTCCAGTTTTAAGGGGAAAAAGTTTTCAGAGTTCACAATTGCGTGTTTTAAAGTCATAATTGCGAGATATAAACTTGCAATTGTGAGATAAAGTTGCAATTGCGAATTATAAACTCACAATTCTCCGAAAAGTCACAATTGTGAGATATAAACTTGCAATTCTAAGAAAAAAAAGTGACAATTGTGGAATATAAACTTGCAATTCAGAGAAAAAAAAAGTCAGTTGCTAGATATACTCGCAATTCTCAGAAGAAGACACTATTGTGAGACAAACAGAAAGAGAGAGAGAAAAAAAAAACGCAGTTACCCTTTTATTTTCTATTCAGTGGTGGGAATACACTTCCATAGATTCTGGCACATCCCTAATTTTTCTAAAAAATAAATAAATAAATAATTATATATATATATATATATATATATATATATATATATATATTTTTTTTTTTTTTTTTTTTTTATAAGAGTTTGATAGCATTCATCCCATTTCACTTTCAATATATGGAATAAAGCAGAAAAAAAAAAAATCTCCCTTTGCATTCCACAGGATTGGAACAATGCGAGTAAACGATGAGAGAATTTTCATTTTCATTTCAAAACCCTTACAACATGTTATGTACATTTGGAAATCGCTCATATTAAAGATTAATGTGGCGAAAGCTTTCCCTAAAGATTGCTTGTGAACCATTTTGTCCGTCCATGACACCATTTATTGTAACTTACAGCGAAATACTTCTCTTCCCAGCTGACTCACTAACATAATGACTGAGACAGTGAGTATGTGTTCTGCATTAATGTCCAGCTGCTTTATACAGTATAGATTTTTTGTCCTGTTTTTGGTCATCTCTGCTTTAGACAAAGAGCACATTATTACTCACAGGGGAAATGTCTGTAACAGGCCACTTCCCATGTAATCATGTTATGTCGCACAGATGTATAGAGCACATCCCACATGACATAACCTTTACCGTAAGACCTGACAGACACACAAATGTGCGATATGATAACACAAAAAATCATTTTAAGACAAATAAAAAAAATATAACTACTACTGTTTTTTTATTTAAATTTTTTTTTACATTACATTTTTTCAATAAATGATTTGCTTTCTTCACTAAATTAATAAACGCACTGATAGATGGATAGATTATTTAGAGCTTTTGTTTTGTAGTACACTTAAACACGACTCCATGCCTGTAAGACATATTAATCTGTCACCAATTAAAGTCTAGGACAACATCAAGTTAACGGCCTGTGTCTTTTGGTTCCTGTGACATCTGTTTAAGTTTACTAAGCGAAGGCATGATGGGTGCATTCATTGATTGCGAAAGATAAAACAATACAATTAACTACAATGCATATAAAATGAGTAGTGTAAGATATTACATTTATTAAATATTTACATACATAAAAAGTTTTTGCATCATAACTATTGGTAATATCTGAAGGTGTTTTGATTTCGTGCATACAGTATGGCTGGCTGTTGCAGGTGGAACGTGCACGTCCCAGCGGAGTGAACTGTAGGCTGAAGGGAAGAGGTCGTAAAGGGACCGTCCCACAGGGGTCTTGAAGCAGCAGGCTACAGAGGCAGAGCGGAACGGCCCGACTGAAGAGAAACGCAGAACTGCATTAAGTCAGGTTCTGCATCTCTGAACCTAAACTGCACTGGTATGAAGGTTACAAATGCCCACATACTGTATATCCACAAAATAAAATATAGTTAGAAGGAAACACATTGCAATAAGTAGAGCTGTCTGAAAGTGTGTTAAGAATTTAGCCCAAAACATTACTAAGCATCAACTATGGACATATAAATAATTGTTTTGAACTGTATTTTTTTCCCACATATAAACGTGAAATTATTAAAATAATTATTTAAATAATTATTTAAAATAATTTAAAAAGTATATATACAATAAATAAATAGGACCAGAAAATTGCCTTGAATTATCTGCAAAATAAAATTAAAATAAAGTCTGTGTGTTTTACATATCAAACTCTCATTTAAACTTTGTTTTGTAGATAATTGCAGTCTTAAGTATGCTTTTATTTGTTGCAAACCTTTGTATTCACGAAATGTAACAATTAAATGACTGTTGTAACAATTATTACGTTTTTCTACAAAATGTACAATATAAATGTAATTATTTTTATATATAAAATAATAATACATTTATTAATATAAATAATATTCATAAACGGGTAATGCTACTGTTGACTCCAAATATACAAATACCTCAAACTTAAATTATCTACAAAAGCTTAAAGTGTTCACATATTAAGATTCCATTTAAACTTTTTAGAATTTAGAATAAAACTTAATTTAATTTAATTTAAAATTTAATTTTAAACTTGGGATTTAGGATTAAATTGACTATGGAAACAAAATTATTATTATTATTATTATTATTATTATTATTATTATTATTATTTTATTTTATTTTTTTACAAATAAATGTATAATAATATTAATACATTTATTACTATAAATACTATTCATAAACATAATGCTACTGTTGGCAAATAAATACTACAAATTGGCAAATAAATAAATACATAAATAAAGAAAGAAAAAATACACATTTCAGTTTTAGGTAAGCTGATAATCTACAAAAGCATACATTGTTCACATATTAAGATTTCATTTAAACTTTGCATATAGATAATTTTATTTGTAGGAAAAACAGTAGAAAATCTTAGGCATACTTTGGTATTCATGAAATGTAAGGTTAAATGACTATGGAAACAAAACTATTACTTTTTTCAACAAATAAATGTAAAATAATTAATATTAATGTTACATTTATTAATATAAATAATATTCATAAATATTTAATTTTACTGCTGACTCCAAATTTGCAATAAATACATAAATATCAGCTTGCCTAAAACCTAAATTACTCACAAAAGCATAACGTGTTCACATATCAAGATTCTATTTAAACTGCTTTTTAGATTTTAATTTGTAGGAATAATTGTCGAAAATGTTATCTGTAGAAAATGGTCTTAGGTGTACTTTTTTTACCTTGGTATTGATGAAATTTAAGATTAATTATTTCTTTTTTCTACAAATAAATGTAAAATAATTAATATAAATAATATTCATAAACATATAATGCTCCTGCTGACACCAAATTAGCAAAAATAAATAAATATCAATTCACCTAAAGCATAAAGTGTTCACATATTAGGATTCCATTTAAACTTTGCTTTTCAGATAATTTCATTTAATACTATACATACATACATACATACATACATACATAATACATTTAATTATAGATTTATAGAAATAAGAAAATAAGATAAGAAAATAATAAGAAAATAAATATCACGTAAAGATGAAATGATCTACAATAGCATAAAGTGTTCACATATTCTTTTTAAACTTTGCTTTTCAGATTATTTCACTTGTAGGAAAAATTGTTGAAAATGTTATTTGTAGAAAATTGCCTTAGGCAGACTTTTTTATATTTGTGTGTTTTGCAAATTTTTTACTTAAGACTAAATATATGAAAAATACATGTTTTCATATATTCTGTGTCTTCACACAGAAAAGACACTGTGATGATTCCCATGGACAGCTGACTGAAAACCAGACGTGTGCCGGGTTTCATGAAAACGTCAACGACTGCTTTCATGAGGCATTTTATTTATGCAAAAAGCAAAGCTGTAAGATTGATTGAGTTTTTTTTTTTTTTTTTTTTTTGCCTTGCAAGTTCTGCCATTTCCTTTTGGTTACACTTGAAAGCCCTCACATACTTCCCTACATCTGTAGTACAGAGGCAATTCCTGTCCCTAATTAGTGAACTACACCAGTAAGAGAGCGACGATCACACAGCATATAGATATAATTACATCCCTTGGAGTCAAAGAATTCATACCAGAAAAAGGCTTTCAAAACGTCTTCACATCTAATGACACTTCTCTCCTGAATGCTTCTCTTCATAGATATGGGGCCAGGAAAGCTTTTGGGGTGATGTATTACCATCTTCATCTAGCACTGAAGGACTGTGAAATCAAACAGATGAAAGTACGAGAGGCATTCATACTTTTCAACAGGTATAAATCTCTGCAAATAAGTGTGGTGATAGGGACGCATCTGTCATTTTGCAGCACATACGAACGAAAGACTGAACTCCACATGACCCTGTCAGCCAAGCTTACCAAAAGCCTGTAAATATGGGCTGTTTCTTGCGCACACATGTGCAAATATATATAAATAAATAAAAACCCACCTCTATACACATTAGCGGTGGTCTAACGGAGCTTAAGCCCAGTGGGGGTGAGACAACGCGAGTGAGACAGATTGTGGAGCTCTAGCGGAGGCTGAAGATGTGTCAGTGAGGTCATGCGGGAGTGTGAATGCTTGCACACAGGATTCTCGCTGGATTTATGAGGCGGCTGCAGGTTTGGGACTGCACAGGCTCTCGAGAACCAGCACGATTTTTTAGCACTTGCGGGTTCGGAGCCAAAACCCTGGGATTTGCGTAGGTTTGAGAGTGTGTGTGTGTAGAAGACACTATGCATGCACAAAATACTGTATTTGAAAAATAATTCAAAATCGTTTCTGCCAAGGTTATTATCGTTTAACTAAAATAAATAAATAAATAAATAAATAAATAAATAAATAAATATGTAAATAAAAATTAAAATGTGTTAATTGAAAAGTAAAGCCAAAATAGTACAAAAAATATTTTATATAAAAATAGATATAATATAATGGATATATAATAAAAACTATAATACCATAACATAAGTTTTGGATATTGTGTACAATTCATCTGAGCTCTTTATGAAAAAAAAAAGAAGAAGAAAAAAAAGTAATTATTATTATTGTTTTTTTTTTTTTATGAAAGCAAAAATTACTTTCTCTGCCTTTGACAATTTTATGCTGACCCACTTTTTGCCGTATGGGTGATGGAATGATATATGATATGATAAAATCAAGCTCTGGCCCTATGTCATTTGAGTATACAACTAAACTAAACTAAACTAAACTAAAAGAAAATCTATATAAAAAAAAATGTGTTACTTGCTAAATAGTAAAAAATATATATATTTGGTATAAAATACTAAAGCTAAAATAAAAGACAAATATTACAATAAATACTTTAAATAAAAATACTAAAGCAAAAAAGCTAAAATTAAAATGGAAAATATAAAACCAACATTTAAAATATTAATAAAAACCTATAACAGCATATAAAAAAAAAAACATTTAAATAAGGCAGGTTCTGGATATTGTGTATAAATCATCTAATTTGAAAACTATTTCATGAAAATGAAAATACTTTCTCTGCCTTTGATACTTTTTATGCTGACCCACTTTTTGCTGTATGGTTGATGAAATGATATGATATGATAAAATCAAGCTCTGGGACTATATTATTTGCGTATACACACAATACTGTTTCAAAGTTGAATCAAACTTGTGTTTCTGGCAAGGTTATTATTAAACTAAAAGCAAATCTATTAAAATTCTAATATAAAATAGTAAAGATAAAATAAAATATAAAATAAAATATAAAATATAACTATTACAATAAATACTTTAAATAAAAATATTAAGCAAAAAAGCTATAAAACCAATGAATTTAAAATATTAAATATTAATATAATACATTTAAATAAGGCAGGTTCAGGATATTGTGTATAAATCATCTAATTTTGAAACTTCATGAAAATACTTTCTTTGCTAAATGAAAAGTGTTAAATGAAAAGTAAAGCAAATAAATAAATAAATAAATAAGATATTAATGTGAAATATAAAATAAAAGCTAAAATACTTTTCAATTCTAAAATACTTTAAATAAAAATACTAACTGGAAATAAATAAAAACTAAACTAAAACAAAACTGAAATAAAAATAAATTGAATAAATTTGTAATTTATTTAAATTTATAATAAATAATTTAATTAATAATTAATTACAAAGGCACAAACAATTTAGATATAATATAGCATATAAATAACATTAAAATAACACACGTTCCTGATATTGTTCCTGATAATTCATCTGAGCCCATTACACTCATTATACTTGTATTTATACATTATAAATATTTCATGAAAATGTCAATACTTTCTCTGCCTATGACTCTTTTTATGCTGTCACAGTTTTTGCTGTACGGGTAATTAAAAATTTTATAAAATCATGTTCCAGCCTATATTATTTCCAGCTGAATATGGCATTTTACTTTGAAACATGTCAAATAATGGAAATTGGGAATGGCATTTCTTTGTTGTTTATGTCAAAGTGAAATTACAATTCACACACTGATCTCACTGAACACAACTTATATTAAATCAAAATAATAAACATGATTTCCTTTTTCTTTTTCTACTTTCCATTTTCATTCATGTCAAAACTACTGGATAATGTTACCAATTTTTAGCTTACACTGTTTTTCTACAGTCAGGTCCATAATGAAATGCAAACGTTATGATTCAAAATGAATTCAATCATATCCCAAAGGACAAAATCAAACTCTATACTATTTTTTCCTCTCCGAATATGCCGTTTCACTCTGAAAAACCTTCCAAAAAACAGTTTCATGTTGACTTTTCGTTTTGGGAAAAACCTTCTTCCAACTCTCACAACAAGACACCGTATTTGAGAAGGCAGGGATGTGTTTGCCTCATTGTATCTGAAGTGCGCTGATGCACAATGCTGGACTAAACGTGGCTGCATTTAACCAAGCGAAAACGTCCTCAGGCTTTGTTCAAGAACACAAAGACATCGTAAAACTCTCGTATTCGCAATACCTGGCCATCAGACAAACAACAATTGTCACTTCTAGGCTGCCTGGTATCTGGCATGGAGTAAAACACAGTGGACTTAACCGCATCCATATGTGTGCATGCTGAAGACGTTGCAATGTCTACGCAGAGACGTGTCACCATAAAAGAATGGACTGAGCACTATCACACAGAAATAGAAATTAATTCTCTGCACGCAATGCTCATCTTCCTGAAACGGCATTCGCTTCTCTAGAGATGAGCCAGAGCAGGGGAACAGAACAAGACAAAAAGACAGAAAACCAACTAGAAAGGCAGAACACAATCTGATTACACCAAACCCTTAGAGAACAAACATCAGTCATAGATGGAGAGAGATTTTAGCGCTTGGCTCTATCTCCATCATCTCCTACATAAACAAGAAGTGTCCATCTTCATAATACGGCCTCTGTTTTCAATGTCAGGCCTCCTGCAGCCCAATGTGGAATATAGCTTTTGCCTCTTTTTTTGTCTATAATTCAGTTTGTCTCGAAATAAGTGGTTTAACACTCACCGGTAGAAGGGATGGAGGCTCTCTCCATTCTTCCCATTGTCAGTTCCTCTCCATCAGTTTGAAATGAAACTACTAGAAACAGGCATATGAGGATAACATCCATGGAGATGAAGCACACAACAGACCGATTCAAAAGAAAAGTGAAAGAAAGAATTTTTGGCAGCAATTTTTTCCAGGACATTTGGGATAGAAAGCAGCTTGCCAAAAATTCAATAAGCTCTGGATTCTGTCACAAAAATGCTTTTCCCCCCTATTTTATGAGATTTACTGATTGAGGAAGGTTAAAAAAAAAAAAAAAAAAATCACTGTTACTTTCTCAAACTATGTATGTTTTGTGCTCCTTTCATGTTCATCACACATTTCTGCCAATGAATAAAAAAGGTTATTGTAACTTTTTCATCTCACAATTCTGACTTTTTTTCTATGGATTGTGTGAGGCAAATTCTCAATTCTGACATTTTTTCTTAGACTTGTGAAATATAAACACAATTGGGAGAAATAATATCCGTATTGCAAGATATAACATTACAATTCTGACTTTTTTCTCAGAATTGCGTGATATAAACTCAAATACAATTGTGAGAAAAAGTCTGAATTGCGAGATAAAGACCCGCAATTCAGATTTTTTTTCTTGCAAATGCAAGTGTGTATCTCGCTATTCTGACTTTATTAGATTTGTGAGATATAAACTCACAATTGAGAGAAATAAAGTCTGAATTGCGAGACAAAAACGTGCAATTCTGACTTTTTCTTCAAAACATAAATGTATGTTTTGTGCTCCTTTCATTTTCATCACTATGGAAGCCCATTTCTGCCAATGAATAAAAAAATGACAAAAAGGTTAATTCTGACTTTTTTCTCTGGATTGCTTAATACAAACTTGTAATTCTCACTTTTTTTCCTCAGAATTGTGAGATGTAAACTCACAATTGCGAGAAAGTCTAAATTGCGAGACATAAAGTCACAATTCTGACTTTGTTTCTCAGAATTACGAGATATAAACTCCCAATTGCAAGAAATAAAGTCAGAATTGCGAGATAAAAACAAGCAATTCACACTTTTTTTCTAGCGAATGCAAGTTTGTATCTCGCAATTCTGACTTTTTTATTAGAACTGTGAGATATAAACTTACAATTGCAAGTTATAAAGTGTGAACAGCAAAATATGAAGTCACAATTCTGACTTTTTTCTCAGAATTGCGTGATATAAACTCACAATCGCGAAAAATAAAGTCTGAATTGTGAGACAAAAATGTGCAATTGTGAGTTTTCTTCACAACATAAATGTTTTGTGCTCCTTTCGTTTTCATCACAATGGAAGCCGTTTCTGCCAATGAATAAAAAATAAAAAAGGTTATTGTGACTTTATCTCACAATTCTGACTTTTTTTCTCTGGATTGCTTGATACAAACTTGAAATTCTTTTTTTTTTTTCTCAGAATTGTGAGATCTAAACTCACAACTGTGAGAAAGTCTGAATTGCAAGATATAAAGTCACAATTTTGACATTGTTTTCCAGAATTGTGTGATATAAACTCGCACTCCTGACTTTTTTCTCGCAAATGCAACTTTTTATCTGACAATTCTGACTTTTTTTTTTACTTGTATTTGCAACTTTATTTCTCAGATTGCTAGTTAATATCTCACAATTCTGAGAAAAAAAGTCAGAATTGTGAGATGTAAAATTTAAATTTAGTTGATGTACAAAATAAACTAAAACTAAAGTAAAAAATTAATCAAATCAATTTCCTCCTGACTTCTAGAAAAATTAAAATAAAATAAAAATTGGGAATTCAGTATGAATGTCATTAAATTGTTTGGCACATCAGGACAAAAAATTTAAACTAACATTTTTGAAATATTATATTTATTTATGCTATTTCCTCTGTAGAGTACAAATAAAGTAAAATAAATAAAATTAGTTTTTTTTTTAATAGTTGTTAACAGATATGGTGCCAATATACAGATATCCTTGTCCTTGAGTGTCTTATAACCATGATGCATAATTTTCTGTTTGTATTTCGAATATATTCACGCAGATTTAATATTCAAAAGGCAAGCAGTACGCCTTGATGCAACTTAAAGTATGTTAAAAAAAATGCCTGTTTTAATGCTGCTATAAGAACAAAATGACAAAACCCCATAATTACAAAAACTAAATTCATTAGAACTCTTTTCTACTCCATCCATAGGTATACACTACAACCTAAATCAAAGTCCAGCAATAACAAGCCACTCAAACAAATAAAATGCACATGACTGGAAAACATCTAAGCCATTCTGACAGAGCAAACACCCTGTGAGATTTGCGATTCAGCTTCAATGAGCTGAATATTTGCTCTGAAGCTGCTCTGAGCACAGTTATAAATGGATCAAGCAAAAACAGCCCAATAGCCAAGATGCCATATGAGGATTTAGCTTTTAAAATTCACTTAAACCAACAAGCCGCTCTCATATTATGTGCAGACTGCCCTTTTAGCAGTATATTTTGAGCTTTCCTCAAAGTTTCAGAGTAAGGACTTTTTCTCAGACATCTGTCAGTGTTTCTAGCTTCTGCTGAATGCTAACGCGTGCCTCATCACTCTCGGGTTTAACCTACATGACTGATAGAAGAGGGAAGTGTTAAATATTTGACTTTCCTTCATGAGTAAATTGGCTGTAACCATGAGGGATTTGAGGAGCGCAGAGTCGACGGATAAAAGCCATCCAAGTCTGCACTTAGTAATCCGCTGCTCTTAATGAGACTTTTCAAATGAATCTGCAACTTTGGGCCTGAAGACAAGTGTGGAGCTACAGAAGATGGTTTACTGAGCTCAGGTTCAGACGACAAACCTCCAAGCTCTGTCATTAAAGATTTATGGAGCCAATGTCTGACCCTACAACATTTTCTACATTAAAATTTTCTGTGTATACCATTTATAATTTTAAGGTAAAACATCTTAAAAATATACACTACAAGTTAAACGTTTTTGAACAGTAAGGTTTTTAATGTGTTGAAGTCTCTTCTGCTCACCAAGCCTGGATTTATTTTATTCAAAGTACAGCAAAAACAGTAAAAATATTTTTACTATTTGAATATATTTGTAAATATAACTAATTCCAGTGATTTCAAACCTTGCTCTACTCATTACTCTAGTCTTCAGTGTCAGATGATCCTTCAGAAATCATTCTAATATTCTGGCTTGCTGCTCAAAAACATTTATTATTATTATTATTATTATTATTATTATTATTATGTTGAAAACAGCTGAGTAGAATTTTGATTTGATGAATAGAAAGTTCAGAAGAACAGCATTTATCTGAAATACCTGAACAATTGATCAATATTTGATCAATTTAAAGCACCCTTGCTGAATAAAAGTTGTTATATATATATTATATATATATACACACACACACACACACACACACATATAAATTATATATATACACACAGACTCCAAGATTTTAAATGGTATAGTGTATAGGATATTTTCTATTCATCAAAGATTAACTTCTGAAGGATCATGTGACACTGAAGGCTGAAGAGTAATGTTGCTGAAAATGTAGCTTTGATCCCAGGAATAAATTACATTTTAAAATACATTCAAATAGAAAACAGTTATTTTAAATAGTGAAAATATTTCAAAATGTTACTGTTTTGCTGTACTTTGGCTCAAATAAATGCAGGCTTGGTGAGCAGAAGAAACTTCTTTAATAAACATAAAAAATCTTACTGTTTTTCGACAGGTGGTGCAATATAATGACTATATATATATATATATATATATATATATATATATATATAAATAAAAGAGAGAGAAAATGACTGGGATCAAGATGCAAACTAGCACCTTCTGCCTGAAAGCTACTGTAAGTCTGGAAGATATGACCTTAAAGTAAGAAAATATATTGATTTTAATTGTCTTATTCAGATCAGGTTTGGAATAAATTAGCGAATCATATTTGGAATAAAAAAAGGAAAATAAATAAATAAATAAAATAATAGGATAACATTTAGGCCACGGCTCTGACTTCCAATTTTCTAACAGTTTTGCGTCAGACCATCAGCAATTTGGCATAGAGACAGCAAAGAAAAGCAGCAGCAAAGATAAACAGGAATTACAGTCAGATAACATTTACTGGAGAGACATTTATTGAAGCAGAAGCTGAGATAAGATAAATAAAATAAATTTGAGGGACCGAAATGTCACACGACATGGGTTTGCACAGTAAACACAAAGAAAGACAGAGACTGAGAGAAAGCAAGCAAGAATGCAAGCAAAATGTTATCCAACATATTGTTGAATTCAATAACTATTTAAATATTCTGTCTAATAAAAAAATATCATAATGGTGGGCATTGGAATTGTCTTATTATGGATCTGCAAATTCTCCTTGACCCACAACTACAGAATCAGCAGAGGAAAAAAAAATACATAAATAAAATAAAAATGTAAAATCAATGTTTGGCCTTGGGTTGGTGAGACGTTTGAAGATTTCCATACTTGAAGATGTGCCAGTGTTCCAGATGGCCACAGTCCTACAGTAATCATTCCAGCTCAAATGGGAATGTGCTCAGATAAGCTGGTACTACTGATACGCCAAGTGTAACAAACTCCATAATCAAACAGCAAACGGATATCTAAACTCTCAAAGTGAACATTTGGGTTGTCCTGCCTTGAAAGGCAAAGCAGAAAAGAAATGCAGTACTTGCAAAAGAACGAGAAAATAATAATGAATGATTAGGATACGAAGATACATCACAAGAAAGTAATAATCTCTGAATTGCCGGTATAAAGTCACGCAGAGCTCTCGTTTGAATATGAAACTTTATATTTAACAAATAAAGAAAGACATTTATTACCTAGCAAGGCCATAACTGTGGAAAGCACAACGGGGATCAGAAAGTTGAAGATGAAATTATGTTGGCCTTGGGTTTGCTTGCTTTCTAAACTGCTCTCTGTATTTCAGCCAGGTCAGCAGTCCGATTTGATCACAGAAGAATGACATTTGAAGAATTTTAAGGCCTACGTGCCAATGTATTCAAGCTTTCCAAGGTAGCCAAAAGAAATGCCTTGCAGCTATGCATCACCATTTCCTAAAAATATAAAACTTAACCACAAAAGAGGAAAATCTGAAACGTAAATAAAGTGATGAGATTGAGAAACCTCAATCCATTCAAACTCAAAATTGCTCCCTGTGAAAAATTTATTGAGTGCAGCCACAGAGAGACCTCCTAGCATAAACTTCTGCTTCCTAAATCGCTGCTGTTTATTTAGCCTGAATGGTTCGGCGAGCCTTTGTGTGTGTCCACAATCCTCTGGCGGCAGTTACGAGATACTGATTCATCCCTTTTAGAGGTCACTAAAGTCAAGAAGAACTTTCTGCAAAAAAAGTAGCAAATTAATGGGCCACCATGACCCCAGTCCACTCCGAAAACAACAACTCCAGCATATTAGGTCACAAATTCGGATTGGACTACTTTCCAAAACAGGACTCAAAATATACAGTTGAAGTGAAAAGTTTACATACAGCTTGCAGAATCTGCAAAATGTTAATTATTTTACCAAAATAAGAGAGATCATACAAAATGCATGTTATTTTTTATTTTGTACTGACCTGAATAAGATATTTCACATAAAATTTGTTTACATATAGTCCACATAAGAAAATAATAGTTGAATTTATAAAAATTACCCTGTTCAAGGTAATTTTAGTAATTTTTTTTTTGATAGGGCCTAGTTGTTCTTGTTTGTCCTAAACAGCTAAACTGCTAATCTTAAGAAAAATCCTCAGGTCCCACAAATTCTTTGGTTTTTCAGCATTTTTGTATATTTCAACCCTTTCCAACAATGACTGTATGAGTTTGAGAGCCATCTTTTCACAGTGAAGACAGCTGAGGGACTCATATGTAACTATTACAGAAGGGTCAAATGCTCACTGATGCTTCAGAAGGAAACGCAATGCATTAAGAGCTGGGGGTGAAAACTTTTGAACAGAATAAAGGTGTGTATATTTTTCTTATTTTTTTCATTTAGTACTGGCCTTCAGAAGCTACAGAAGATACTTACATGTTCGCAAGAATACAAAATAAGTTACATTTGCCCTAATCTTCAAATTCAAAAAGTTTTCACAAAGAGCATCAGTGAGCATTTGAACCTTCTGTAATAGTGGCATACGAGTCCCTCAGTTGTCCTCAATGTGAAAAGATAGATCTCAAAATCATACAGTTATTGTTGGAAAGGGTTCAAATACACAAAAATGCTAAAAAAAAAACAAAGAGTGGGACCTACAATTTGTTTCTGAAGAATAGTGGGCAGTTCAACTGTTTAGGACAAACAAGAGAATTATAAACAACTATCACTTAAAATAAATAAATAAATAAATAAACAGTTGTGGATTATCAGGTGTCAACACAGTATTAAGAATCAAGTGTATGGAAACTTTTGAACGGGGTCATTTTTATAAATTCAACTATTGTTTGCTCTTGTGGACTATATGCAAACATCTTTCATATGAAATATCTTATTCAGGTCAGTACTAAAAAAAAATAACATGGATTTTGGTAAAATAATTAACATTTTGCAGATTCTGCAAGCTGTATGTAAACTTTTGACTTCAACTGTATGAAGCACCAATTTAACTAACCTTATCTTCTCAGGTAAAACTGCTTTCAGGGTTTTTGCAGGCACTTTCACCATCCCAGAGTTTGTATGGACTGTGGTGCTGAGTGAGACCTCCGGTGCACCGTCAGCAGAGCTCTCCGAAACTAATAATCTGAAACGAACATGGACTTGTGATTCTGCTGTGTAGGTTATAATGTTTGAGTTTCCAGCCTTGTTGCTGCATCGACGTAAAGCAAATCCAGGGCTGTTTACATTGGCTGCGCTTGACCAAAGAAAACACGCTGGACGTGATTGAGTGCCATATGACAAGCTGTGGTATATGGCAGCCTGTTTGTGTACATGTATGTGGGCACCTTGAGGTCATCCAATGTTTTACCCTATGCTTCCAGCAACTGTTTCTTAGCACTAAGTACATATAAAGAACCTGAAAATGCTCAAAGTTCCCATAAGACATTGTGTTAAAAGCCTTTCTACGGAAATTATGGATTCCTGAACACCACACTCCATCTTCAGCCAGACCAGAGCTGGACCGGAGGGGACAGGCAACAATAAATTAACCAGTCAGCAACTACAACCCAAACAAAGGCTTACTTCGGCCCACGGTTTACATTAGGGCTTACAGTACAAAGACTCCTGCCTTTGAAACTCCTGTGAGACACAAAATGAGACTCAATTCTTACTTTTAACTATGCAAGACTATTTTTAACACACAATGGAAGAGGATGCAAACCATGGACAGCTGTGGTCATCATTTACATTTATTAATATGGGAAAAAATGGTTATGCACGCTTGGAATAACATAAATGATGACAGAATATTAATTTTAAAAAGTATTAAAAGTATTTCTTTCACCAACTAGTAGTTGGGATAGATCACCCAAAAATGAAAATTCTGTCATTAATTAATTACCCTCATGTCGTTCCAAACCCGTAGGATCATTTCCAGATCACAAATTACGATACTGAACTGACACGTACAAGGACAAGAAAGGTAGTAAGGACATCCATCAAATAGTCCATGTGACATCAGTGGTTTAATCATAACATTATAAAGCTACGAGAATACTTTTTGAGTGAAAAGAAAACTAAAATATGACTTTATTCAACAATTTCTACTCTTCTGTGTCTTCGACACATGTTGATGAAAGTACCACAGCGTATGTGGTAAATGCAAATTTAACTAAAATCATCCAAATTTGACCTAAAATACACAAGTAGTCCCAACCAGTCCCAGCCTGTAATGAAAAACAAAACACTATATTTGAAAACTAAAAGCAGTGAAAGCAAGAGAAAAGCAAAACAAAATAAAAATAAAAAGCCATTCCTACTTCTGTGGGCAAATGTCTGCCAAAAAGATACAGAGAGAAAAACAGCAAAAAATAAAAAGGAATGAAAAAAATAAATGAGGGACAGACTACTGGAAGTGAAACAGAGTGTGGGAATATTACAACCTTTTTAGTTGGTGGTGTTTTCCTGTATTCTTGGCTTACTCTCTGAGCATCTTAGTTTGTTGCAACCTTTGCAGCTTTCATATAAACTACTAACAAATAACATGAGCGCTTTCCACTACATTTGTTTTTTTTACTCCTGTGTGTGTTTAAACATACTTCTAAAAAAAAAAAAAAAAAAAGATATTCCCCTCACGTTGTTTTAATTTTGTCATGTATGCTACATTGCTGGAATTACAGTTAAATCAGAACGACAGCTCTACAGTACAAAAACATCACAGCGCTGAAATACTGCTGAAGTGGCAACCAACTCTGACATTATAGAAAAATGGAGCCGTTCCACTCTAAACAATATTAGCATTCATGTCAGGAGAGGATGCCTTCATGGTTCGGCTGCAGCACTTTAATAACTCCAATGTGCTACAACAAAGACATGGGAAATGGACCATGATTACACACAGAATACAGAATACTGCAGAAAATTTGCAATGAAATTTGACATTTTGAGTGTTCCCAACTAATTTCTTAATTGTTTTCAGTAACATTTGACTAAATGTTGTTTACGGCTGAAACTGGATCAAGCAGCGGATCTTCGTGAACCAAATTTGTAAACAAAAATCAAGCTAAATGAAAGATTCTACTTGGCAACCGCAGAAGCGTTTCCTTTATTACATACAGTTTTATAAAGTGGTATAAAAGCAAGTCATTGGGACATGTCCATATTGTAAACAGCGGCTATGAGAAGGGCACAAAATTCAAAGGACTGTAATAATGCTGTGAAAACTAGATGGTGGGTTGGAGCAAGATGAGAGAAAACAGCTGTAGAGAATACAACTTTTTCCTGTGCAAATTAGCATAAACAACAAAATATACACACGTGAAATGAGAGAGTGGGTTTACCCCGCAGACGTCTCTGATCATTAATCACACTGCTTAAACTGCCTCTTTGTTATGATAATGAACATGAATTCATATTTCTCCTCTCCCCCTTGGTTTTATAGAAATGAGTGCTTAGCGCAGCTAAGAGATCTGTGGAGAACGAGTTAAGTACCAAAGGCCTTAATCTGAACCTTTAGCAATCATTCATTGAAACCTTTCAGTTTACATACTCAAAGTTCATCAAGGTTAGATCACAGGTGGTCTCTTTAAATTACATAGAGCTGATTGCTGCCGGGATTTATTTAGCTCCTTTGAAACAAAATAGTTCAGAATTGCTATGTAGCTTTACAAAGACTTCCAGAACTAAAAACTTCCTAACCACCCAGGTGATTTAAATCTACATATTGTTTTCTGTGAATGGCTGAACAAGATATTTTCACATCATTTTATAGCATAGTGTACCAGGGATGTAACGATATTATCAATATCGTTACATCGCGATGGCAAAACGGTCTCAATATTATTATGGTCACAAAGATATGAAACAATAGTCTTCCAGGCAAAAAGTGTAGTTTTTACTCTAAACTTTTTATTCTAACATAACAGGTCTTATCAGCCTGTGATATATATTGGTTCATTTAAACATAGACATTTCACTTTCTATACATATATTTTTCATGTCTGTAAGGCAAGTATTCACAGAGTTTCAAAGGTTTGTGCTTAAGTTCTCAGAGAATGAGACGGCAGAAAGCGGTTATTCAACTATTAGGGGGCAGCCCTATATGTTTTTACGATAATGAGGGAGAAAAAAAATAAAAATAAATGTCAGGGCATGTCAAAATTTCTCTAGGCCCTCAGAACCCCCTAGGGGGTCAAGATGTTAAATTAAGATGAACTAAAATGTCATTTAGAATTTTTCAATTAGATTTTTTTTTTACACTATCAGGCAAGTGTTTGGAAAAAATATGATTTTTAAATCTCTTATGCTCACTTTGTCTGCATTCATTTTATCAAAAGTACAGTAAAAACAGTGATACTGAGAAATATTATACTTTAATTTAACAGCTTTCTATTTTAATATATTTTAAAATGTAATTTATTCATGTGATGCAAAGCTGAATTTTCATTACTCCAGCCTTCAGTGTCATACGATCCTTCAGAAATCATTCTAATATCCTAATGTGACCCTGGACCACAAAAGAAGGGTACATTTTTTAAAAGTGAGATTTATACCTAATTTAAAAGCTGAATAAATAAGCTTTCCATTGATGTATGGTTTGTTAGGATAGGACAATATTTAAAAATCTGAAATCTGAGGGTGCAAAAAATTTAAATACTAAGAAAATCGCCTTTAAAGCTGTCCAAATGAAGTTCTAAACAATGCATATTACAAATCAAAAATTAAGCTGACATATTTACAATATAGAACTTCCAAAATATATTCATGGAACATAATCTTTACTTAATATCCTAATGATAAAGAAAAATCGATAATTTTATATACCCATATACCCATGCTACTTAAGACTTAAGGTTTTGCGGTCCAAGGTCACATTTGTTGCTCAATTATTACTGGTGATCATTTATATATCAAGGTAAGGTGGGAAACAGTCATGTTCAACAACATTACTGATTTTGTTGTGCAAGAACCTTGACTAACATTACAAGTGGATTTTAGGGGAAAAAAATAAAACATAAGTGCAGCATGTGGCCCATTTACAAGTAAACAAAAATTCCTAAAAGCAGTTTCAAGCAAGAAAAAACACCAAACTAAAGTGCAACCCCTGAACACGTTTCCCTTGAATGCAGCCAAATGGATGCATGGTTCAGCGATCGTGCCATTTAGCTCAAGCAAGAAATGTAAAATGGCAGCACAGCCTCAGGAGGACTCTGCATCTTCAGGAGAGTGAGAAAGATGCTGCATGTGAGAAGTGCCCTTTAAAACGCCACCTCAAGGACCATCAGTATTTGCGGAGCAATGCAGTGCAAGATCAATAAAGACAGAAAACATTTCACAGCAAACATCACGTCAGCATGGCCTTGATTCATCGCGCAAGTCTTTAAAGGAAGGTCACAAATCTAATTTCGACCTCCAGACGCTCTGCTCGCTGAACGAGTAATTACATGAGTGGGCGAGTTGGCTGAGCATAATGCTAATTGATAATTAGGGAGTGAGAAATTATGAGTAGAAACAATAAAATGAACGAATCTGCAAGTAATACATCTAGAGGAGTAACATACTCCTCTGGTAGAAGACAAAAAGCTTTTGCTGTGGTAGTTTATCACAATAAACACATTATAAATTCAGATTATAAATAAATTATATGCATGCATTACAGAAAAAACTGAATTCAGGTTTGAATAAAAAAAACTAGAACACAAAAATCTAAACTAATTTAAAGGAGAAATTTAAAAATTTACAAATAATACTCATTTCCTTGTCATCTAAAATGTTTATGTCATTCTTTTTTCATTCATAAAGACGTTATGTTATGTTGAGGAACCTTCCCATATAGTGGACTTCTATGGTGCCTCAGAGATTGAAGCTGCATTTTGGGAGTTCAAAGAGCTCTAAATGATCCCAGACGAGGATGAAGGGTCTTATCTAGTGAAACAATCAGATATTTTCTAAAAAAAAACAAGCAAAAAAAAAAAAAAAAAAATTAAATATATATATATTTTTTTCCTCCAACTTCAAAATCGTCCTACATCGCTGCACAAGTACCAACCCAACATGTAAAGAAGCCCTTTCCAAAAAAAAAAAAAAAAAAAAAAAAAAAAGTAAAACAGCTATGTAGGAGGATTTTGAAGTTGGAGAAGAAAATGAGATGGGAGTTTTTCAACATACCCTAACTGTCATGAACCAGAGTTGACGCGGAGCTAGATAAGACAAGAATTTGAGGATAAAAGGTATATAAATTGTCAATTTTTTTTAGAAAATAACCAATTGTTTTGCTAGATGCGACCCTTCTTCCTCGGCTGGGATCATTTAGAGCCCTTTGAAGCTGCATTTAACCTGCATTTTGAAAGTTCAAACTCAGAGAAACCATAGAAGTCCACTATATGGAGAGAAATCCTGAAACATTCTCCTTAACAAAACAATTTCCTTACGACTGAAGAAAGAAAGACATGAACATCTTGGATGACAAGGGGGTGAGTAAATTATCTGTACTTCTCCTTTAAATCCCCCAAAAAAGCCCCCAAAGTTTCTTTCTGTCAGAACAAAGCCATTGCCATTATATATTACGTGTTTATTTCAACACTGAATGAGTTCATTCAAAGGTGAAGCAAGCGTGTCAGATATCCAGGTCAGCCAAATCCAATCAACCCCACATGATCATCTCCATCGTACTAGATATCTCCAAATTATCAACGGATCACCTCCGCTGCAGTGTGGTTGTGTGGGAAGAGCGAGTCTCGTGTTTCCAGATGCATTAACTCAAGTCTAAGGGTAGACAGCAGAGGAGAGAGGCGCTCAGACACAGTAACCACAGAGCACTATATATAGAGGAGCAGTGACAGATCACTGGATCTGCGCTCTCTTATGTGTAACTCTGGGAAAAACAAACACTAAAGCCTTGCAACGCTTCTCACGCATCTCTCTGCAAACTAAACGGCAGCTGAAAATACATAAATTAAATCAGACAAGGAAAAGGAAGAGATACAAAAGAAATACATCTTGTTATATCTCAAACATTCTGCTTACACCATAAGATCTTTTTTGAACAGTCATTTGAGCATCTTTTATTAAATTAGTTTAAACAGGTTCACCTTTGAAACTATGTTTTTAGATGACATTACTAAGCCCTCCTATATATATCAGGCCCTCAAGCTCTACAAAATAAATAAATTAATAAATAATAATAAAACAAAATAAAATATAACATTTATTTACTTATTTTATCTCTAAAACTACCCACCTAAATGTTGAAGTGAAATATTTTGAACATAAAATATAAAAATAAACATGCAATATTATTATAAAAAATACACATATAAACAAACATACAATTATATATTATATATTATATATTATATATATATATATTATATATATATATATATATATATATATATATATATATATATATATATATATATATATATATATATATATATATATATACACATATACATATACACACATACACACACAATTATTATTATTATTATTTTTTTTTTCTTTTTTTTTAGTTAAAATTATTCCACCTCTAAAATTACTTTCCTTCTTGAATGAAATTGTATATTTCACCCCACCTAAATTTTAAGTGAATATTTTAGAAATAATACATTTTATAAAATAAATATGCAATATGATTATATAAACACATATTATTAATAGATTATTCTACCTAAAACTACTTTCCTTTTAGGATGAAAACAAGTTTTTTTTTTTTTTTTTACTTAAATAAATAAAATAACAAAACAGAACACATATGCAACATTAAAATGTATTTATAAGTAAAAAAATAAGCAATATTACTATACAGACAAACATATTTATTATTATTATTATTATTAAAATGCGTCACCTCTGAAACTACTTTTTCGAGCCCTCAAGCTCTGCATTTTTTAAGTGAATAAACTGTCAATAAAATAAAACAATGCTTGAAAATTTGTTTTATTAACATTGGAAATGCATTTACTTAGTAAAATCAAATAAAACATAAAATATAAAATAAAACACTCTTTCACTGAGAATAAATTAATGTTTATTAAAACTAATAATGAATAATAAATTAATGTTTGTTAAAATAAAACTAAATTAAACTAAACTAAACTAAATTGATCTAATGTTTCAACTCTTGTTGAGTTTATACAATGTGGCAATGGCATAAGACAGCACTGGAGACCCCTCCACCTCATCCTGATCCCTTTACTCCCTTAGGAAACACCAATATAAATTTGGGTCCTTTCGCACATTGTGATCGTCTCTGAATCTGTTAAATGTCACGGCTAGTGCTGTGCCCTTTTGAAAGAACTGTGAATAAGAAAGAGGGCAAAGGGTGATGCGCCCGAACGCACAAAAGGGTCACTGCTTACGCTGACCTCAACGACACAGAAACTTTCAATTTATATATGCATCTAAAAAGCATAGCGTTTTCCCCAATTCAAATTCCAATTCGTTTTTAAAAGTGACCAGCAAACAAGACAAAAACAGACAATAGAATTTTTTTGGCAGCCATTTTGATTCTTGAAGCAGCTATACAGAGTAATACAAATGTGCTCCTGGTGGGCAGGTGCTTCTGTACGGGATGATGCCTACAGAGCACCACTTCATCATACACTGACAGAAGGCATTAGAGCATACGCATACCATCTGCGTGTATGTGTGCATACGTGTCCATGTGTACACACAAGGCCATGTCATAAATTCACACCTGTTCCCTTAAACACAGCCTCATACACCCCGAGCTCAACTTAACACATGCTTCATTGACATACCAGGGCTTCCTTCCAACTGAACCACCCACACGGTAAACCACTTGACTTATCGAATACCACAGTGCTCTTATAGGAAAAATATGGAAAAAACATGCATAATTAAAGCAGAATTCCTTTGGACACTGAAGTCAAAATGCCCTTTCACTGATTTTCTTAGTGGTTTTAGAATCATTTTTCAAAACATTTCATCAAAGTTGTCATAAAACAACCGATGATTTTTTTTGATCCACTTTAAATGTTGAATACTGTATATTCTAGTATATGCAATTAGATTAAAAAAAGCAATATTATGATGTAACTTTTATGAAAGCCCATTTCTGCTGTGTAAGAAAAATAGGTATTAATAATTTTATAATTATGAGATCAATCTAAATTACTACATACCAAGTGATAATTATGAGATCCAAAGCAAAATTCTAAAATAATGAGACAAGTCAACTTTGTCATAATTGACTATGTGATAAAGATTTTTAGATGTTTTAATCTCATAATTACGATTTAGTATCTTAATTTCATAATTTTGAGGTTTTAATCTCATAATTACGATTAACTCAAACTCAATTTAAAATCTTAAAACTAAAAACATCAAAATTATGACAAATCATTTCAGAATTTTGATGTTTTAATCTCATAATTACGATTTAGCATCTCAATTTCAATTTAAAATCTTAAAACTTAAAATATCAAAATGACAACAAGTCAATTATCTTATAATTTTGATGTTTTAATCTCATAATCACAATTTAGTATCTCAATTTCAACTTAAAATCTTAAAACTTAAAATATCAAAATGATGACAAGTCAATTATCTTATAACTTTGATGTTTTACTCTCATAATCAAGACTTAGCATCTCAATTTCAATTTAAAATCCTAAAACTTAAAATATCAAAATGGTGACATCAATTATCTTATAATTTTGATGTTTTAATCTCATAATCACTATTTAGTATCTCAATTTCAACTTAAAATCTTAAAACTTAAAATATCAAAATGACAACAAGTCAATTATCTTATAATTTTGATGTTTTAATCTCATAATCACAATTTAGTATCTCAATTTCAACTTAAAATCTTAAAACTTAAAATATCAAAATGGTGACATCAATTATCTTATAATTTTGATGTTTTAATCTCATAATCACTATTTAGTATCTCAATTTCAACTTAAAATCTTAAAACTTAAAATATCAAAATGACAACAAGTCAATTATCTTATAATTTTGATGTTTTAATCTCATAATCACGATTTAGTATCTCAAATCATCAAAATTTATCATCAATTTAAAATCTTCAATTTAAAATCTTAAAACGTCAAAAATCGGAGTCATCATTTTAATGTTTTAATCTCATAATTATGATTTAGTATCTCAATTTCAATTTAAAATCCTAAAACTTCAAATATCAAACTGATGACATCAATTATCTTATAATTTTGGGTTTTTTAATATCATAATCACGATTTAGTATCTCAATTTCAACTTAAAATCTTAAAACATCAAAATTCGGAGTCATCATGTTAATCTTTTAATCTCACAATTACGATTTAGCATCTCAGTTTCAATTTATAACCCCAAAACTTATCAAAATGGTCAATTATCTCATAATTTTGATGCTTTACTTTAATAATCATGACTTAGTATCTCAATTTTAATTTAAAATCTTAAAATCTTAAAACATAAAAATTCTGAGTCATAATTATAATGTATTCATCTCAGAATTATGATTTAGTATCTCAATTTCAACTTAAAACTAAAACTTCAAATCAAATCAATAATCTTATCTTGATGTTTTAATCTCATAATTGGCTTAGTCATAATTATGAGATATAAAGTTGAAAGATATTTAGTATCTCATTTTCAGCTTTTAATCTCATGACTAGGCATCTAAAATTCTACTTCTAAATCTCATACATTTCTTAGTATCTCAATTTCAACTTTAAATCTTATAATTATATTGATATGTATATATCAATATATCTATTATAATTTAGAGTTATTTTGACTTTTTATACCATAATAGCTCATATGTCTCATAATTCAAATTTTTATTTCATAATTATGACTTAGTATCTCTGAATTTTGGCTTTCTCCCACTATTTCATATGCAGCATATTTTGTTTATATACTTTACACTGTTATATAGTATTTTGAGTCTTACAGCTGCTCTATGGAAAGATTGTTTTTCATATTTCTATGCCTTGATGATTTGTCCCATAACACATTTTGAATACCAAAACTACAATTCAATGAACTGTAACACATATTTAAAAGGATTAAAAATTGGTAGAGCTTTCCCCTTGTATTCCACAAAGCCATGCAAAAATGTTGTCACAATGCTCCTCACACGTTTACTTTATTAGCTTACCAACAACGCTGTTTGCACTGTGGAAAAACAGTGAAATTGCCAAGTCCTCAGGAAAGACATTTTACAGCTTAATGCTGAAGAATAAACATTGTGATCTCATTCTGAAAGGTGCGTATGCCAAACGTGGTGCACTAATTGTATCTAACTTCAGTATCTGTTACTGAAAATGAGCCTATTAACTTGTTCCAGAAAATGAGCTAATAAAACGGCATTTTCCACATAAAGATAAACTGATTACACCATAAATGCAATAGCTGCCAGTGCCAACGTTATATGTGAGTGCTAAATGTTAAAAACCTACATTCATTGTAATGCAGGGTCGACCTGCTCTAAAAACTCAGTTTTAGACTAAGAGTTACAGATATAGCTTGAAAACCTGCGGCAATCTGTGAGTATTAAATATGAAACATCTCAGCGAGCATACTTTGATTGGCTGTGAGCGTGGAGGCTTTTTTAAAAGGGTGAGCAATGACCAAAAGCATCCTAGAACTCTACCAGGACTCTCAATAAAAATCCCCCAAGAGCTTTGGAGGGAGACGCTGCCAAAGGCGCTTAGATTGCAGCTCCCTGTTAACTCAACATGTGCTTATGCACTTAACTCATTTTCTCTCCTTCTCATGTTTGTGCGCATGCGCACACTTAAGGGAGCTGCCTACCTAGACTGCATTTTAGACATCAGTCACCCAAATGCAGGCCAGTTTAATTATATGCTGCCTCTTGTTTTAGACAAATTCTAAAGCAGCAGAGCATATTTCCTATATTTACTCATCCTACCATTGGCTTAGCAACATGATATTGTCAAACTATCGGAATTGAATGATTTAAGTCAAATATCCCTCATGGAGCACTATTTGTGTGCCACACGGCCATTATTCATACAGTGCTGAAGAAGAAGAATCTATGACAGTCAGGATGCAGACAGTCTAATCAGCTCATTAGGTTTTAAACAGCTTTAAATTACGTCCAACATGCCAGTAGTTCATAAGCAAAATGCTTCCAAAGACAAGGCTTTGATTTCCTCCAAGATTTCCTCAAATGCAAGTGTGATTTTTCTCAAAAACAATTTTAATACAACCACAAAAACAGAAGAATACAAACAATGTGCAGGGGTAATGGAATCACGGCTCTAATAGAAAGAGAGCAAAGAGCTCATTATGCATTCACAGCAGATATGTCTGTCTGGCTATCATTACGGCAGTGAGACAGCAGAGGTGTGAAGAATGTGTAGCCAGACCATTACACTGCAATCTAGGCAAAAGGCCGTTAGCATGTGAATGTTTACCACGATATGGAAAAATACTTTTTTGTGACACTGGGTAACCGTTTTAGGGGATAAAAAATTGCTACTAGAAGTTAAAGAGACAGTTCACCCAAAAATGAACAGTCTGTCATTAATTTCTCACCCTCATGTTGGAAGACCTTTGTTCATCTTCAGAACACAAATAAAGATATTTTTTATGAAATTCAAGGGTTTTCTGACCTTGCATAAACACATTCAATGCTCAGAAAGGTAGTAAGGACATTGTTAAAATAGTCCATGTAAAATCAGTGGTTCAGCCATCATGTTATGAAGCAATGGCAATACTTTTTGTGTGCAAAGAAAACAAAAATAACTTTATTCAACTATTTCTTCTCTTCCATCTATAATATTCAACAATCTGGACATGAAGCCTCACCGAGATCCACATATCTCTGGGACTGAATGATAAAGGGCCTTGAATATAAAGATTCAGAAAGAAAAGTTTAAGTAGAACTAGAATTTATAATCATATTTTGATATCTTTAATAATTCTTGAGTTATAGAAATGCAAACTTTGGGGAAAAAATATACTTATGGAACTCAGGTGTGTTCAATGCAGTTGCCTTGTCAAAAGAAAATGAGATGCATCTCTAGATTCAACATTAATTGTTCTTCAGACATTCTACTTCTTCGTATCATATTTTTGCAAAGTGACCCACATTTGGTTTTTGACCACTGAAAATGTGTACAATTTAATGATTTACTCCTGGAACTATATTGAAATTCCAATATCTCTGGAACAAACCATATAGGGCCTTAAAAAAGTAGATTTCAGTTTGTTAAAAAGCAATATCTAAAAGGTTAAGATATCTTTAATACCTGAGTTACAGTCATGCAAACTTGAAACTTGAAAAAAACTTAAAAAGTGCTGTTTGCCCCACTTTTGAACAGTCACCATTGGCACATAATGCAACAAAGATTGCTAAAGTCAATCTCAGTGTAGAAATAACATTTCTGAAGTCATTTTACCCCCTTGTAATTTGGCTTTCTCAGGTAAAAATGAACCCCCACTCTACGAATAGGGAATTACTCAGTAAAAATTCATCCATGACAATTAATATTTTTGCTTTCATCACTTTACATGTCTATCTTTCTTCAGAAAAAATTAGCAAAATTAAAAATTTGAGAACTTCTATTCAGAACTTCAATATTGGCCATGTATACACTTCAGCTAAATTCAGTTGTCAGTTCACCTTTTACTCCTTAAATCGCATTCTGTACATACATAATTAACTAAAATACAGGAGTGACAACCGTATTCGACAACCACATTAACTCCCGAAAAATACAGGTAGTGACAACCACGTTTACGGAAATTCTATGCAGTGTGTACGGAACCAAACTGAACAACTAGTTGTTAATGACGTATCTAAACTCACATCTGTACGTGAGATGCAAGAAAATAACGGTGAAAGAAGTCTTATCCTTAGCTTGGACACGGGGCTAGGCTAGTTGCGTTCACGAGCCCTGCAGTGAAGTGTCAGCGTTGCCAGATCTTCAAAGAAAAAACAAAAACAAACAAACAAGGACAAGCGCAAAAAAACAACAACAGTAAAACACCTAAATGCTTTGTGTTTTATAACACCAAAAAAAAAAAAAATCATCTCTCATATCCACCACAGACAACTTTATCAACTCTATAAAGTGCCTAGCTTTTTTAGCTAAGACCAAATAACATGCCTAAAAGCGCTTGTAAATACAAGGACATGGCAACACTGCAAGACAGCGCTCTCTAAAGCAGCCTCCTGAGCATAAACAAAACACAGCACATTTATCAGTGGTAGTTTAGTTAAAATCACGTCTTTAGCCAAAAAATGGCAGATACTAAATGGCTAAATTCTCATTCACTCCTGCAAGATGGCAAAATGTTGCTTTCGTTAGAAATGCAGGAGTGGCTGTTCTGTACACACATGGAACAATAATTTACGGGACTCACTCCCGCATTTAAATGCGGTTGTCACTCCTAAAACTTGCAGTGTGTACGTGGCCATTGTGTGGCCTTCACATAATTGTTCACAACATCATTATGTGGTCATGTTATGAAAACCACAATCTTTTTTGCATTGAAGTGACACTTTAAGATGAAGAACCACCAAACAATATCATATATTAAACAGATTGAACTTCCATTTCTTACAGCCTCATTTTCACTCATCAAATTGAATGTGGCATCCAAGAGGAGATTGGAAATAAATTGAGTGAACCGGGAGATTCTAAGAAACACTTTAATGCAGTCTAGAGGCCTCACGACGACCAGACCCTCTTAAACTTGAGATAATTGAATCGAATGCACCATCCATCTCCATAAGAGATAGTCCTGAGTCCAGACCAGCTGCCCGGGGAGCATTTACTTATAGCAGGCATTATGATTTAGCATTGATATAAAGCTATGGGATGATGTCATAAACCGCATACCACAATCAGATAAGGCAGTCCGATTTACGATCACACTGCTATTCTCATACAAGCCTGTGCATTTAATACGGATGGACGAGGAGCGGTCATTAATATGTCTCTGTGCCTCATACATTAACCAAGTCCACAGACCAAAAGTACAGCACCAAAGCACAGCGCAAAGAGAATTATAGACGTGTTTATTATGCCACATTGACGGATGCGCTCTAACATCTAAACGCTGGTGTTTTTTAGTTTATTCCCCCACGTTTAGTTTATCGCCTCATTATGGCGAATGAGTCTTCAGGCCCTTGGATGTAGGAAGCAGTTTGTCTTCTCACTAAAACCCATCCAGCTTTCATCTCTGGAATTATCGCCGCACTGCAGCCTGGCAGATGAGAGGTATTTGTCCTTGGGCTTGCGGATCGTAGACGTCTTGATGCTTGTGTGTTTACATAGTACTTCTGGCTTCCCCTTCGACTCTACTTTACGCTAAGCTGTCATAAGTCAGAGTGACACGGTCTCTCCTCAAAGAGGAAAATCTGGAATTATTTGCCTCTGACAACGTGCTAATACTGTTGAACCGGATGACAGCGATGTGAAAACACAGCCGGGCCTTGATGCGGAAAGGATATGTGAAGCACATGGGTTCGTGGACAAACGAATGCTCTCTGGCACACTGTGGAGCAAAGCATTTCTACTGTATGGCTTAATATAGTTAAAATGACAGCTCGGGCTGAAAGAAGAGCGGATGATTGATGGGGAGATGGTCAATCAGAGTGCAGAGAGCTGTCAGATATGAGAGATCATGCTCTTTTGTCACCTACAGGCCAGACATCCCAGGATGAAGTGATGGGCCATCATAGAGCCTGTCTGCTGCAGTCTATGAATAAGCCAAAGGCAGACAGCATCACAGACCGGCCTCTCTCTAACATGTCACAGGCTATTGTGATGAGAAGTGAAGACATACTGGTTTAAAATATACTTGCAAGCACAAATCATACAAAAATGTAAAGAAATATGCTTTTTAAGGGCCAAATTTGCCCATTTTAGGGAGCATTTTTCCCATTATGACCATTTTTTTTTCCCTTTCTAAAACATAAATCAGTTTATATATATATATATATATATATATAAGCAAGATCACATGAGTAGCAACACAATATGGCTGTAGGTAATCACAGCGTGCCGATATACAGCCATATTGCACAGTTTGACGGCACTATTATTTATATAAAATATGATTTATTTGATAAAAATAATATTTAATAAACACCAACAACTATTATAAAAGTACAAAGGAAGTGCTCTGG
Organism: Cirrhinus molitorella; assembly: GCA_033026305.1. Taxonomy (NCBI): domain Eukaryota; kingdom Metazoa; phylum Chordata; class Actinopteri; order Cypriniformes; family Cyprinidae; genus Cirrhinus; species Cirrhinus molitorella. The sequence goes on along the minus strand of CM065127.1, from coordinate 9,705,702 downwards.
ACATACAGTTAAATAAAAGCCAGAACTATTAGCTCCAAAACAAATAAAAAATTCATGAGACCAAATACTGTCCGTTAGATTTACCAAAAAATGAATTATATCTCATGTTTAACCACTTAGAGACAGGTCAGAACCAGTAGCAAATTTCAGAAGATCTGGCCGAGGTAAGGCTGCTCTCAGCGGGTTCATGAGCGCTGAATGGCCACTGACGCCCTGGATCTCTGAAAACATCAAAGTAAATTTTCAAGTTGACAATATCTTTATTACCAGACCGCATATTTGAAGTCTAAACAAGTACATTTTTGCCTAAAAAATCTTAAAACTACATTCTGTGCCAAATTTTTTTTTTTTTTTTTGTTACATTTGCTGCTGGCTCTGATGTCTTTATAGTGGTTAAACCTGAAATATAATTTGATTTGGGTAAATCTAACATGCCGTATTTGGTCTCAATCTATTATTTGTATGGTGTTGGCTAAATGTCATCATGTTTATGTAAATTCAATGCTGTATATCAAAGTGCTGCGTGTGTACTTGACTGAATTACCTAGCAACTTTTATGATGGCTATTGTTGTTGTTTATTAAATAATATTATTCAATAAATAATATTTTTTATAAAAAAAATAATAGTATATAATAACTGTTTAGTACTGAGAAACTATGCGTGTGTTCGTGATGGTGATTTTAGTTACATTGTTCTGCCATCAGATGGTAAAAAAGAGACTTTTACAAGTCAGCAGTAAAGACTTTTACGTTGGAAAAATAAACACTGTTTTAAATGAAAGTTTTTTTAGCTTCCACAACAGCTTGATGCAGCTAACAAATGCACTGAGCAGATCATCAGAAATCAGCCTTAACAGATGAAAGGATTTTACTGTTACGACAAAGATAACGCTTTCCTCAGCAGGCATTCAAACTAATGTTTTATTGTGAAAGCTGTATCAGATGCAGGTAACCACATGCTTAGACAATCTCTCTCTTATAATACTGTACATCACATAATACACTGCTTTTAATACAGTAAGCTTTCAGTGAGGCAACTCAAATGTTTCTTCGTTACTAGTTCTAAAATACAATTTTTGAATTAGTAAAAGGAGGCTTGGGCTCAGCTGTTAAACTGTCAAACTTAGATTTGAAGAAAGTTGTTCTGCACAAAAGAGGGTTTTTAGAGACACTCCGTTGTTGTTTCTTATGTATTTACAGACTCATACCATTGAACTGTATCACACGTATACTTATATATAGATATATATATAAATAAATATTAACACTCCGGCATGAGAGTTCAATGGGTCTGTAATTCTCAGTTCCATTTGTGTACACGTCAATTTTGTTTGTGCTGACTGGCTGATGGTTACGAATGTCAGTGTGTTTTGACGGTCGATGGTAAATCCTCTTGACAAGCCAGGGTTGAGCAAAAGTCGACCTGATGGTTGGGTGCTTAAAGAGCAGAGATCTACACACCAAGGAGCAAGGCACTACTGCATGCAATCCTTCTAAAAACATTGATTTCCCTGTCGTGCTTTCTCCACCATGCCACGTTTCACACATACTGACTGCTGCTGTTTATGAGTGATCACCACACTAATTACTGTTCTCATGTAAACACAATACATCCACATCATTAGACATCATTAAATGAGCATTCGCTACAACTGCACTCTGGCCGTTAATAAAACAATTTCAGAACGTTAGCCAGGCCTTTCCGGCCTCGCTCAAAAATTTTCCAATTATAAAGGGTTCATTAAAAACAGGAGTTTACTGGGGACTGACTTCACCCGTGACGGGTTCGGATGAACGGTAGTTTGAGAAAGCAGAACGGGTCATTTAAATTTAAAGAACCCGCCTTTAGCAAACTCCAAATCAAGGCGGTGAACATAACTGCAATAAGGTTGCCGAAATTTTGATGTGGTGCAGAAACATTTTCAAGCAATTACAGGTCGTCATGAGCTGCCGAGCAAAAACACAAACATCCATGGCCAGATGTATGTATGTACTGTAAATGCACCAAATAAACACCAATTTTCTTTTGATTGCCCTCAACGCTTGCATTTTTCTAGTGCATTATGTCAAAAAAAAAAAAAACACTATACGGTTGTTACGGTTCACTCATTTGAACATACATGCCAAAATGTTTTCTAAATTTAATCCTGATGGAAAGCAAACACACTACATGAACTTTAATACATTTTATCCACCATCTACACATCGCTAGGCTCCTCCAGACACTGTAAGAGTTTAGGAAATCAGATACATGCGAATAAAAACACAGCTGGTTTTCCAAATGGAGGATAAAGGATGTTTACCTTCTGGAAGAACATGGGAACCTGCTGGAGCTTCAACCTGTGGAAGACAAACACGTCGTACATGCCAGCCACGGCCAGCACTGTCACGCCTTGTTCCTTCCACAGCATGCTACAGGAAGCACACGCCAAGGTGCCCAAGAACCACGTCCAGCTCCGTCCATGTGCACCGCACGTCCTCAAAGAGCAGTGGCGTATGTAGCAACGCAGGGCCAGGAGAAAGAAGAGAGCGGCTCCTACGTCAGCCCGTCCCACGATGCCTGCCACGGCCTCGGTGTGAATGGGGTGAGCGGCAAAGAGAAGCCCGGCCAGCAGGCTCCAGCAACCCGACCCCAGCAGCAGGCTTGAGAGGCTAGAGAACAGGGCGGTCGTGGCGCAGTGCAGAACCACATTGACCAGGTGGTAACCCCAGGGATCTAAGCCACCCAGGGCGTGATTCAGTCGAAAGGAGAGCGTGCAGAGCGGCCGGTAGGACTTGTGGCTACCGCTGTGGGTGAGTAGTGTCCCCCAGAAGTCATCGTAAAAGATGTTGATCCAAGGCGTTTCAGGGAGAAGGTCCTGGTTGGTCTTGATAGCACGGCTGTGTGGAGAAAAAGAAAGAGTTTAAGATTCAAAAGTACATTTACACAATTGGTGAAATTAATTCATTATAGTGTGCACAAGGATATTGCTTTTAAGAGTGAAAGTTGGGTTAGTCCTCTTACCGAAAACACGGACAGAATTGCGGAACCGAGTCAAAAAAAAAATGTATTTACTGTTAAACACGAAATTTCACGGAATTTGACAAATTTGGGATCGATAAATTAAAAGTAGATCAGTACACCTAAATCAAAGCGCCATATGGACTAGTGTTTTTGAAAATGAAGCTGCAAAAAGACTAATCTCTGTGAGACTAATGTTCTGTGAGCCACTTCACTATTTCTTTTGAGAAAAACTATCATCATTAGGGTTTTAAAAGTAACCCATCAAAATAAAAGTACGGTTTAACTTGAAGAAATTGTGACAGAAATATATTACTTGATACTACTACTACTACTACTACTACTACTACTACTACTACTACTAAAATTATAATTAAAATGTAATTTAAGGAATATTTACCAGAGAAATTGTTTACTAGAATTTATTTACCAGAAAAATGTAAAAACACAGTATTTCTGAAAATGAATAAATAAAATAATACACTGATTAGAGATTAATTAATACAATAAATTAGAGATTCTTTATTCTTACATTTTAATTAAACCATTAAAATGGAACCCAGAAAAGTAATAGAAAACAACAAAAACAACAACAACAACAACAACAGTTCACAGGGCTTTAAATGTAATTTTTGTTAAACTTTTAACAATTTCCGGTTGAACTGTGTACGTTTCAAGATTTCAATTAATTAGACATGCTTTTTGATTACAATTTTTTATTTTAACCATTAAAATAGAGTCTAGAAAAATTAAAATGCAAAAAAAAAAAAAAAATAAAAAATAAATTTGGAAAAGAATTAAACTGAGGGTCCTAGTTGCCCTAGTAGCGTTATAGGAGACATTCATCATTTGCTAAAGTCCTAACACAGCAGTCTTGACAAAAGATCACGAGAGGGCATGACTAAAGGACACATCACAAGAATGAGACCATATGTGAAAGCATAACACTCAAAGACTCTAAAAGTCATTCAGTAAGGCAAGCATCACCATTACTACAGTTTTTCAAAACGCTAAATATTAAACTTTGGCAAACCTCGTCCTGGACTATTTGTGTTACAGACAAGAATGAATGGTAGGATACAAGAGTCCAAAAAAAAAAAAAAAAATCTGTCCATGATATTCTGCTTTGGAATAACAGCCACTTAATATAATAAACTTAATATTCCTCACACAAAGATGACCTTGGAGAGTGCTATCTGTGAGGGTTAACATCTGTGAGTTAGACAAAGAAAGAAGAGGAGGGAACATTGTTTCTGACTTTCCTCAAAGTTTAGAAAGTGAGGACATGTACCGCACCCTTGACCAAAAACAAATAAATGCTTAACTGAAAGACAGGGACCTCCATTTAGCCCCAAGCAAGCACGAAGTGGTACCAAATGCCTGTCAATCAAACCAACCCGACTGTGCCAGAAACCGTCTGCTGGCTATCCTAAAGAAACTCAGACAAAGAGAAAGCTAAGTGGAATAAAAAATGCATAAAGACAGCCAATGAGCAAGTTGAAAGAAAAATGTGCAGTTTACTCCCTGAGAGAAGGCTTTGGGACTCTAAATATGTCTGAAGAAAAGCATAGAGTTGTACAGGGAACAGGAGGAGGCAGGGCGGGATATGCTCTGGAGGCCATAGACACACACTGTGCCCACGCTTTCTGCCTGCGTCGCACCGCCCTACAAGACAGAGGGAGCCCTCAAGGCAAGCAAACAACACAAACACGTGTAAACAAAGCAACTAGGCAGTTACGTTATTCCATATGCAGTCATCCGTGCCAAAACCCATGTCATTCAAACCCAAGGCGCTGATATCTTGCTGTGAAACAAACATCCTCTACCTCCTCGTGAATGTATGCCTGAACACAAGAAGATGGTGCTCAACCGTCAAGCGTAATTAGTGTAAGCAATGACATAAGCTGTAATTAAAACATGCGACGGGAGATACTTGACAAGTGCGATAACGCAAATGAATAATCAGCCATCACACCAATGGCACCAAGAACGTCTAATTAACACAGAATGGAGACAAAAGGTTTACACGAGAAAGATAAGATGCAAAAAGAGCAACGGATCCTTGGCTGTAGAGCGAGCCAAAGTCTTTGATCATTTGCTACTTGCTAGCACACTTGCACAGTCGCCAGCAGCAAACGCCTGTCTACCAGTCGCCCATGAGAACAGATGGAACTGGGAAAAGTGAGACGACGTTACAACAGACTAAACTGCCAAAAAGAACTCAGGACATGCTTCAACTTCTTGGTTGTCTTGGGGGAAATTTTCAACAAGACGTGTTGAAATTGCAGCGTTTGCTTCGTAAGAGTCCACAAGAAAAACAGATGCTCTGAGAACTACATTTCTCCGTGAGATAAAGCTCTCTATCATCGGACACATTTCAATTCCCTGCCTCGATTTCAAATCACTCACTTTCTTGGCTGAATGTCATGATTTCCCTCCCTCAGGTATACCTTCTCCAAGCCATTCATCAAATTAGATCTTCATTCTACCAAACAAAAGGATAACACGAGAGCTATTGAGGGTCAATTACACCTCTGAATCATTTAGAAGAAGTTGCCAATTTACTGGATATTTGGCGAGCCAGAGAAAACAAACACCATTGCCTGAAGACTAGACATCCAGCAGCCCAGACACGACAACAGACTCCGTGCCAGGCCCGGCAGGCAAGGGCTTCCGAGATCGGCTTTCACGTGAAGTGTGAATCAAAAAGGACCACTTGGAGCTCAGGTGGTGGATTGTAACTGAATATCAGGAACAGTGGAAGCTCTCGCATGACGAGTACATGAATTCTTGAGCTACTGCCTGATTTGGCTTGACAGCACCTCAAGGAAGTCTCCCTAGAATGATTCTAATTGGTGTTAGTGAGACAAATAATGTGAAAGCTAATCTCTGGCATGGGCTGATCCTTCTTGCCTGTAAAGGAGGTCCAGCAGAAGCTTTTTTATATGCAAGAGTGCGTTCTTGGTCCCGACAACTCTCAGGGGACCGGCGGTATCACGCAATGCCGAAACTGGCCACTTTGCTTCATCTAGAGTCCAATCAGTGTGCCGGGGATACTGTGACCACATCTGTCAAAGCATGTTTGCTTATCGCTCTAACCCTGCCGTGACTGGCACGTTGTTAAGTTTTGGCCGACCGCAGCTCTAATGAGAAGTGAAATCCAAAATAAGTTGTGTGTAATCTAGAGCCCAGTTCCCTCAGACTGGGAGCAAGATTTAGCTCTGCGGACATGAGAGGAGCTTAAATGCCGCGGTGTCGATAGCAGGCTGCGACCTCAATGTTTTCGGACAAGTACAGCTTTGCTACATCCAAAACAAAGGCTTAGAATTCGAGCCAAAAGCTAACCATGCAGAGTCTAGTCTCTGGAATCAAAAGCAAGTGACCATATTCAAACTTAGTCTTGATGCATGATTAGTTTAGTGCACAGAATAAACTCTTTCTGCCAAATTGCAACCTCAGCAGCGTCTATACGTTTTAATGAAACAAACATAGCTCCTCCGGATAATGCTAAAAATGCTTCCAGATATTCTTCTGCAAGTTTGAGACAATGCACAATTGTTTCCCATTTGTGCCAGCAAGTGAAAAGGGGGGGGGGGAGCAGAGGCAGCAAGGGTTGATGTGTTTTTCGGTCTGCCAAGTATGTGTCATCACCCGGCTTCAGTGTCTGAAAGGGCCGCAGTCATATTTTGAGAGTGCCTACAGAGAGGCCGTCCGGTCTGTCCACTCTGCTCTCCCGCCTGGGCTTTTGTCTATGGTTTCTTCCCATGAGAATGCCTGCAGGTCAATAACAGAATACCTTCCCCTTATGTGGTGCTTATGTGAGAAGAGCTCTCAGGGACAACAGCCTTGTTCCTTTGTGCAGTTGCATGAAGAAATGCTGTATGGGCTATAAAAGAGGAAAATCAATTAATTTGTCGGAATAAAGGACTGGACGGTTGAGGAAACACCTTCCATGCTGAGTGGCTCACTCAAAGTACAAATGTCTTTCAGTTATTCTTTTATTCATTCACTCTCTCTTGCTTTCCGTTGTTCTTTAATTCATTCATTCATTCTGTTTTTCTTTCAACTGTGCTTTTGTTTCTGTTTTACCTTTAATCTATTTAATCTTTATTTTTTTTCCCTTCAGCCATATTAACTTTCATATTTATATGAATAAATATTTTTTTCTCTCCATTTACCGGTGGCCATTCTTTTTTAGACTTCATTCATTCATTCATTCATTCGGTCCTTTTCATTTGTTCATTCACTCGCATTTGTTCATTTTCATTCATTCTTTCATTCTCTTGCATTAATTTATTCTTTTGTTTATTTTCTTGCATTCATTCAGATTTATTTGTTCATTCTGTGATTCATTGCATTCATTCTTTTGTTCATTCATTCTCTCTTGCACTCATTTATTCATTCATTCTCTTGCATTCATTTATTTATTTGTTCATTCTCTTGCATTCATTCATTCTCTTGCATGAATTTATTTATTTGTTCATTCTTTTGCATTCATTCAGTGATTCAGTCTCTTACATTTATTCATTTTCTTGCATTCATTCATCCATTCATTCATCTTGCATTCATTCTCTTGCATTCATTTATTAATTTATTCTCGTGTTCATTCTTTTGCATTCATTCATTCATTCATTCATTCATTCATTCATTCATTCATTCATTTTGCATTTATTCTCTTGTGTGCATTCATTAATTCTCTTGCATTTATTCTTTCTCTTGCATTAATTTAATGTTCATTCGCTTGCATTCAGTGATTTGTTCTCTTGCATTTATTTATTCACTCTCTTGCATTCATTCATTCATTCTCTTGCATTTAATCTCATTCATTCATTCTCTTGCATTCATTCATTAGCTTTTATTCATTAATTCTCTTGCATTAATTCATTCATTCATTTGCTTGCATTTATTTTCTTGCAACCATTCATTCATTCATTCATTTGTTCGCTTGTATTCATTTATTCATTTGAATGCATTTATTCTCTTGCATTCATTTGTTCATCTCTAGCGATTCATTTACTGGAAATGGCATTATGTTATACTATGGTTTCTGGAAAATGTACTGAGCTAATGTCAGTTGGTTCAAAATCAAATCTTCAATATCAACAAACACCTAACCGAATAGTATTAATAAATTATTATTTGTCATATTATTTAATAAATTAAACAAAGAGGAGTTTGGGGCTTGCGCTCGACACGTAAGATCAATGAGAACTTGAAATAATGTTATAATGTTATAATGAGTATTACCAAAATGTCACTACTGGCTATACATCTGCTAATCCTTCCTATAGCTCCTCTGATTAAGAGCATTGGTTCATGCTACAAATCAACAAAATCTTACTGCATCACAGCTTTCTTGAAACAGGGGAAATAAAAAATCTATTTGCATAAATAATTTATACATGGCATATTATAGAGGTGCAAAGAGTTTTCACAAAACTAATCTTATAAATGCCAGCATTACAAATCAATTCATATGCCAGGAAAGAAAAATAAACTATTGACATTTAAAAGTCAGACAGAGTTTTGTCACCAATTTACACTCAAGAAATGACAGGTTTGACACTTTGAACTATTCCTTGTTAAACAGCAGAAAATCGATACCATGGTAAACTAAGTCAATGTATTTCAATATATCAGTCTGGCAAGTTAGTCAAAATGTCAGCTGGTGTATTATTGAATTAGGGTCAGACAGAGTGAGACTAAAGGCTTTCAGTTGGTGGGCTTCAACAAACAGTAAAGCAGACACACATTGAAAGGGTCGGGGGCTCTGCAGTTGGAACAAACCATCTCGGGCCACCATGAAATCAACATGGTCATGGCTGGACATTGTTGATCTAAATGCCACAATAGCCACATTATCTAGTTTGCAACCATGTCAAGCAAAAAAAGAATGGGTGTGGATTTTTCTCTCGTTTTCACGGTTTCCAAAAAAGACCAAGTATTAGATTATGCATTCAAGCAAGATTCGATTTACGCCACTTCCACAAACTCTCATCTTTGAACCTTTTCCACAAAATAATAATACGCACACATCAGCATCCATTTTAACTTTTTTACGGGCATGAATGAATCAATTGTCCACTAATGGCAAATCAATGAAAGCGCCATTTCCATTTAGGCTTTATTGACAAAAAGAAAGAAAGAAAAAAAGCCCACTCAGCACATTGACTGCTAAATTAGCGTGGTGAAAAAGCGACCACCACTTTTCATTATATCATGCCAACCCACTTGGGGAAAACAGCTTTTACAGGACTTACTATTAGCCCAATTGCTTCATTACGTTGGATCTGAATTAACAGCAATAACTAATTGGATATGCATATCCTAAAAGTCAAAATTCAGCTTACGTTTTAGTAGAAACACAAATGTGTAATGGTGGAATTACTTAAATGTGATTTAAGTGATTAAGAAACTAGAGGAGGAGAAGAAAAAGTAGGAGAGGAAGACAGAGAGAAGAACAGAAGTGAAAGAAACACAAGAAGAGGAGAAAAAGGAGAAGTCTATAGCTTCTACAAAGCATGAGCTGCTTTGGCCAAAAGCGATCAGAAAACTTAAGTTACACCATACACATCTGTCCTGTAACACTTTCATGGATGGTAACAGTCTTTCCAGAAGGACTGTAGAAAGAGGCTGTTTTCATCCCAAAAGAAATGTCTGGCCTCTAGGAAAAAAAGCATTTTAGAGTTTGGGATTATCACAAGGCGGCGTGAAAGCCACTGAAAGGACATGTCTGAGACATATACTTGCATTTTAGAGTCTCATAAATCTGAGGGCATATGTTAGGACAGATTCCTTCCTTACAGCACAAATATACCAGAATGCTCTACCGTCTCGCCTCCCCTGTTTTTTGTTTTCACGGAAACAAAATCTGTCAAAAGGAACATCTCTGAATTTTGGCAAAATGGTGGGTATTTGAAAATGTTCAATTACAATAAATAGGAAAAAGCTGTTCTCAGACTGCTAAAAATGTGACTTCAGCCCCACATGGCAAACCACTAAATGTCTCCTCATGTTTACACTACTATTAACAAGAACCAAAACAGACCAAAAAAAAGGCAGAATTCTGCCAGAGCTTGTGCAAGATCATAATCTTCAGAAACGCTATCCATACACGTTTATCTAATAAAAATTCATTAAAAATACCATTTAAAAGTTTCAAATGTTTTTAAGTCTTTTATGCTCTCCAAGGCTGCATTTATTTACTAAGAAATACATTAAAAGCAGCAATATTATGAAATATTAGTATGAGTAAAAATAACTTCTTCAAATTTTGATATGTTTTTAAATGTAATTTATTCATGTGATGCAAAGCTGAATATTCAGCATCATTACTCCAGTCTTCAGTGTCGCATGATCCTTAAGAAATCCTTCTAATATGCTGATTTGCTACTTGAGAAGCATTTTTTGATTTTCAGTTTTATTATCAGTCACTTTGAATTAACTTAATAGGTCATTACTTAAAGTGTACATACATACATACATACATACAGTAGAAAGTAAAAGGTGTTCACTGAGGTGTGAACGTTTTGTATTATATCAGGTCAAATTTTGTAGCTTAGCTAATTTCCTGTGGATCATAAAGTGGCATGTGCGTCATTCAGTCAGCGCTTCATACTGCAAACTAAGCCACCTGTTTGGCATCAATGTTGACGCATGATACATCTTGCATAAAAGTTACAAATGTGCTGAACAGGGATTTTCTGAATAGCCATCAAATAGATTGTTAAAACAAATGTACTGTTGAACTACATAAGAGACTCGAACATATGTTGCCGACCTGCAGTGGGACAGCAGTATTTCATTACTTAATGAATTTGCCTTTTTTGAATCAGTGATTAACTGACCCATTCATAAAAACAGTCTTACTTTCTTTTCTAAATGAATTAGCAGTTTTGAACAAATCGATTGAATAAATGACTCAAAGACTCTCAATCATTCTCAATCACTGGTCTCCAGTCCTCAAGGCCCACTGCTTTGCACATTTTGTATGTCTCCCTCATTTAACGCACCTGATTCAGATCATCAGCTCGTTAGGAGAAATACATATTTTGGACTACGGGGCGGCATTATTTTGATGATGGAAATGATTGCACTTTTTGAGCCACTGGCACTACCTGTTGCTATTTTTACCACAATAAAAATACATTTTTCATCTTGGAAAACAAAATACTGATACAATGACCACAGCTACAGAAAGAGCTTAGAGGTGGCAAAGGATATACAGTAAGCCTAGGCTTAAACCCAATGCTGTATCATTGTTTTTTTGTTTTTTTTTTCTACAAGGACTAAATGCCCCCCAGATATCGAGTAAAATCCATGCAGAGAAATCCATACAGAGAAACTCCTATATCTATCGCGTCTTTGCATTGACTTAACATGTAAATCACTCATGCTTAAAGCTTTATTCGCGTCTGGTGTGAATGCACCTTCACATCGCTTCTCTTGTTGCCTTTCGACTAAAAATTACAATCAAAAGCCGCACAATGTGGCATCGTATTAGTATTTTTTTTTCTGAGTTGTGCTGCGATAAAAATAGCAACAGGTAGCATCAGTAGCTCACGGAGCGCAAGCATTTGACATTATCAAAATAATGGCGCCCCCCCATAGTCCAAAATTTGTATAAACCGATGTAGATCATTTTATTTATTTTAATCTTTCATGCGTTTTCTACTACATATTGCAGTAATAGACATCAAAGTACTAAGTGTTCTGAAAGTTTCTTACAAAAAGTAATTTGCCAATCTGCTCATCATTTAATTCAGTTAGACTCCAGACTAACTATTTTATGAAAATGTAGGTAGCTTGTATCTAACAAAACAGGGTAAACTACACTGAAGCCACTATATGGATCAATATTTTTCCAATTTATATTATTTACATGGATGTCGATAATGTTACAATTGTTTAATTCTGATTTTAATAGCACAACTTTGTCACATTTAGCACATTCAGTTTCAAGAACATGAAATTGCCATTATGTAATATTTAGAATCCACAATTTGTGCAGTAGTAATATAAAATTGTGAAAAAATGTAATAAATAAAAGACTGAATGAACTAAATCTTAAATTAACCAAAAATAAAATAAAGCTACACTGCCATGGCTTTGAAACCATAAACTACTGTTCACTGCTACTGTTTTAGCTCTTAGCCAACAATGATAAACAAATTCCTGAGGATAAGCTTTGTCAAATGCTACTTAGCTGCTACAATGGCTACAAAATGTCATCCATCCAATATCAATTAGCCTAATCTGCCAAACGTGTCATGCTCTGTGAATCCTCTGCTAAATGAAAGAGGCTTTGTTTTATCCAGAGTTTGACCTAGGTCTGAATACTCAGCCCACTCTCTGGCCACGGTACACAGGCCTCTCAACAGGAGGCTGTTTGTCACGGCTCGAGTCCCTCTGGCCGGAGTGTAATAAATTAGCTGGACTTTGTTCCTGCGTGTTTGTGGAGCTTCTTTGTCTTCCCATGGAGAGAGAAAGAGAGAGAGAGAGAGAGTAGGCGGCCTGCTCGTTGTGTGTTTGCGTGCAAGGTCCATCCTGACCACCGATGGGATGGTTTATCATTTGAGCGTCTCTTGTTGACCCACAGGAGCACGTGGGTAGGAAAACAAGGAGAATGATATTGGATGGATGAGAACCAGCTGAAGGAATGCAGAGGGGAACATGTGTTACGGGGATGGGAATGTATTCCCGAGGAGATCGGCAACAAAATACCCTCAGAAGGGAGTGAATACATGCAGTGCGCTCACTGAGCAGGCTTTTCTTTTTCCTTTTCTTCATATGAATTTAGTTTTTTCCCTCATTTTTGGACCAGCGCACCAGCGACATTCTCAGTTGTTGCCTTGTCAGCGGGGTGTCTTGGCTTTCCGGCGAGTTATGTGCAATAGTCTGGCAAATGTCTGAAATGTTCAAAAAGGACATCTGCATTGTAGACAAAAATCATCAGAACTACTTTGGGAATGGTATGAAACGAAACTAATTCAGCCGAGTGTCTTTTGCGTCTTAACTTGGCTTTGATTCCGCCACTGGAGCGCACATATTCCTGGTCTACGGACACGTGGCGGATGTTCTGCAGTTGTGGGTTGGAGTGCCTGCTTGCATGCGATGCAGTCCTTCTTTTATGAGGCATACCAGCAAACGGGCCGTGCCAGGCCGTGGCACGCTATTGGTTTAGCCAAGACTCACTACAGTTAAGAGCACAGCACAACGCCCGTGAACGCCAGCGGCTCAGCCAACCAAATCTGAGCATCTTCAGTAAAATACTGTCAGCCAAAAACACTTTGCCACCCACACGCAGCTCCCACTGCCTTCAGACCATAATAAAGTTTTTTTCCGACTGCATATGGCTATTCCAGGTCTTCTCCTCTATCATGACCCCAAAGCATTTAAGTCTGATGTGCTGGAAGGGATACTGATTACTTCGGCCTTTCTGAAGACACCAGGTAATCTATCAACTAGAGGCCACGATAGCAAATCAATCTAGAGAAGGGTGAAAGACCTCCAGGGTGATCTGTGTGGTGCATGATTTATACTTAATTTCCCCCCCCACAAGAATGAATGGTATTTTACATTTTTTTTTGGAAAATTGGAAGTGCATGCATAAAAGAAAAGAAAAAGAAAAAAAAAAAAACCACTTTTGCTGCTTGTTTAATTTGGTGAAACATCTCAATGTTTTTTTGAGTTCATTTCAATACATGCAACTGAAATAAAAGTTAAACATTTAAAATAATAATAATAATAATAATAATAATAATAATAATAATAATAATAATAATAATAATAATAATAATAATAATAATAATAATAATAATAATACTACATTTTAAATAGGATGCCAGAAAATACTATCATAGTGTTGAACAGTCTAAAATGAAACTGAAATACAAATGGCAAAGAGTCTAGTATGCAAAATTTTATGCAACATTCATAAAAAGAAAAAGTTTGAAGGCTTAATTTAATTGCTAAATGTTTTCCTTAATTCAATTAATGTAGTCTTGTTGAATTTGGTATTTTCCAAATGTAAAATAAAACATATGGGCAAAAAAAGATACAATAATTCATACACACTACCAGTCAAAATATTTTTTTTTGTTGTTGTTTTTTAAAGTCTCTTCTGCTCATCAAGCATGCATTTATTTGAAGTACAGCAAAAACAGTAAAATTTTCACATATTTTTTACTATTTAAAATAAGTTTTCTATTTGAATATATTTTAGTGTGTAATTTTTTCCTGTGATTTCAAAGCTGTGATTTTTTTAGCATCATTACTCCAGTCACATGATCCTTCAGAAATCATTCTAATATTCTGATTTGCTCTAAAAACATTTATTTTTATTATTATTATTATTATGTTGAAAATAATAATATCTTTAATTTCTTTGATGAAGGGTTAGGGTTAAGTTAAGAAGAACGGCATTTATCTGAAATAGAAATCTTTTGTAACATTATGCATTTGTTATCATGACTTTTGAAGCATTCTTGCTAAATAAAAGTATTAAAAAAATACAAATAAATAAATAAATAAATAAAATAAAATAAAATAAATGTTACACTGAAGACTGGAATAATGATGCTGAAAATTTAGCTTTGATCACAGGGATACATTACATTTTAAAATATATTCAAGTAGAATACAGTCATTATAAATAGGAAAATTATTACTGAAAAAAATACTGTTTTTGTTGTACTTTTGACCAAATAAATGCAGGCTTGGTAAGCAGAAGATACTTCTTTATAAAAAAAAAAAAAAAAAAAAAAAACATTAAAAAAAACTTTTGATTGGTAGTGTGTTGAATTTAGCATTTTTCAAGTGTAAAAAAAATAAATAAAAATAAATAAATAAATAAATAAATAAATAAATAAATAAATAAATAAATAAATAATGGGCCAATAAAAAGTTGTAAAAAAAACAAAGAATATTGGAGTATGTTTTACAAAGGCTGTTTTAGTCTTTCTACTTCAACATTTCATGTTTAATTTAACATCCTACTTGTCTTCTTGTTCCTTGTAATTATTTACGAAATTTACAAGCAATTTCTGAGTGAAATGTCTTTCAAAGTAAATCTTCCAACATTTTTTTCTAGTGTAGTTTCAAAAAGACACAAGATGTTCTTTGTTCTTTTCAGTGTTTGGTGCTTCCAAAATCCTTCATCCTCTTCTATTATATTGTCATGAATAATCTTCATAATTACAATGCAAAATCCGCCAAAACCCTCTATATTCCACAACAATTCCCTTTTGTTAATGAGCTCACTGGAGCACAAAGCACACTTCCATGTGTGATTCCACATGTTCCACATTAATTATAGACAATCACAGAGGACCGTTCATGGTGGTGCACAGTGTGATCTCATTAGACACAATCACACTGTTATCACAGATGCCTCTCGTTCAAGTGCACACGTTATTAGCTGCGCATTGGGGGGCTTGCTCATAATTGAAGGTACATATGTTGACTGTCCTGTGCCTGTGTCCTGTGAGTGAAATCACAGATGACCCCCAACAGCACATACATGGAGAGACCTTGACTTTAACTCTGCCCCCTTCCTGCTGCGGAACACATCGTCCTTTCAGTGTCCAATAATGCATTCTTGTGCAAAACATAAGACACAACAGCTATGTTCCAAAACTTTGTGAGCTGCCTTGCTGCCTACATGGGCATCATCTTTACAGTCTTGGGCAATTAAATAGGATTTGATGATAGCATGTTGCTAAGATAACATAGTGATACTTTATTAAGCATAAAAACAGTACACATAAATATTCGTTTTCATATTCCGTTTTGAACTACACTGAGATATTATCACAAATATTTGTAATTTTAGAATGATATAAATATTTATAAATCAATTTTCATTAAAGTTCATTAAAAGGGATAGTTCACTCAAACATTTTGGAGAGTACCATTTGTTCGCTGGGACACTGGGATGATGCAGAGGAGAAGAATTGTTGAATAAAGTTGTCATTTGAGTTTTTTTTGTTGCAACAAAAAGTATTTTTGTAGGACTATTTCGTCAATGTTCTTGGTACCTTTCTGGACCTTGAATGTTGTAGGACCTTTGCTGTCTATGGAGGGTCAGAGAGCTCTCGGATTTCATCAAAAATATCTTAATTTGTTTCTCGACGACAAGTGAAGTTCTTACGGGTTTAAAACGGCATGAGGGCCAGTAATTAACAGCAGAATTTTAATTTTTGAGTGAACTATTCTGTTAAAATTGATTCAAGATCATATAAATTATATTTAAACTGAAATATTCCAAAAAAACTACACGTGTCTTAAAAAATATTATTATTACTACTATTAGTATTATTATTTAATAAACATTTAATTAGTAATTTTTCAGGTGATCACTTTTTACTTCAGTATTGATAATATACTGTATAATACATTTTATAAAAAGTTGGAAATATAAAAAAAAAGTTCAACACATCATTAAATTATATTTCTACAAGTTAAGTTAAAAAAGAGATACAAGATCATATAGGCTATATAAATTATATTTAAGCTTAAATATATAAAAACATACTTCACCTTAAATAAATACAAATAAAAATGCATTTACAACAAATTTATCATTTATCAGGTGATCAATGTTAACTCCAGTATTGATTATAATATACTGTATAAAACATTATGAAAAGTTGGAAAAAAGTTCTACATATCACCATTAATACTTCTACTCAAGAATAAAGAGTAATTATATTGATATAATAAAATGTAGAGAAAAAAAAATTATAAATATATATATTATATTATATTATATTATATTATATTATATTATATTATATATATATATATATATATATATATATAATATTATATTATATTATATTATATTATAATATATATATATATATATATATATATATATATATATATATATATATATATATATATATATAAAAATTATATTATATATATATATATATAAAAATTATAAAAAAAAAAATATATATATATATATATATATATATATATATATATATATATTTTTTTTTTTTTTTTTTTTACACAAGAGTGAAAAGCAAAAAACCCTGATGAAGCTTCCGGAAAATATTCCAAATCACTTCATTCAGTGTGGACTGGCCTTTGACTTCTTAAGCAAACTTACGATTTTCTTTAATTAGTGGCTGGAAGGAAAATGAGAGGGGGAAAAGGTTTGCAATAAAATTAAATGCATCTAAATCTTTCCCCTTAAGGCGTGACATTAATTCGAAAGTTACCAAAATATATTTAGCGGTGCTATTGCGTGAGACGAAAGTGGCTGGTAAACCCGTAAACATTCTTAAAAGGAACCCAACCAGCCACTTAACTGTTTTTAAATGCTTTGTCTTCCACATGGTGTCAATTTGCATTTTTGCAAAGGAGCTCATTTACGCATTTTACACTTTATAGTCACAGAATCAGACAAACCACACCACGATCCTGGTAAGCAATCCTTTTTTACAGCCTTTTGATTTCGCAATTGACTTGTGGGACCGGACCATAAGACATCAGTTCTTTGAGCATCGCTAGAACTCAAGCTTAAGTTACCAATTACCACCCAAAACTGATTAATTCTAAATCTTTGCAAAAATAGCTAGCAGATTTTGCTGTTTGGGATGCCTTCGGTTCATCATATGGTTTCAATGAATCAGAACCCCAGAGATCTTCAGTGCGCGACTGCAGCTGACCACACCGGGGCGAAACCCATCAGAAAAAAGCTAAAATTTCATGAGCCTAGCCCTTTTTCTCTTCCCCACAGCCTGAGACAAAGAAACAGAGGAATACTCGACACACTATCATCAATCAATATCATTCTGAGCCAAATCTCCACCGTCTTCTGGAGTCAAATCCAAATAGTCAGGCCATAGCAAATAACCTCACCTTGAACGAGGCCAGTGGCACACCACGGACTCGTCATTATAATCACATTTCCCTGGCTTTAATGTGGAAAAAATACATTACTGACCCACGAGGAGCTAAAAAACACGCCACAACTACGGATAAAATGCGTGTGATTGACTCTGCTAAAATTACGATGACAGAAACCATTTGTTTGAAATAAAACTGAGGTATTAGGGAAGTCAGCACTTCAGATGAAGCCTTCTTGACAAATCACTTACCACATTCCTCCGGATGACAGGACATAAGAACACGAACCTAAGGTTGAAAGCGCGTTCCAGAGGTGTTTTCATTTCCTCTGGAAAGCAGCACAAACATTTGTCAGGAGAAGACCATTTCCCATTGTCAAGCATGTGTCTTTGAAGTCTTCAAACAAAATGTATTTCCTGATTAGCAACAGCCTTTTTCCCTGAGTAAATGAGGTTTGCGGTGTTGTTTAAGCTTGAGCTTTCTTTGATAAAGTTCATGCAAGAGTCTTTCATAAACATCCTAATCAGTGACTGTTTACACTCGATCCGAATTAAAGTGACAGCGTGTAATTTCTCTGCCACTAGCGGCACCAACTGGAATCGCAACATGAAATAAGTTTCCCACTACACCTGTCCACCATTTTTCCCGCAAACAGTTAGCCACACGCCATTGAATGAGTCAATATTGCTGGATGGGAAATTTTTGAAATCATCACAACCATCTGTTTACACTTTTGGGGGAAATCGACCTGCAAATGGATCACTTTCAGAATTCCAAAAATCTTTTGTTAATATTTCCGCCAATGCAGGCCAGCGAACAAGTAATAAAACATTTGAACTAATAAAAACTGTTTACTAGACTATGGATTAATTCAAGTCAGTCGTTATTAAGTTTGCATGAAATTTCTAAAAATGTGACTTGTGTGAATTTTACAGATGGGGAAAAGCGCCTAGGATCACAGTAGTTAAGACATTACTACAGACCCCAGCAACGCAAGACGAACGAGGGAATTTGCCAACATGTGGGTGACACATCAAACGGTTCTTTGTTTTAACCAGAAAAGGACTTTCACATGTACGAGAATTTACGATTGAAACACAACCCATGGAAAAACATAAAGCTAAGTGGTGTATATTATGTTGCAGAACAGCAGATGTGATTATGCCAAGCGTCTAAAGGAGGTCTGGCTCCTTTCATTCCATATAACACTTCACATATATAGCTGCAGGTCTGATCTACACTAGATGTGTCATTATGCACTTCTGTAGTCAATTGACATTGAGAATTGGAAAAATGTTCTCCCCTGTGCCATAAATGCCGCCCACGGCTGACTCTTTAATGCCACAGCAAAAGAAATCACATTTTACATAATTGTGAATGAGAGTTTGCTGTCTGTACTGAAACAGGCTGCAAAATAAAAAACAAGAATCATCTTGCAAAAAGCATTCTATGGAGTTTTCCTATCAATCAAAAAGCAAACACAAAGTCTGATTCATGTACATATGTAGGGCCCTATAATTTCCACGAAATGGAATCGCAGAACCCAGTAAAACTGGATTTTGCTGTATAATGCATAATTTGTCAAATTTTGGATGAATAAATCAAATCAATCAGTACACTTAAATCAAAATGCGATATGGGATAGTGTCTATGAACATTAAGCTGCAAAAATGCTATTTAAATATGAATCCTGCATGCTCTGTGTCTCTGTGTGAATAAATGGCATGTGACATTCGCAGTGTTTCAGCCTCTGCCACCTCAATATACTGTATGAGTACATGAACACATAACTGATCTCTAGAATTGCTCTGAGAGTCACTTCATGAGCATTTTACAGTTTCTTTTGAGAAGAACTAATCGCTGTATCATATACAAACAGAAACGTAAAAGGTATTCACAGCATTCCTTCAAAATAAAAGTTTGGTTTAACTTGAATAAACTGTGATGGAAATATATTACTGTAATGATAGTACTACTACTAATAATAACATTATTATTAAAACTTTATTATTAAATTCTTTAAGGAATATTTACCAGAATGTTTAGTTTTTTTTCCTCTCAAACATTTATTTACCAGAAAAATGTAAATACACAACATGGTATTTCTGGGGGGAAAAAAATAATAAATAAAATAATAATAAATATTTATTTTGTACAAAAATCAAATAGAGAATTATTTTTTTTTAAACCATTAAATTAATGGGAAACAGAATTTGTAAAAAAAAAAAAAAAAAAAAAAAAAATGAATTTGATATAAATACGTAAATAAATAAATAAATAAATAAAATGCGTTTCATATGGCCTTAAACATAATTTTTGTTCAACTTCTAATAAATTGCTGTTAAATTGTGCACGTTTGATCATTTTAATTGATTAGACATGCTTTTTTGATTAATATTTTTAAATTTAACCATTAAAACAGTTTAGAAAACAGAACATTCTAATGAGCTGGTTCTTTTTAGTGAATCAAAACATAAAACGTGACTGGTGTAAGCCTCATTATCAAAACAAAATAAATCTTATGAGAAGATTTCTTTAATGGATAGATCAATTTGAATTAATCTGTTTGGGATGCCTTCTTTTCATCGATTCATCATATGGTTTTAATGAATCAGAACCCCAGAGATCTTCAGTGTAAAAAAATTAATTAATTAAATTAAATTAAAAATAAAATAAATTTTATGGGTCTGGCTTCCGGTCTCATCCACATCCAGTTATTTTTAGTTGTACAAAACAGCTCATTTTGCTGCTTGGTATTAGAAATTGGTCTGTCTTACTATATTGTTTTATTGTTTTATCTTAATTATGAACACTGGTTTGCAAACAGTTTTGCCATTTACCACATTGTTTTTCTTTCTCGTTATTTCCCTATAGCAGATAACGAACCGGAAGTCTCATTCACAGGCTTACTACCATGCTAAGGTAAACAGATCAAGATGCTCCCCTTGTAATTTCACAATTTTGGAATCAAATCAAAAGCTTGTAAATTAAAATTAGATCAAGGAATCTGCATCAACACAGACATTGTACCACTGCATGCATTTCAACAATCTACTTACAAACTTACGAAACATAAAAACCCCAAGGATAGTTACACCACAGGTTTTGAAGCACCTACATGTCTAGACTTTACAAGGAGAAGAACAACAAGGATAAAATGCTCATCTCAGAAAGCAGACAACTTCAGGACATGAGACAATACCTTGAGTGTCAGTGTCTAAAATTAAAATGCCTCCTTTTCACCACTCTATCAGGGCAAACGAAGACCAACAAAAGAGAACTAACATTCATGGCATGACTGAGATGCTTGCTAGTGCTCTATTGTTGGGTTGTAGATGGAGAGCAGAAAGATTAGGGGAGGGGGTTGAGGGAGGGTACTCCCAACGCTAGGGACAAAGAACCAGTTTCAGCTCTGCCCAATACACCAACCCTATGAATGGATGACACAAAGAAACAACTGAGCCTCTCGGAGAGTGAGAACGAGGGAGAGGCGGAGAACGAGAGGTGCTCCTCTGCCCACACTTGAAGGCACGGCAATAGAGGAACAGTGTGAGCTTCGATCATGTGTGGTCCATTACTCAACGAGTAACAGCTTGACTATTCCCCATGCCTACGAGACAACGGAAGCTCCCTCGGTGGATAAATAGGGCCGATAGCTAAGAAAAGCCCAGAGAAACAATAGTTAAGCCTATTCATCGTCATTGGGGAGACTATTGAATGAAATCGCAATATGCAGGCACTTCAAAATACTTCAGGGAAGAGGAAAGCTGTGCCAGGTGGCAAATAGGAGTAAGAAAACAGGAACAGTGCAGTGACTCTACTGCGGAAAACTAGTCAGTGAGTCAGTGTACCTTACGCAAATGACACGTGAACATCCGGGTTGCTCGTCTTTCAGAACTGAATTGCGAATACATTGTAAAATCGAATTGAGATAACAGGATGCAAGTCAAATTTAGATATAAGAAGAGTTAAAACTAATTCTAAAGAGACAAGGGTAATTTTTAAGACTTTGAATTGCTTGATAAAGCCTCAAAGGATTAGTTCACTTGCAGGATGAAAGTTTCCTGATATTTATCCATCCCCATGCCATCCAAGATGTTCATGTCTGTCTTTCTTTTAGTCGAACAGAAATCAAGGTTTTTGAGGAAAACATTCCAGGATTCTTCTCTATATAGTGGACTTCAATGGGAGCCAGTGGGATAAAGGTCAAAATTGCAGTTTCAATCCACCTTCAAAGGGCTCTACATTTGAGAACGTATACTTTTTAACCACAAATGCTCATCTTGCACTGGTTTGACTTCACACATGACGTACATGGAAATACCGACCCAGTGTTTACCAAGCAAACAAGCAAAGAAAGTCCAACGCCCTTTACAAAGAAAGTAAAACAACGATGTCGGACGATTTTGAAGTTGGAGGAGAAAATGAGATGTAGTTTTTCGCCCCACCCGTCTTTTTTGAACCAAAGTACAGAGACAAAGAAGTAACCCTGTGTGACCTTTTCAACGTGATTACTTAATGCGTAAAGTCCTAGATGTGCATCGCAGAGCTAAAGAAAAGCATTTGTGGTTAAAAATGATACAATTTTTTTATTTTTATTTTAGAAAATGACCAATCGCTTCGCTAGATAAGACCCTTATTCCTCGGCTGGGATTGTGTAGAGCCCTTTGAAGATGCACTGAAGCTGCAATTTTAGACCTTCAACCTGTTGGGCACTATAAAAATTTACTATATGGAGAAAAATCCTGGAATGTTTTCCTCAAAAACCTCAATTTATTTTCGACTGAAGAAATACATGAACATCTTGGATGACATGGGGGGTGAGTAAACCAGAATCTAAAAATGTGTTCCTTTCTGATATAGGTAATGGAAAATGTTTTCTTTTTTTTATATAAAAGAAATCCAAACAACTCAAGTTGTACAAAATTAACTGCTCAAACACGTTAACCTTCTAATGTTACAATGTTTGAGGTCTCTGACTTTTGCGGCTGCTCAACGGCTACCTTGGCCAAAACTCCTTGAATTAAATAATATTATTTTGGGCTCAGAGAGGCTCAAAAAGTGCAAACCCAAGTCAGAATCGGTTTCTGAAGAACGCAGCTGACGTTTTGTTAAAGTGCCGTGTCTTTACTAAAGTCACAACCAGCAAAATAAAACAGATGGGCTCACAATTGGCTCAGATCAAACATGTTTCAAACAGCTGCATCAGTGTACTCCAGTCTGTTGCTGCCATGCGCAGAACAGGGTCACAAGGCACAACCCAGGAAACCTCCTCTTGAAGAATTAGGGTCAAAGTGTTAGTGCATGTACGTGTCAGGAAGGAAGGTGTGAAGGATGGTGACTAAACTAGCTCTGAGATAACAGCCTTACACTTCCTCTTGAACGCCGTTCGCAGTCTTTTATACGTGCGACAGGCTCTGCTGTGAACATAAACAGACACATACAGATGTCATCAGCCTGTTACCGCCACTGACAGAAGACCATGTGTCCGGGGTGTTTACTAGCATGGAGACTAGCTTGAGGGCATTTGTGCTGAATTGTGGGAAACACAAGCAGCCCATTCTGCAATAAATGTGAGAAAAATATGAAAGCAGTAGTGTTAATTTGTCAACAGATTATAAATTATTAGTTTTTAAATCAAGCATATCTATCTATCTATCTATCTATAACAAAAAAGACATGCACAAAATGTTTATATTTAAGGTGGGGGTTTGTTCTAAACCCTTAATCATAGGTATGAGCAATAATAACACTAAAACTTGCCTAATTCAACACATAAAAAAGGAAATTCAAAGGAAACTAAAGAAACCAAAAGGGAATTCTCAACCAGATTTATCACTTTAGGGATACAAATGTTCAGCACAAAGACAATTAGTGTTGACAGCCACATCTAACCACTGCACAATCTATTGCTTAAGCTGTCTAAACATTAGATTATCTTATCAGACAGCTCAGGCAAAGAAACGTTTGAGCCGAGCCAAGCTACAGCGAAACATCATGAAACATTACCTCTTCTTATTACCATGCTTAAAGCGCTTGGATAAGAAAGGCTCATTTAATCTTCCCCGCACTTTATAACTTCAGCAGGAATTTTGTTTAGTAGAGAATGAAGATAACCTGCAGAAACAAGGCTCTGATCAAGGAATTTTAAGAACATCTTGGTACAAGGAAGACTGCGATTGGAGAACATCATTCCAAGATGTGCTCCGTGAAGAGTTATCTAAAGGCTGATAAATGCGTTCTGTACACGTCAAGTAAAAGGTCACAGAAAATTATTCTTTATATCTCAAGAAAAAATGCTAGATAGTATATTTCTGTACTTAGACCCCGTGGGAGAAAGGTCATATTATTCAAACAGTATAATCTCAGTTTATATCAGTTAATAAAAATAACTAGGATGAAAATAAATCAAGTGGTTCACAAAACTAATGTAACAAGCTGAAAAGCTAAAGCTCAGGAATTACGAGTTTAATGAGTTTAAGGTCACCGAATATGTTTTATACTGAGGTAAATGTGACATTACGTGACATTGTTTACTATTACATTCAAGTCTTTTCATGGCTGAAACACTGATTGAGTGATTACATGAGAAAAACAACAGATTTCCGATTTTTTTTTTTAAAACATACCTTTGGATGTTCATTCATGATTTCCTTCTAAAACTAGTTTTAAAGCAGAGATGATGATCAGTTTATGCACCACTTTCCTTGAATTGAGGTGCTTCACCAATCTGTTACTCACCATTAAACAGCCCCAAAACAACAATGTAGTAAAATGGGCAGAATTTGAAATCTGAGACTTTGTTTCATATCAGGAGCAACAAAGCACAAAGCTTATTACGATTTATTGAATGGGAGCCACACAATGTTCCATTTATTATCTAAAACAGGCTAGACTTTAAAGTTGTCCAAATTAAGTTCTTAGCAATGCATATTACTAATTAAAAATTAGGTTTGGATACATTTACAGTAGGACATTTACAAAATATATTCATGGAACATGTTCTTTACTTAATATCCTAATGATTTTGGGCAAATCTATCATTTTGACCCATACAATGCATTTTTGACTATAGCTACAAATATACCAATACTACATAAGATTGGTTTTGTGGTCCAAGGTCACATTTTGTACAATTATTTTTTTGTTCAGCCTACAAAATAATTCTAGTAGCTCACAAAATGTTCCTAAATGCTCTTTACTCCAAGCTAATTGTTCACTGTGGATTGTAATTTCTTAGCAACCAAGAGGTGTATTTTTCTGGGTCAAGCTGCAGAGATCAGTGCCTGTTTTGGGGGTGTTGAGTGGGCATGGCCAACTAGACAAGAAAACCCCCATTGGCTCATTCTGCCCATCCCCCCTTTAGGTTAACCCACTGGGTATTAAAAAAAAAAAAAAAAACGCACACACAGGAGCGCAAGAACAACAAATGACACAGTGACCTAGAAAGCACCACCAGAAACGATTCAGGCACTTTCAGCGGTAAAAGGCTTTCCAGGGTGCCACATGCACAGGCCTGTTAAAGAAGCACTACATCAGAGAAGTGACATCATACGGTCATAATTATTTTATGAGGAGGAGAGACAGACAAAGAAGCAAGCTGGTCAGAATTCCTCAATAAATGCCATTACGCTAATTAAACTAACCTACTCTCCAACAAAATCTAATAAAATTAAATTTTTAAAAGGACAGCATGATAGTAAAAATAAATTGCTAAAGCGAGCTTTACTATATTGCTCATACTTAAAGTAGGACTAAGGGCTTTTCAACAAGCAACCACCATGTGAGCCGAATGCAGTGCATTCCTGAAAATAAAACATAATGAGCATCTACGGCAATGCACATTAAAAACACAGCATTGAAAAATGCTACATTTTAAAAATAAAAACTGGCATTGCGTTGAAAGAGTGACTTATCGCAAAGTTTCTGACAACTAACTGCAACCCAGCGGTGCTTTCATGTGGATACGTTTACCACATTTTAAATCAAAATGACATAAGGGGGCACGTTTTAAAGAGCAGAGAGCACAAGAATTTCTTGCTGCTCAAGTGCTGGAACCACATCAAGGCACAAACGTACGCCAGACTCCTTTTCTGATGGAAATGTGTCCGTCATTTCCTTAAAATTCACTTGACTCATTTTTAAAATATCTATTCTTTTCCTACACACAAAAAAATCTGATAAGGATTTGATACTCAACATACCACTGAAAACCACTATATAAAGGTTTACGAAGTATTCCTTATGTTATATTGTTGAAAGAAAAGTATCTTTGGATTTAATATAAGCCAAGCTGATTTTCTCTCACTATTTCAAATTGTCATATAAAAAGAAAAAAGAAAAATATGCTACACCTTCTCATACCAGACGTTATTTCACTGCATGATGGCATGAGTGCTGTACGCCAAGCCTGTGAAAACTGCACAGCCAGCTACTGGAAGCAATTAAAAGCTTTTTTATGGACGCCCGTCTTCCAGCTGTACTGTACATGAGAGCCTTGTGTAAAAACAAAACACGCAATTTAAAACACCTTGCATCTAACGGAAGTATATAGTATTATAATCGTATAACGAGAAGCACTTCTAAAGCTTGAGGCAAAGCATTAAAGGGACAGTTCACCCAAAAATAAAAATTCTGTTATTAATTACTCACCCCCATATCATTTCAAAACCATAATACTGTACCTTTGTTCATCCTCTGAACACAGCTGTTTTTTTTTTGTTCAGTGATAGTTCTGAACAGTTAAACGGTCCACCGTTCTGCAGAAAAGTCCTTCAGGTCCCAGAAATTTTTTGGTTTTTCAGCATTTTTGTGTATTTGAACCCTTTCCAAGAATGACTATGATTTGAGATTTGTCTTTTCTCACTGAGGGCAACTGAGGGTCTCATATGCAACTATTTCAAAAGGTTTAAACGCTCACTGATGCTTCAGAAGGAAAACCATGCATTAAGAGCCTGGGGTGTAAACTTTTGAACAGAGTGATGTGTACCTTTTTGGTTTTTTGCCTCATATTTTTGTCATTTTTTTTTATTTAGTACTGCCCTTTAGAAGCTACAGAAGATACATGTTCCCCAGAAGACACAATAAGTTTAAATTTACAAAAAGCTTTAATTTTTTTTTCTTTTGATGCATTAGTGAGCGTTTGAAGCTTTTGTAATATTTGCAAAGTCCCTTAGTTGTACTCTGTGTGAAAGGATGGATCTCAAAATCATACAGTCATTGTTGGAAAGGGTTCAAATACATCAAAATGCAGAAGAAACAAAGAATCTGTGGGACCTGAAGGACTTTTCTGAAGAACAGCGTGAAGTTTAACTATTTAGGACAAACAAGGGACTCATGAACAACTATCACTAAACAAAAAAACAGCCGTGGATCACATTCAGGTAACAAAACACATTATTAAGAATGAAGCATATGTAAACTTTTGAACAGGGTCATTTTCATAGATTCAACTATTATTTTCTCTAGTAAACATCTTTTATGTGAAAAATTGTATTTAGATAAGCACTAATTTAAAATAACATGCATTTTGTATGATCCCTCATTTTTGTAAAATAATTAACATTTTGCAGATTACGCAAGGAGTATTTAAACTTTTGATTTGAACTGTATTATCAGCTTTTTTGGAAATTTCTCCAAATCTGTTCTGATAAAGAAACAACCTCATCAACATACATTTTAAATCAAATCTGAGTAAAGTGCATCTTCAGCAAACGTTCATTTTTGCATGAACTGCTCCTTTAAAGTAAATAGCAGAAGAAGAATTTTACACAAAAAAACGTTTAAGTTTGTGACTTCCAGACCACCTGTATGAAGCAGCCCTGTTAAACAGGGACTGGGAGGTCTGGGACAATGGCTGGGAACCAAGCCTGTTCACCCTGTAGGACTCTGTCGTAGTAAATTCTCTCCAGGACATTACAGATGCCAGCTCATAAAGTAAGGGCATAAACTACATGGTGGGGTGGCTTCCCAAACGCAGAAAAAAAGCAAACAAACCTCCCAGAAAAAAAACATCCATAAGACAAAAGTGTCACTAACGTGTTCAACTTGCATGACCGAAAAACCGACGTGAATTCAAGATGTGTTTTTGTTTGTTTGTTCATTGTTTGCCTTCAGCGCAGACCTAACCGTCATGTCACCACAAAGGCACTTTCTCATCACAACAACAAATGAATACAACACATCACGAGCTCTGTGTCTAGTTTGGTTTTGGGTCGAGCTATTTTTATAGGCAAATAACACTGCACAGCCATGTCGGGTCGGGTGGAAATCTGTTTTATAGGCACACGTTGCTTGCGAGCCTGGGAAACAGATAGCGGCTGCGAGTAATCTTCTGCAGGTTACAGGATCAAAGACTTTCTGGAGCTCCTCTGCACATTTCCGTCACTGCCAATGATAATTACGCACAACTTCCTCTCATTAGGGACACAGGATAAGACCCTCAACCTGCCGGGCTTGTCCTTGCATTCGACACCACACTCCTGTGCTTTTATCTGGGCAAGGAAGGTAGACCAGAACACAACATCCCTGTCCAGTGTATTGCATCAGCTTGCATCACCTTTAATGCATCTGTGTTATGAATGCACTGATATTAAAATTCTGGCTGATATTGATAAGCTATAATTACTTATGCTCCGCGATGCAGAAAACACTGACAGAATCACAAAATCCAGCCATAAAAATGTAATTTACTGTATAACTTAGAATGTCACGGAATTTGCCAAATTTTGGATGAATAAATCATAAGTAGGTCAGCACACTTAAATCAAAACGCGATATGGACTAGTTTCTGTGAATTTTAAGCCACAAAAATACTATTTAAATATGAATCCTGCATGTTCTCCATGTCTCTGTGTGAATGAATTTACTGTGTTTCTGAGTTTGATTTTATTAAACACATATGTAATATGTAAACAAGGTGTTTCCATCTCAATATATGAGTACATGAACACATGAACATAGTCTTTAGAACTGCTCAGTCTCTTCATGAGCATTTTACTGAGAATATTAACCAGAAGAAAATACTTACCAGAATCTATTTACCACAAAAATGTAACAAAACAGCATTTCAGGAAAAAAAAAGAAAAACAAAAAAACTTAAATTAAATCAATTAATTAGAGATGTTTTTGGTTAATAAAATTAACCATTAAAATGGAATGCAGAAAATGTATGGATTATTAATTATTATAATTAATGGATTGGAAAATAAAATAAACTGAATTAAAATGAATTAACTGAATTAAATAAAACAGTTCATAGGGCCTTAAATTTCATTTGTTTGTTTGTTTGTTCTTTACTTTCATTAAATTTCTGTTAAATTGTGCAAGTTTCATGATTTCAATTAATTAGACATACTTTTTACTTAATATTTTTTAAATTTAATAATTAAAACTCAGTCTAGAAAAATAAAACTGAAAGAAAACAGATTCCAGAAAAATCAAAACAGAAAAAAAAATAAATTGGGGAAAAAATAAAACAGATTTCATAGGCCCTAGTGATCAACATTAAAATTCTATATGATTTTGTCCAAAAAATTACAATAAATAAACTAAAATCTGTTTTTTTTTTAAATGCCACAAGTGTTTTAGGCAACAAAATGTTATAGTGCACAGTATAAAATGATATTCAGTTTAAGATTTTTTTGACAATGTTATCAAATTAAGATTAGCGTTGTGTTGTTATTTTTTTATGTATTACCTATAGTCCCAAACTCTGACATCTATTTTTTAAATAAATAAGCTTTCTATTGATGTATGGTTTGTTAGGATAAGACAATATTTGGCAATTGTATTTGGAGATGCAACTATTTTAAAATCTGGAATCTGAGGGTGCAAAAAAAAAAAAAAAAAAAAAGAGGAGAAAATTGTCTTTAAAGCTATACAAATGAAGTTCTTAGCCATGCATATTACTAATCAAAAATAAAGTTTTTATACATTTACGGTAGAAAAAATACTAAATATCTTCATGGAACATGACCCCTACGTAACAGCCTAATGATGTTTGGCATAAAAGAAAAATGTATCATTTTGACCCATACATTGGCGATTGCTGCAAATATACCCGTGCTACTTAAGACATAAAGTTGTTTTGTGGTTCAGGGTCACTAATATGACAATGCATTGTGCATCCCTAGTCTGTTTATAATCAAGTCATATTACACTAAGATTTATGTATATAAAAATGTTGACTTCCAAACCAAGAAACCAATTTCCAGAACTCTAACAAATTTGCTTCAGTGCATTTCCTTCTGAGAAGACTTCTGTTGTATATTCAGCCCAGAGGCAGACAAAACATTATTAAATATTAAGCTAACCTAATGCTGACACTTCTCTCTAAAAGCTTTTCCAGCGTATAGTTGTATACAAGAAACAGACATCCGAAGGACTAACGTGTCAGAGATATTTGGATGATATTGATGTTTGAATGTTTGCACACCAAATGAGAGCATGTCGAGCATAATTTACTGTGTGTCAATCAATCCGGTAAGGTCAATGTGACCGGATCAGTGTTTATTATTGCTCATTGTGATCCGCTTTGCAAGGTTAAGCTCAGGTGTCAAGGAAAACCCTCTCAATCTGGCTTATCAAGGTTAATCAGAGAAGAAACGGAAAGAATGACTGTTCCACCAAGTATGTAAAAGTGCCAGTATGGGCAAAACAGAAATCATAAAGATGACAAAGTCAAAGGTGCTAGAAAAAAAACAAGGGAAATTCACCTACTTATTGAGGATCTTTCTAGATTTTCTTGAACCCAATGTTTCTAAATGCCTTCATCCTTCGAGATCACTCAAAAATTTGGAGGTTAACTTAAGGCTCAAATGAGCAAAACAGACTGAGCTGAAAGATCCAAAAATATATGAACCAAACTTGAAATAGAACACAGACTACTAGCACACAGATGACATCAAGTCCCAGCGACAGGCAACTAGATTTACTAGTGCAGTGTCAACTGTCTTTAAACAGTTACATCACACAGCTTAACAATGAGTCTTGATCTATGTGCAGATCACCTAATGCCACTTCTCTCTGTACAGAGGTTAAGCCTCTCTCAGCAGGATGTGTGGAGGCACTTCAGTGTCGTCCACAATGCTCGGTCAGGTTAATCGGATAATCCCATTCCCATTTTGTGATCAAGAATGATCACAGATACAGCCGAGGAAACATTTACAGGGCCAAAATTATAACACTAGTATTTTCAGCCACAAAAAATGGTTATTATAAGTCAGTTATGTCTATCTTTTGCTGTAGTGTGTCAGCAGAAAATATCAGTTTACATTTCCAAATATTCATTTTGCCATTAATTGTCATAATCCAGTGAGATTTTTGTTTGTCTGTCTGGAATGAGATGAAGTAACTGAGATGGACTAAATCCAGAAGAACTGTGGCAACATCTCCAAGATGCTTCAAGAAACCTACCTGCAAAACTACAGTACTGTTAAAAGTTTTAGGCACTGTAAAATGAGAATGCTTTGCTTATAAAGCAGCTTTTGCCCTAGGTGCACTTGCACATAGTTTTTCAGAGTAGCTTTGCAAGCAGGTCTCTTGAAGCATCTTGGAGACGTTGCCAAAGTTCTTCTGGATTTAGTCCGTCTCAGTTTGCCGTTTCTTCATGTCATTCCAGACAGACTAGATGAAGTCAAGATCAGATCTCTGTGTGGAGCACTGGCTGTTGTCAGCCTCCTTGTGCAAACAAAAATCACACTGGATTATTAGAATTGATGGCAAAATCAAGGTTTGAAAATGTAAACTGATATTACCTACTGACACGCTACAGCAAAAGATAGAAGTAACTGACTTAAAACCATTTTAGCTGGTGAAAATACTAGTGTTTTAATAATTTAGGCCAATACTGTATATTTTTACTTTGGTCAAAAGAGTAGCTATTGTGGTCTAACTATATACTGCAAAAGTAAACAAAATTAAATTAAGACACATATAGCGCATAGACTGTCTCTCTCTCAAACACATGACATCTGTTGCCGCCCATGTATTCTATTCGATTAATGTGCTGAATGAATTAAATCAGCACTTCAGCATCTGGGGGTGTTTCCCTCCAGCTTCTGTAGAATAATTAAATTGAGTGAGGGGAGAGAGAAAAAGAAGACAGAAGAGGAGGTCGACTGAGTGTGCGCATTCCTAGAGCTTAACTCTTATTAAATATTCAAGTCACGCAAAGTGGGTTAAAACCTCACACAGTACGCACATTCAGTTCTGCTCAGCGGCCACAAGCATTTGGGATTTGTGGCCGAATGCAGCTAATCTCGGCACACAATGTACTGCATCGCTCGGTCTTCATGCCAAAATCTGGGCTATGGAAACAGCAGAAGTAAAACATACCCAAAACTCTCCACATTCACTGTACAACCGTAATAGAACTATTAAAAGAGCAAGATGTGTGGAGGCACTTCAGTGTTGTCCACAATGCTCGGTCAGGTTAATCGGATAATCCCATTGCCGTTTTGTGATCAAAAATGATCATAGATACAGCTGAGGAAACACTGACAGGTCCAAAATAATTATAACACTAGTATTTTCACCAGCTAAAACACGGTTATTATAAGTCAGTTATGTCTATTGTAGAAAATATCAGTTTACATTTCCAAACATTCATTTTGCCATTAATTGTAATGATCCAGTGAGATGAGGGGTGTGCGATATGATGAGTTTTGATCGTGGACAATAAAAACGTCTCCACGATCAGCTTTTAAAGAAATATCATAGTATCATAGTATTGTGCTATTCTATCAGCTGCAGTTCTGGCACCTCAGCCTCTGTACAATGCAACATACATTCAAAACAGAGTTAACTCAGTGGTAGAGTTACACTCACAGGACCCTGCACTTATTCACAGTCACAGAAGTACATTATTTGCATCAAAGTCCTGCCCAGGGTTGCCAGGTTCACAACAAAACCAGCCCAATTGTTACTCAAAACAAGCCCAAAACTAGCCCAATGGCATTTTGAGAGGGGTCCACTGTAAAAAATTGCATTCTGGGGGATAAAATACATACATTTTGTCAGGGCTCCCCTGGTAAATTAGCATTTCAGGGGCTAAATATGATGTTATTGGGGTCGATTCAACCCGCTGACATCAAAAGCAACCTGCCGCAAAAGTAGCGCAGACTTGGCAACACTGGTCCTGCCGGTTAAACTTTTCATATGCGTGCTGTTCTGACATGCATGCGCTTTCCAGGTTTTCACAACCTAACCCACCCAATTGTTTCTCAAAACTAGCCCAAAACTAGCCAAATAGCGTTTCGAGGGTCCCCACATTAAAAATTGCGTTCTGGGGGATAAAATACACATTTTTAGTTTTTGTAAATTAGCATTTCAGGGGCTAAATATGACGTTATTGTGGTCGATTCAACACGCGGACATCAAAAACAACCCGCAGCAACAGTGTTAAAGTAGCCCAATTCTTGTCAACACTGATGCGCTTGTCCAGAGCGTGTACACCTGAAGCGCGTGCACACTAAAGCCTGTCAAATAGCACCTAATTACTGAACTAAGTTATGTATGATTTCGCTAATACTGTCAAAATACACTAGGTTTACATATAAACACAGTTGCTTATGTTTTAAGTGAGAAATAATTGTAGACTAATTGTACTAAACATGCCGCCGCTTGGCTTTAAAGGGATAGTTCACCCAAAATTATAATTCTGTCATTATTTACTCACTTACATGTTGTCCCTCATTTATTTGACAGACAGATTTTTTTATTTTTGGGTGAACAGTAGGGTTTATAAGTATATAGTGTTTCACTTTTTATATTTAATTCAATTTCTTGAATGCTACTGCTAAAAACACCTACTGTACCTGAAAAATATTGCACTGTGTTTGTTTTATTTGTATTATGCTTATTTGAAATGTTTCTTTGTTATTTTTTAAGAACAAAAATAAAATAATGACAAAGCTTTTTATCTTCACTAACTTTGCTCTAAATATCTGCCATTATTTTATACTTTGTTACCTTG
This sequence comes from Cirrhinus molitorella, assembly GCA_033026305.1. Classification (NCBI taxonomy): domain Eukaryota; kingdom Metazoa; phylum Chordata; class Actinopteri; order Cypriniformes; family Cyprinidae; genus Cirrhinus; species Cirrhinus molitorella. The sequence continues at coordinate 9,671,862 of CM065127.1, read as the reverse complement.
AAAGGCTTTGTTTTTAAAAGGGAAATTAGTTTGGCTGTACTGCTCAGACAACTTGCAAAATAGTAAAACCAACATGACAGAATAATCATGATAACATCATGAATTTCTGAAAAAAATTGTGTTATGATATTTTTGCCATATCGCCCACCCCTAAGTGCGATTTTTGTTTGTCTGTCTGGAATGACATGAAGAAACTGAACAAACTGAGACAGACTAAATCCAGAAGAACTGTGGCAACGTCTCCCAAAACTCTCCACATTCAGTGTACAACCGTAACAGAACTATTAAAAGATGGTGCTTAAGTCAAAATCAGATTCATAAAGTCAAGAAAACATCTAAACAAACAACTAAAAAACACCTGTGTAAACGCATCTCAAAGATTTTACTTTTTGAATAATGTCATTATTTTAGTTTCTTCTGCACTCAGAAAGTACGAACAGATGTCTACTGATCGACTATTTTAATGATATCCTTACTACTTTTCAGGGCCTTGAACATGTCCATTGCATTGCTGTCTATGCAGGGTAAGAAAGCACTCGGATTTCATCAAAACTGTATTTTAATTTGTGTTCCAAGTTGAGCGAGGGTCTTACAGGTTTGGAATGATATTAAACTGAAAACTTTTCTGCTCATGCTGTTTCTGCATAGTACATTAATGTTTTCCATTAAAGTTCCCTTTCAAGACCCCAATGGGCATCCTTACCAACAATCAGGTGTTTCTACTTTAATGAGCAAGGTGGTGAAGAGCCGCAAGCATGCAGAAGATTTGCGCTCCTCTCGCAAGTCTTTATCACTTCAAACAACACTCTGAAAAGACGAGTGAGCTAGGATTGTGGATAACCCTACTTCACATGCAAGCTCCGTTCTTTATGAGGTGCAAAGCGGAGTATTATTTCTACTTCCTCATCCCCTCTCCTCCCTTTCCCTGGCTCAGGACTTCTTAAACCCAAAGAATAATACACATATAGAGATTTTATGATTTGAAAAGTGTAGGTGCAATTGACCAAACCCTGTTTTGGCTGTGAGTGTTATTGCTGGAAGACGAACGGTGCCAGGTATGGTAAGGCTCAGCGAATGAAAACACAGGATTTGGATCGGTTGTGTTCCAAGAAAGCAGCTGCTTTAACAGTTGCTTATTGAAGTCTACAGAGGAATAAAACCCTTAAACACTCTGAAATACCTCACACTTGACGACCATCATGACTGTTATAGGCTCTTCTCCTGAAAAAATGGTTATTTGCTTTGACAAACAGCATGCTATGTTTCAATCTTCAACTTTTCCAGCCAGAATACTCAGAAAACATCCTGCGTTGCACAAACAACCACCAAAAGTGTGTAAAAAAAAAAAAAAAAAAAAAATCACTTGGTCCAGCATATGGTAATAAAATGCAAATTGGCTATGCAGATACTGCATATGGACTCTCCAGTTGTTACACTAGCCATCGTGCCAAACTGCTTTATCCTCACCAGTTTCAGATCTCATTTTCAATACTGACAGTTTTCAGCAACCATCACATTACTTATGAAACACAGGCTAGGCTGTCAGGGACCACTACTGTTTGCCATAGGCCAGATGGTATTATACCTCATTAAAGCAGCAAACATCATAAGCCTTCATTTGCAGAAAGGATAAAAAAGGATGAACTACATTCAGTTGGGTTTGCATTTGTGATGAATAGAGAAACAAACAGTGGCCTTTCCAAGGGCTTTACCCTATTTTGTTATGTTTATTTTTTTAAAAACTCTCCAAGTGCGTTTTTCATGCAAAATTATAAATATAAACATAAAAAAATAAGATTTTTTAAATGTTTTTTAAAGATGTCTTTTCTGCTCACAAAGTCTGCATTTATTTGATCCAAAGTAAAGCAAAACAGTATAAAGTTTGAAATATTTTTAATTTTTTAAAATAACTTTTCTATTTGAATATATTTTAAAATGTCATTTATTCCCATGATTTCAAAGCTGAATTTTTAACATCATTACTCCAGTCACATGATCCTTCAGAAATCATTGTAATATTCTGATTTGCTGCTAAAAAAAAAAAAAAAACTTTTTTTTATTATTATTTTTTTTAATGTTGAAAACAGTTGGATTTTTTTTTTCAGGTTTCTTTGATGAATCGAAAGTTTTATCGATTTAAAGCATCATATATATATATATATAAGCTAACATGTTATAATATATTAGCTAATATGTTAGCTTTTTAATTTCAGATAAATGCTGATCTGATCATTGATAATAAATGTTTCTTGAACAGCAAATCGGCATATTTGAATGATTTCAGAAAGATCTGAGGACTATTTTATTTTATTAATTGGCTTATCACAGGAATAAATTAGTAGTAAAACTATTTCAAAATTGTACTGTTTTTGTTGTACTTTGGATGAAATAAAATCAGGCTTGGTGAGCAGAAGAGACAAAAAAAAAAAAAAAATTAAAAATCTCTCATACTTTTGACTGGTAGTGTATGTGTGTGTGTGTGTGTACACACATATACACAGACCCTCTTTTTTGCCTTAGTTCTCTATAATTACTAAATTAAGAACGACCCAAATCTGTCCTGAATCCTGAACATGCAAAAACAAAGCGGATATGGCATTTAGCTGCCATTAAAAGCTCAGCTGGATCCACTACAGCGATCCTTCCTAATTACCAGTGCTGTCCTCAGCAACGCTGTCGGCCTGTTGGACAAACAGGGCTGTTGTCCTTCAACATTCATTTGAAAGTGTTTTTGTGTCTTTGAGGAGCAGTCTCTCTGAAGACTGGCCAGGAGATGGTTCGCCCCAGGCAGGCCAATCACAGTTAAAGTGGGTTAGAACACAGACAGCGCCTTAATTATTCCACCGCATTGATGGCCTTTGCAACCATCACCTCACGCACAATCAGAGCCAATACCGGCAGAATGGACAGGAACTAATCTGGCCGATTTCAGCCCGCTGCCATTGATTCATCCTTTCCAATTAGGTAATGGAGGACAATGGATAGAATGCCCGAGTCCAAGCGTTTATTGAGAACAGCGATGGCGATGACCTCCTTTGATCAATATAGAGTGCAAAGGCCTAAAGGACCGTTCAGCGCTGGCCAACATCCAAGTCAGCAACTAATGGACGTACTTTTCCTCAGCAATGACCTAGCGGCAGCCAAAAAGCACTATTCGACCACATGAATCATTTCTAGAAAAGCACATACTTAGAAACAATAGACATTTTTCCCAGTTATCCAATAAATGACAGCTAAACAGCTTTGAACCAACCAAAATAAACAGTCTTTCGAATTCTCGCAGCAGATGTGAACGCACCGGATGGACACTCGTGGTTTGTCTCAACATAGTGATTAGAGTCAAAATAAACCCCATTCAACAAAAAACACATTCTAGGGACTACAAAATTAGGACATTTTGCGGTTTATAACTAGTTAGGAATCAATGCTGAGGCAAAAAGCAGTATTGGTTTTATTGGTTGGTTGGTTGATTCAATGTTTCACCCCAAGCTAACCCTACAAACACATCCTGATGGGTACAACAATCCTTCTTACTTTTCCAACTACACACTGGCTGAATATACAATTAAAAATGCCTCGCCAAACCATAAGCAAGCATGCAGAATCAAGGCTTGGCACAGTTCTTTGTCGGATGCTCAGGACGTTTATCTCTGCTTTTTAGAAATGACAATAACTGGCTTATATTACACTTGTGAAACCACTGACTGTGAATACCCATAAATCTGAGTTGAAAGCGTAATAGCAAAGGAGGGCTGAAAGATGGTGTCGAAAATATATTTTTTTCCCCACAACTACCTATTATCAACATGACAGGATTGCCAAACCCAGTAATTCCCTAGACAAAATACTATCTTCACACAATAGTGACATACCACAAAAACTCTTTCAAATGTGCAGCTAAATGAAAGAAAATACATCTGGAGACAGAGATCATTTGGCAGTTACAGCATCTTTCTAATGGTAGGATGGCAGTAGTTTAAAAAAGTAAAGTCGAAAATGGGTTCTTTTTATTTAAAAAAATTGAATCAAAGGATTTCGGTGATTTCCATGTAATTTTAGACATGTGAGCCTTTGCGGCTGTACTGCGCTTGGGTTATGTTACCTTTTTCCATCTAAATAAATTTATTCAATCCAAACACATCATACCGTTCACAGACGTAACAAATTTTAAAGAAGGTTTTAGGTCAGATAAAACAAATACGCTATAAGAAAAATTATCTGATATGTTATAACACATATTTTAAAAATAAAATAAAATAAAATAAAGGCTTTTGTGGTGAACATTTTTGGTTCCCCAAGGAAACTTTCGGTGAACAGTTCTTAAATGAACCATTTTGGAGACCATTTTAAAAACCTAAAGAACCTTGTTCCACTATAAAGAACCTTTTCTGCATTTAAAAGGTTCTGTGGATGTTCAAGGTTCTTCATGGAACTATCAATACTAATAAAGAACAATTACAATTGTAATGGTAATGAAACTGCTAAAGACCAGAATACTCAAATGGAACTGGAATTAGAGCCATAAAATTTTTTTATGATTCCCATCCCTAGTCACAATGTTAACAAAAGAGTACAGGTGTCATTTTTAAAGTCAGCCAGAGGTCAAGCGCTGTCAATCAACATCTACATCATCCTCCTCTCATTTGCCTCGGTAGGACTATAAATGCAGACATCAAGCCTGTAGCCTCCTACTATCTAATCTAGATCACTCTAGCAGAGCTTTCTTAGCATGCTAAAGGTTTGAGCATACTAAAGTACTTCAAGATAATTCTGTCACAAGTTATGCATATGACCCCTTGTACACTTAATAGACAAACTCTAAGTGACTTTAAACAGTGACAGGGAAAGAGAAACAAAGGAAAGTAGAGAATTGCAAGTGAAAAATTCAAATAGTGACAAGGGAATTTCACAGTAAGACGTAGGACTTTCATGGAAGGGGCTTGTCAAGTTCATTCATCCCTCACAGCTGGAAATGCTTGTGCTGCTCTAAATAAATTCAATAGCTGATCTCAATATAACCCTGGAGAAAGACAGTTTTGGACTTTGTAAGAACTGTACGAATGTTTCGTTTTTCTCACTAAAGCTACAGTTTATAAATCACATACTGACCCATAACATGGATGTCAAAAAGTGTTTTGTAGCAATGTAGCACTACTTTGTTATACTATAAATAGATACAGTTGAAGTCAAAAGTTTTCATACACCTTGCAGAATTTGCAAAATGTTAATTACTTTTACCTAAAAAAAAGGGATAATACAAAATATGTAAGGATATTTCACATAAAAGATGTTTACATATAGTACACAAGTGAAAATAATAGATGAATTTATACAAATTCTTTAAACTTTAAAAATTTAATTCTTTGGTTTTTCAGCATTTTTGTGTGTTTGAACCCTTTCCAGGAATAACTATGTTTTTGAGATCCATCTTTTCACACTGAGGACAACTGAGGGACTCATATGCAACTATTACAAAAGGTTCAGACACTCACCGAAGCTCCTGAAGGAAACGCAATGCATTAAGAGCCGGGGGTGAAAACTTTTTGAATTTGAAGATCAGGGTAATTTTAACTTAATTTGTCTTCTGGGAAACATGCAAATATCTTCTGTGGCTTCTAAAGGGCAGTACTAAATGAAAAAAATATGATATTTAGGCAAAATAAGAAAAATGTACGCATCTTTATTCGGTTAATAAGTTTACACCCCTGGCTCTTAATGCATCGTTTTTCCTTATAACTAAAAGCCAACCATTTAATCAACCATTTAAAAAAAAAAGTTACTCTATCTGCCAAAAAAAAAAAGCATGAAAGAAGTTAGCCTTTCTATAGTCCATGCTAATGTCTGGAAATTCTTTGAAACGGTTTTCAAAATGACATTTTATTATTGTGACAACCCAAATTACAGATTTTAGAGATAAACAAATAACTTTAGAGATAACCTACATAGAGTTGAATCCATAGTGTACTGTCTTTTTGGTAATTTAACTTTATCTCAAGCCATCATCTTGATGTAGGCTTTCAACCTCAACAAGGAGATTTACTTTCAACAAATATGTTTCCAAGTAACATTCTCCGGTGAACATAACGACATTACACAACAGGTTTCAGTTATAGTTCGGCCTGTTCCAACAGGCAGAACCCTATGGCAATGATAATCAAGATGTTTCTCGTGTTGTTTTTCTTCCTTTATAAACACAATTACGAAAAGTAAGCCCTCCATGGTGTGCGAATGTAAAACTCACAAGAGAGATTGAAGGTTTTCTCAGTCCCAGTCAGGGTGTCACAATGAGGATTTAACCTTTAATCTAGTTTATCGTGAAAGCCTGCGTGCGTAACAGCTGGCAAGGTATGGTTTTTCAATGGATGCTAGTGGTTATTAAACATCCCCCAATAAGTTTAAACTGAGTTTAGTTTCTTGGGAGCTTAAAAAACTGAGTATACTCACGTATACTGATTAACATACATGTTTAAGTATACTTTCCATTATGTAAAGAGTAAATGCCTTTGGTGAAAAGACATAATGTGAAAGTACAGAAAAGCCAAGCCAAGTAGCTCCATCAAGACCAGACCTAAAAGAAAGACAATCCAGGCCAATGAATGATTAAAGCATTTAAACAGAGCTTAAATTTAATATTAACCAAAGACAAGCGTTACACGAACTGAAACCAAACCCTGTGAAAAGCCATGCGCCTCTGTGGGTTCTGAGGTTATAGATTTCAGAGGGAGCTGCTATTTCAAATGGATCTTTCCGCTATAAATCAGATACGGTCTAAGTAAGACAAATAACTCTTCAGTGCTCTTTATACTGCGCAGACACCATCCAATTTAACTTGAGATACTTCAAAGTGACTGGAACGTCGACTCGAACGTGCCCGCTTGGGTGAAGGAAGGAATGGAAAAATCTGAATCCAACGCCGGTCAAGCCATCACCGTGACTCCAGCAGTACAATACACAGGATTTGTATTGTTCACTCAAACGTAAATATCCTGGCTTCCAGATGAGATCAGATTTAATCATACAAATTCAATGGAAGTCTGAATGCAGCACTAAGAGATAATTAGTAGAATTCATTTATAATGGAGCTGATAATGTGCTCTTAGACAATGTGCAGCAGCTGTGGATGATTAATTTGAACATTAGCTGCAAAATGAAAGTTTCACCCAAGGCGGAAATATTATGTAATAATTATAGTTGAATATATTGACTGACAAGACTTGAAGTGAGGTGGCTTAAAATAACAAATGTAAGAAGCCCGGTTCATGTCAGAATATGTGAAAGGCATTGCAATTTTAGGATTAAGACTTTTTCAACTCTGACTACCACCTAAACACAGATTCAAAGTTCAAAGCTCAAATTGAGAACCTGCAGTGAGAGATATGGCAAATATGACATGCTTGGCGTAGTGCGGTCTCAATCTAAAATAAGTTGACACGGAAGAGAAGAAATAGTTTTTTCTTTGGACACAAAAAGCTTCATAAGATACGGTTGAACCACTGATATCACATTAGGGCTGCACGATTAATCAAAGACGATTGTCATGCGCATTTTGTCGGTGAAGCCGGTTGTGTAATCAGCAGTAAATCTCCTGCACCTGTGTTCAGGTGGAGCAGCATGTACTACACAGAGCCGTACTCCACAGAAAAGATACGCTTAATCGCGTTCATTATCGCAAACGATTTAATCGGGCGATTATGAAATCGAAAGAAATCGTTTGCGATAATGACAGCTGTTTGCGTAGCTTCTCAGTGAACTACGGCTCTGTGTAGACATGCTGCTACACCTGAAAGCATGTGAAAATATCACATTTAATAACGTTTTTACTCCAAACTCACTTTATTATATATTTATATCAGTCGAGTGTTTGAAATGAATCTTTCTGTGAGATAGTATAGCTATTTACACAGAATAAAGCACTATATTGTTGTAGTCGTGGGTTTATTAGTCACGATGAATCAATGACAGCAGTTAAATCTTGTTTATTCAGCTGCAGCGATAGCAAAGATGCGTTTCTATTCCTCTTCTTCTGGCGTATTTTGAGTTTCCGCGTGAGAATGAGAGCGCCCTCTGGCCTTCGGATGAAGATTTACTAAACACAGAACAGTGCTTTTTTAAAAGATACGCATGACAATCGCAGCTTTCGATTAATCCCGATTGCGATTTCACTTCGATTAATCGTGCAGCCCTATATCACATGGACTATTTTAATTATGCCCTTACTACCTTTCTAGGCCTTGAATGTGTCAGTTGCATTGCTGTCTATGCAGGGTCATTTCATTTAATCAGGGTTTCATTTTTGGGTAAATTTAAGCCCGCCCTATAATTTTTCTAGCTTAATATCTTGTTTTGGTCTGTTTTGAACAAGTGGAAGGTTGCTTATAATACTCAAAAAGAACCTTACTCATTGCCAGCAGCTAGTATAACCTACAAAAAGAGTTACAGAATGAACTGCCAAACAAAATGAACAAACCATTTTGGTGTATTGAAAAGATTCAAGTCAAAGCAATGAATAAAATCCCCTATTTAATACTCTTCTGGGAGTAGGCTGAAAAATTGATGTAATAAACGCAATCACACCCAGAGATGTTAGGTCCTTCAGTGGAGTTGACAACAATTTAGAATCAATTTCGTTTGGGATCGACTCCCAGCACCTAGTTCCACTCCAAAAAACACTCTGAATACAGCACTTGATGACATCAGCAGAAGACACCGAGGATGCAACTGGGATAAACTGAAGAATTCAAGGTCAGTGCAATGTGGTTGGAAAGGAACCACCCAGTTCTTAAGCTCCACTTGAGCATGGGCATCACTAAGCAACGTCCAGTGGAAACATGTCCTCTTGGGCTTGTGAGACCAAAGAGGTTTTTTTCTTAACAAAACTAGTTTTTTTGGCTAACTGCCTTTTGAAGCTAGGAGCATGATGTGCTTACATTTCAATCTAAGCTCGTGATTAACACAGATCTCTGTTTTTTCTCATGTCAAGCCATTACCGTGCAATTAAAGATAGATTTCGCCAGCAAACATTTGAGGGCAGGAGCCTGCCAATTCATCTTACTATAGACAACCAGTATTAATCACAAAGACAATTAACACACCCACATGCATACACAAACACAAACCGTTCCCCAGACACAGTGTGCGGGAAAGATGCCTTTCCCAGACACATTACGTTTATGTGTCATCCAGGGCTGGAAAGTCGATGCTACAACCAACAGATGATGTCACTTTATGGCAATCTGCAAACAATACATACATCAAAATCGACAGCTGCCGAGCTCTTCATCAGTGGTTTTTGTAATAAATGTAAAAAGTACTTCGACAGTCCATGCTATGAACTGGTAATGCTGTAATATGACACAAAATGCTTTAAAGATGTGACTTGAGACTTGAGTAAAATCCATTTCTGTTCATAACAGACAAACTGCATTAGCAGGAAGCAACATCTCATCTTGACAGAGTGACTTCCATTACTGCATTAGATATTTGGATGATGTACTTCCTGACCTTTAGAAACGTAAGCAAGTAAGAGCCTGGTGACACAAGCTCAGATTCCTGATCTCAAAACTTCCTGACCACCTTCCCGTTTCTTCTTATCATCATTTCCCATACTCTTTCTTGTAGCATAAATAAAAGTAGCCAAAGACAATATATATCTTTGTAAAGAAAAAAAAAAAAAAAAAAAAAAGTCTCTTCTGCACATTAAGGCTGCATTTATTTGGTCAAAAATACTGGGAAAAAAAAAACGGTAATATTACGAACTATTATTGGAATGTAAAATAATGGTTTTCTATTTTAATAGACTTTAAAATATAATTGATTTATGCAATGCAAAGCTGAATTTTCAGCATCATTACTCCAGTCTTCATTGTCACATGATCCTTCAGATATTATTCTATATGCTGATTTATTATCAATGCTGGAAAGAGTTTTTATTGCGGTTTTGATTTTTTTGGAATCTGTGATACTTTTTTTCAGGATTCTTTGAGCATTTTTTTAAAATAGAAACATTTTGTAACAATACTACCGTTCAAAGTTTGGGGTCTAATAATTTAATACTTTTATTCAGCAAGCATGTGTTAAATTAATAACTGACCGAAAGTGATAGTAAAGTGCTTTATTGTTAGAAAAGATTTCTATTTTGAGTAATTGATATTCTTAAAAAAAATGAAACATCACAAATGTTTCCAACATCATTAATAAATTAGCATATTAGAATGATTTCTGAAGGATCATGTGACACTAAAGACTGGAGTAATGATGCTATTTGCATCACAGGAATAAATTACATTTTAAAGTACATAAAAAATAGAAAAACAGTATTTTTCTTTATTTTAAATTGCAATAATATTTCACAATATTACATTTTTTTCTGTATTTTTAATCAAATAAATGCAGCCTTGATGAGCATGAGACATCTTAAAAAAAAAAAAAAACACACACAACAACAACAACAACAACATTAAAATCTTACTGATCCCAAACTTTTGAAAGGCAGTAAAGTATTTTAAATAAATTACTAAATAGGTAAGACAGAGACCAAGATGACCAAGTTTAGTCTTCATACTAAAACATTTAAATTGTTTGCACTCTCAGACAGAGGAGAATCATGGGAAATTGCTCAAAAACACTTGTGTAATGTTGAACCTCACCACAAGGTTCAACAAAATCAATCACAAACAGTGACAGGCCAACACAATTGAGAGTTTCCAAACAGTTCCTTTATTTAAGCCCTTGATGAGAAGATGGAAACTTTGAAGTTCTTGTGTTTGTCTCTCTGATGAGAACCATTGACATGGGCCTCAAACTTTTATAGCAGTCAATCACGCAAAAGCAAACACTTTCGATAAGCCAACGAGGGTCCGCATCATTTAAAATGGTTTTAATTAGAAATGTTGACATTCTCAACATGTTGGCAGTGAAGCCGGTGGGCTACATCTGGTGGTCCAGACTCCTCATGAGGACCTACTTATTGATTATGTAAAGATCCCAAACAAGTCATCAAGGGCGTTTCTTCAGCGCTTAGTTTGTTATTCTTTAGACTCTCAATCTAAACACACTTTCAAAGTCATTGACTAATAAAACTACATTAACCTCAAACATTCAGCAGAAGCAAGAACGTTGAATTTTACTTAATAGTGAGGCAGAATCTGTAGCCAACCTGTCAAAAAGATACATGCATTCTCTCAAAAGCTAAATTTCCTTTGAGACCCAAAAATAAACCTCCACAAACTCCCCCATCCAGGAAAGGAAGACCCCACTCTGCCTGATGTCCCACTGGGCAAACTAAACAGTGCGTGAGTTCAAGAGCAAAGGAAAACTTCCCGTAGTTCCGTTTACTCAAGATCAATGCCCTGCAACATGCACAATACACAAAAGCGGTTCTTTATCTGCAGGGATGTCTGACTGGACATCTTTTCACAGTGAAAGATTGTGGATATAAAACAAAACTTTCCATTCGGTTTTATGACTGGTATTAGAACTAATTTTAAGTGTGAGAAGTGTGAAATTTGGCAGGCTAAACCTAATAAAGGCCTTTTATTCAGGATTCAGGGCAAACAGGGCAAATAGTATCCGATAGGGAAAGTAAGTCAACACTAAAATAATAAAAATGTAATGATCAATGGTTACGTTTGTCTTGGTTTGCATATGAATGGTCAAGCCAACCACAATGAAAATAATGGTGTGTGTCTATTAAAAAAAAATTACAAGAGCCTCCAGGAAGAGCACAAAGACTTCAATCACAGTTTACCTCACAGTTATTTTTAAATCTTTGATCTGTTGATTTAGTTGTTATAATGCTTTGCTTCCTTGATCTTTATTGCATTACTGTTTCTTAAACAAATTAAACACTTAAAAGTAGTGCTGTCAAATGATTAATCGTGATTAATCGCATTCAAAATAAAAGTTTATGTTTACATACCATTTATTTTTGTACTGTGTATATTTATTATGTATATATAAATACAAACACGTGCATGTATATATTAAGGAAAAATATTTTTGATTTATATATAAAATATTTAGATTTATTTATTATCTAAAATGTATACAGGTATAAATATATACATATAAATATTTAGTTTTAATATATACATGTATGTGTGTATTTATATGTACATAATAAATATACAAAGTAAACACACATATAGTATGTAAACAAACTTTTATTTTGGATGCGATTAATCGCGATTAATCATTTGACAGCCCTACTTAAAAGCAATGCTTTTCCTTAAATGAGTTATAATTAATTGCTAAATATATAGTTTAGGGTCAAGTAAGATTTTTGTTCAAACGTTTGGGGCTTAATTTTTAATCTCTTTTTTTAAGATCTAATTATTTTTTACATTGTTGCATTTGTTTGCATTCAAAATGCCTCACATTTTACACAAAAGTAAAGCAGTATAACTATTTTCAACATTAATGTTTTTTTGAACACCAACTGACCCTTCGCAAAAAGCTTGATTGACAGGTGATCTGACCATTCATAACACAGAATCAGCCATTTTGTTCGACAAACAAAGTTCGCCAGGAGAGTAGATTAACTTCAGTGGACTTAAACTTGAAAAATTGTGTACTGACATCTTTCCGCGTTTGAAATATTATACGTTCTGATGCTAACTCTTGTTTATTTTGTGCTTTAAGTAAATAAAAAAGACCAGTTCACAAGGTCTCCGCTTTAAAATAGTCATTTTTAAAAGAAATTTAAACAATAAATACAATTTTGTGGCTCTTTAATGTGTTACTTACGATGACAACGGAAATAAAACAGTAGATAGAACTGCCAATGTGTTCAAGCATTGTGCAAAATGCATTCAATATGAAGAGCTCTTTTCCAAAACGCGATTAATGCCATTTAAAAAAAAATGAGTTATTGCCAACATTACTATTGTATCTGGTCGGTATTGAAAAGTCCATTATTAATTTTACACAAAATGCAATATCCGCAGTGTTATTCTGTCATGTGTTCTCCCTTTTTTCCCAAACCGCGACAAACGCCAGTCTTCTTTCTCTGCAAAATACCATAGATCCGCTCAACCAATCACAGCGCACCATTACACGCACTGTAAACAATAAAGAGAGTTAGTAAATGAGATATTGATTTAATACAACAGTTAAATAAACAAGAAGGTAATATTAAGTTACTTGCATTGTCTGACTCTAACACTATTGCCCGATTTTGCTCCATTTCTTTGTGAAGATTAGTTTGAAACAATGTCACAACTGAACCGCAGCGCATCTCCATTCAAACACAGCGGTTTTTTTTATGAATGAACGTGCGTTTTACACTAATCTAGTGAGTCAATTTCCCATTCATAAACACAGTCACTTGCTTTATTCCTCAATGAATCAGCGTTCAAACGAATCAAATGAATATGTTTCAGTAATTAAATAAGTGACTTGACGCCACCTACTGGCTTGTAGTTTCATTTTTAAAGTATATTTTCAGTGATTTAAATCATTTATTTCTATATTCAGAATTTTATATTTAAAACATTAATCTCAACATTCTTTTTTTTCTCTCTCTCTCTCTTTAAGGTTTTAACAAAAAATAAGCAGAGCCCTGCTGGATTTATTGTATAAACGAAAAACATGTCATCATCAATGTCTTCTCTCTTGCACTATCAAAATCTCACCTAGCTTTTACTCAGAGATGGTCCAAATAATGTGCTTAAAGTCAAGTCTGATTCAGTTAGTGCATGATTATATTACAAAAATGTTAATACTGTATCCTAAATTGTGGATAATTAAGCTAATAAGCTATATATCGTATGCTGAAGCAAATATCTGGAGTGTTAAGGATTAAAAGAAAAAATAACAACAAGAACCGTACAGAACCGAAAACCGTGACCCTAAATCCGTGATACGAACCGAACTGTGGGTTTTGTGAACCGTGCCACCCCTAGTAGTGACAGATCACTGTACTGCCTTTTTAGATCAATGGACACGTGAAAATCTTCTTTTCTTATTTATTTAAAGCACAAAATGAACATGAAAGAAAGTGTTTTATTTTAACTGTGGAAAGACATCAGTACACAATTTTTCAGGTTTAAGTCCACTAAAGTTAATCTACTCTTCTGTCTGATTTGTTTGTCAGACAAAATAGCGAATTAAATGTTAGGATTGTTTGCTGTATGCAAAGGGTTAACTGACCGTATTGAAATGATTTCTGAAGGATCATGTGGGACTGAAGACTGGAGTAATAATGCTGAAAAATTAGCTTTGTATCACAAGAACAAAAATGCATTTAATATATTAAATCAGAACACAGTAGTTTTAAATTGTAAAAATATTTAACAATATTTCTAGCAGAATTTAAAAATTAACACTTATATACAGTACAAGATAAGGTTTGATTCTTGAGGGTTTTTTTTCCCAACACTGGTATGGAAACTTTAATTTCACTAGTATTGGTGTGGACTACTAAAATTACAATGTTCTGACAACCCTAATCCAGCCTGTCCCATAAACCACCCAACAAATGCTCTTCCCTGCCATATTGCTGTTGATGTCAGAGTTAGATATGTTTGTATGCATTACAGTGATGACAGAAGAGATAACTTGGAAGTAGGACAACATGAGGGTTGTTCCAAAAGCAATGACTCAACCTCTAAGATGTTCATTGCGATCACTCACAGCCAAAGGAAGCCTCTGTGACAACTGCTGGATTTGATTTGCTCCCCTTCGACTCTCATTTCTACCGAAAACTTAAAACTAAAAAAAGAACAGACATCTCGGTGCAGGCTGTCTTGGTCTCCTCAGAGACTGATAGTGGTATCGCAGATCACAGATTGAAAAAAAGAAGTTTGATGTCTGCTGGATGTTGAAAGATGCTGAAAACTGATGACAAACAGCAAGTGTTGCTTTAGACGTTCAGATGTGTCCTCCATGGGGCCAATTAACAAATGTTCGGTGCCAGGCTGAGAGAAGACATGCAGACAGCCAGCATGAGGGTACATGAATTTATATATATATATATATATATATATATATATATATATATATATATATATATATATATATATATATATATATATATATATCACACTCTAAACCTGGTTTGTCACTGGTTATTCAATCTTACAGACATGGTGCATTTTAAAAGAAAAACTTCAATTAGGAATACAAATTGTAGTGATAGTTTTCTCAAAAATTAAAATTGTCATTTACTCACCCTAAAATTCCAAACACAAAAAATATTTTGAAAAATGTAGCTAAACAAAACAGTTGCTAGTAGACTATGATTTCCTACCACTGATTATGGAAAAAAATACTGACAACGCAAGTGACAATGGTGTACCGGTTCTAGCGCATGCTAACTGCTCTGTCGTTGGCTGCACAGATGAGCACAGAATGCTATTTAGAATCCCAGCCACAGAGGAGACAAGACAGCAGTGCATATTACGCTGCTTCCACACAGATCGAATATAAACATTCAATTTCTTTCCCAGCTGTTTTCCTTCACAGACATAACCGACTGTTTTTGTAACTCCTGTGAGTTTTTAACATAGACGTGTATTTGACAGTTTAAGCGCAATAAGACATGAAAGAGAACTTAGTTTAGTACTCACATGCTGTGTGACAGCCGCTTTCTGTGCGTGTGCTTCAGATGTGTGGGCTCAGAAATCCCTACATCAGAAGTTTAAACTAATATGGCTTTAAAACGCAATATTTCAGCACAATAGATAAGATAATCAAAACCAAACAGATGTTTTTATTAGAATATCTGAGCTGTAAAGGCACACCCTTGTTCTGGAAAACAGGGTGGGGAGCAGTAGCTCATTTGCATTTAAGGAGACATGCACAAAAACAGCCAGTTTCTGCTTCAGTTCAAAATAATCTGTGGGGTACTTTGTGTTGTAACTTCACAGACACATTATGGGGACACCGGAGACTTATTACATCTTGTAAAAAGGGACATAATAGGAACATGAGTTTGAGTAAATGACAAAATGTTTATTTTTTGGTGAACTATCCCTTTAAAATAGTGCTTTAAAAGAATAATTTATCAATAAAATGCTAATTTAGTTATCATTTACTAACTAAATCTTCTCCTCTACCATAGTTCTTAAATGACATTCATCAATGACGTCAAACTTCACAGGTTCTCGCATGTCTCGCAACCGTCATGGTAAATTTAAACTCAATGCAAGTTGAATGAGATTTGAGAACAGTGACAAATGGGAAAATAAATTACATTTCAGTCTTCTCTTCACACAAAGCTATCATATGTATTTAGAGGAGATATGGACTTCTTTTATGACACTATCATTGTACGTTTATTGTCCTTCAGTAACCAAACAAACAGCTAAACATTTGACATAACTTTTCTAACATTGAAAAAACCAGCCAATCTACAAATCTGAAAAGACTTGAAGGTGAGCAAAGGATGAGGATATTTTATTTGGGGGGTGAATTGTGACCTTGGACCACAAAACTAAAGATCATGTTCCATAAAGATATTTTGTAAATTTCCTACTGTAAATATTTCAAAACTTAAGTAATATGCATTGCTAAGAACTTAATTTGGACAACTTTAAAGGTGATTTTCTCAATATTTTGATTTTTTTGAACCCTCAGATACCAATTTTTCAAATAGTTGTATCTCAGCCAAATATTGTCCTATGCTAACAAACCATACATCAATGGAAAGGTTATTCAGCTTTCAATTTCAAAAAGGTCACAATTATTCCTTAAAGGATACTCAAATCACAAATGATTATCTTATAATAAATAAAACCCCCATTTACAAGAGATACTGGAAACTAGACTGCTGGCACATGGATGTTCTGTGTTAATCATACTGTTCAGACTTTAGATCATTTCTAAAACCTTTATTACTAAATACCCGAATCTAATCCTTCTATCCCCTTGATCTCTGTAAGAAACCAAATGGGCACTGCCCATCTGGCATGATGTCAGATATGGAAAGCAGACGGCTCACATGCCCTAGTTTGCTTACATGAGGTTGGCAAAGTCATCTCTGGCTTGCAAAGCCAGCCACAGGACTGCTGAATCAAAGGTAATCGCAATGATAAGATCAGTGTAGAGAGAGGACTGTGGAACTGAACCCTTAGAGAAATGAAAGCTTTACTGAGTCAGAGCCAAAGACAACATCATTTGTTGACTTTGCATAAATGCATTATAAGATTTGCGCAAATATTTAAACATTGGAACAAAGAAAAAAAAAAAAAGAGAGAGAACGCTTGTTGGATTGCTGAAAGTCTCAGTAAAATGATTTCCATTTCACTGAGATTTACAGTAGCTCAACTGAATCACATGCTCTGCTAACTATAAGTGCAACAATTTGAAAAAGATACGTTTCATTTGTGATCCACAAAACCAGTCATAAGTCGCACAAGTTTATTTGTAGCAATAGCCAAAAATACATTGTATGGGTCAAAATAATTGAATTTTCTTTTATGCTAAAAATAATTAGGATATTAAAAGAAAGATCATGTTCCATGAAGATATTTTGTACATTTCCTACTGTAAATATATCTCAAATTAATTTTTGATTAGTAATATGCATTGCAAAGAACTTCATTTGGACAACTTTAAAGGCGATTTTCTTAAAATTTAGTTTTTTTTGTATCTCGGCCAAATATTGGCCTATCCTAAAAAACACACATCAACCGAAAGCTTATTTATTATCAGCTTTCAGGTGAAGTAAAAATCACAAATTCAAAAAATTTACATTATGACTGGTTTTGTGGGCCAAGGTCAAATATAGCGAAAGAAATTCCTCCAAAATGAGATTATAGCGTTAATTATTTTAATGCCACAATATACTATATGACTATAAATAAACATACATGCATTCATAAATAAATAAAATGCATATCATAAAAACAAATATAAATATTTAGAATTTCCTTTAATAAATGTAATATTTTTTTATTTTCATATTTTTAATAAAAATGTATTTTGAGGCTATATAAATACATAATGTATAGCTTTTTTTTTTTTTTTTTTACTTACATTATTGTTATACCTACATTTTATATTTTAATTATACTTACATTATAGTTGTATTTACATTGTGGAAATAAAATAAGGCTATATAAATACATACAAAATGTATACATTTTCTAAAAAAACCCAAAACAAAACAAAAAAGTAAAACTAATTTACATATAATTATTTAATTTGATATATATTGTTTTTTTAAATAAAATCTATTTAACACAAAAACTAATACAAATATTAACATTATGTTTATTTACTTTTGAAATAAAAATATAATGTAAGGCTATATAAATACAAATTTTTTTTTTTTTAATCAAATACATTTAATACACATAAAAACAAATATGACAATTTAATCTATTTAATTAATATTATTTTTATTTTACTGTTTTTATTTTCTAATTTTAAATAAGAATGTAATGTAAGGCTACATAAATACATAGAAATTGTAGATTTTTCCAAAAATAAATGAAAACTAATTAACATATATAATTGTACATATTGTGTACTGTTTTCTCCCCACTTTTTTAAAATAAAATTAATTTAACACACACACACAAAAACTAATATAAATATTAGACAATTTTATTTAATTCATATAATTTTATTTTACAGTTTTTATTTTCAAATTTTAAATAAAAATTCAATGCAAGGCTATAAAAAACAATGCATAGATTTAAAAAAAAAAAAAAAAACTAAATATATTTTACAATTGCACAATGCATATTGTTTTTAACTTTCAAATAAAATCTACATAAAATAAAGACATGAAATAAAAAAATATTTTAGACTTTTAATTCATATAATTAATTTTCACATTTTAAATAAAAACATAAACGTAAGGCTACATAATTACACACAATTTATCTATATCACATTTATCTATCACAATTTTATATTGCATATCAGATTTTTTTTAATATTTAAAGCTACATTTTTAATTAGAGGAACTTTCTATTTGGGTTGTAGTGAAAATGCATTTATTTGTTAATACCTTATTTTACACTTCAGAAGAATATTACACATCCAGTATACAATCTCTAAAATGCCAAACAAGCGCAAGCAGGTGTCATGCAAGAAAACAGATCGAAAAACAACAGAAAAACACCTAAAACACTTAAATATACCAAAATAACACTCTGGTCTTGAGCGGAGGACGTCTGTCCCGGCACGTACATGTTTGCCGTCCTGATTAGATTGATTCTGACAGGTTGATACACAAAAGTAGTGCATCTACTCCCTGCCCAAATAAAAAAAACGGGCACTTCTTTGTTCATCTGAGCCAACAGGCAACACAAGCGAGGCTTATTTCTCATCAGCGAGCGCTAATGGTGTGCACAGGCGGAAGAGTGAATAGAGACCACACAGATCTCCACAAAGCACAAAAGCTTCTTGGCCAGGTCATGTCCCAGCTTCCTCTGCAGGCATAGAAGCGGCACAGGAGACACTAGAAGGTAGACCAAAGAAAAAAGAGGCTTGCTTTATTTTTTTAAGTGCACTATAGCATCCTCCTTAGACGCTAGCAACAGGGGGGTTTTGAGCTTCAAACGGATCAGACGCTTTACTGACACAGCACCCCCCACAATCCACAGGCCACTGCTAATCCTATTAAAACGAAGGCAGGCCGGCACAGGACAGGAAAACGGCATTAGATCCATCAAGAGCATTAGCTCCAAATCAAAACTCGTGTCTCTGGCCATTAGCAATCTACTGAAATGAAAGAAAGAGATTTGAGACCTGGGTGTAATGATCAAGCCGTAACATTACATCAACATTTTGTGGAAAAGCTTTCATGGAAAGATCCCCTGAAGCAAAAGCAAACTTATATCTTACATCCATCTTTCTGTCGGAACAGCCAGGTTTTGTTCATTCTTTTACAAGTTCACTTTTCTGTAATGTGATTTCTGGGAGTGTTTGTAGTAGTTGTGCAATTTTATCAGATATTGCGACTTCGATTTGAACTGTGATATGATATACATACATATAATATTTCTGCTACTTAGATTAAGCCTGAAACACCAAAAAAGGCACAAAAATCACACTGAAACTGCAGCTCTCATATTGAGCAATGCAACAAAAAAGTCAAACTCAAATGACTTTCATTGTATATGAACTTTTCTGAAGGTGAAAAAGGTCTAATTTAGTTGTTTAGTTATAGATTTATTTATTATTTAATGTCAAAGTTGTATATAAAAGTAAATATAAAGTTCATTTATTAGTTGTAATATAATGCTGAAATTAAGGTGAAGAAATTGAACAACATGCAAAATAGATAGTAAAACAGACTGTAATTCACTTGTCAAAAAAGTGTATTTGTGGTTCAGTTTAGTTTTTTGTTTAATATACATTAGATTTTATTTGCATAAAATTACAAATTTGTAAAATAAAAAACATTAAATAAAATTCTACAATATTTATATTAGTTTTTATGTGTGAATATATGTTTTATGTGAAAGATTTTATTTTAAAAAAGATAAAAAAGTACATTATGTAAAATTACATATTATGTAAATTAGTTTTCTTTTTTTTTTATCTAAACATTTGTATGTACGTGTATAGCCTTGCATTATATTTAATTTAAAATGTTCACAAAATTGTATATAAATCAAATAAAATTAAATAATATTTATAATAGTTTATGTCTGCATTAAATAGATTTTAAAAAAAAAAAATAAATAAATAAAATGAAATAAAATAAGAAGAAGAAGAAAAAGAAGAAGAAGAATATACATTATGTAAATATATAAACTACGGAAATTAGTTTCAATTTCATTTTTGGGCAAATCTATTAATTTGTATATATTTATATAGACTAACATTATATTTTTATTTAAAAAAATAAATAAATAAAATTAGGCTAATTAAATAAAAAACGCATATAATGTAATATTATATAGTATGTAAATTAGTTTTTATTTAATTTTTATAAAAATCTATACATTTGTATGTATTTATATAGCCTTACATTATACTTTTATTTGAAAATCAAAAACTTAATTATATTTTTTTAATTATATGTGTTAAATAAAAATTAAATTAAAATATATTTGTGTGCATGTGTGCATGTGTGCATGTGTGCGTGCGCGTTTCCCCATTTTCCATTTACGTTTTGCAATTGATGGTGTAACTACTTTTTAGGGCAAAGGTAAGAACAGGACTCCACTAAGATGCATACCATTTATACGCTGGTATAATTCTACCTTAATTAGTGGCTAATGTGATTAGCTCGATAATTGAAGGGGGCAGAGAGAAGGCGGCCAAAATAATGAATCTAGGCAGATAATCTGTTGGGTTTTAATTAAATGACAGCCACAAAGACGCAGCGCGATTGTAGAGGTAGCCATGCGATCCTACGGCGCGTCCAATAAAGTTAATCTGCTCTGCTGTCTTCTACTGTGCAGCAAACCTGCTGTACATATGGCCTCTCTCTTTCAGCGCTGATTACGGCCTGTCTGATTTAGAAGGCCTGAAAGGCCATCAGCTGTGACCAACAGCCCATTTTAGAGCCCCATGGGCAGCGATGGGTCAGGCCGCACTGGCCTGCAGTTCATTTCGGCCCACACATCACAAATGACAATCATCTGCCCTGGCAATCACAGAGAGAATCTGCTCCCTCAGAGAGCCAATAGAGTGGGACGTGGGCCATCCAATCTCAGGCTGTTCTGACAGCGTTTCACTTCAGTAATCAAGCTGGAGGGACAGAGAGAGAGAAAGAGGCCCCCTCTGCTTACCGAACGATTGAGAAGAGAAGGGAAAAACCTCGGCTTGTTCCCAATCCTGAGATTTCAGTCTAGACGCCATCTGGACAACGGACATGGTTATCAAGAGGCACCTGCATGATTTAAGTATTTTATTAAAGTAAAAATAATACACTTACAGTAAATATGACGATAAGTAACTGCACAAATGTCTGATGTCCATAAAGCAGTAATTTGCAAATGATTAAAGCATACTTTAAAAGCTTTGATCTGATGTTTAATAGCACTTCTAAATATAACATATAACATTTATATACATATATACAATTTATTTATATATAAATTATCAATGATATCAATATAAGTATTATATATAAACATTATATATAGAATTTGATCATGCTTCAATCAATATATAATGTATATATATATATATATATATATATATATATATACACACAATAAATATACTATATGTATATATTATACACACACACTAAAATATAAGGTTATGCTTTAACACTATCATAAATATAGAGAGAATACTATAAAACTACATAAAATACTGTATAGAAATAAAAAACAATTATTGAAATATAATAATGATGATTGTTTCAATCAACATATATACTATATACACACACACAAAATATGTGTATAATGCTTTAACACTATTGTAAATCATATAAACTAATAAAAAAACAAAGGAGGAGAGAGAATACTTAAGTATATAAAATACTGTAAAGTATTAAAAAAATGAATATAATTGTATTATATTTTAAGAAAAAGAATGCCTTAATGCATTCTGATTATATTGTGAGATAACCCTAAAAAAAAAAAAAAAAACTGGTATCTCCAGCTAAGTACCTTTACTAAACATTTCAGAATGTGTTTCTGCATTGGTATTTGTATCAGAGACAGAGAATGGTGTTTTTCTCTTAGTTTAAACTCCGGACACAGCAGGACTGCAGTAAATTGGAGAAATGGTTGGTCTGAGGTTACAGCCTTGAGAAAGTTCACCTTACGAGGTCATGGCCATAGTAATTGTTAGCCAGATTACTCAGTGGGAGACACCAAAACCCCACACACATACGCCAACTACAGTAGAGCGGGCTGTGTTTAATAGTGTTTGTGGTTTGTCAGAAGGCAGCTGACCCAGAACTCAAGGGTTAGCATACGTCACAGAGAGATCGGTCCAAGAGGAGCCTCTCAGAGAACAAAAACGTCTATACATTCCTCAACCATTAACAGTCCACAATCCACTGCGAATCCAGTTGTTCCTGAGGGCAATGAGAACACTGGTTTTACAGTCCAGCATTATATTAGTAAAATGTGTAACATTAATGCGTTTGGATAAAAGCATCTGCCACATGCACAAATGCAAATGTTAAATTCTGTGCTGCACTGTTAGAAAATATTTGATTTGGACATTTAAGTAAAAAAAAATTATGCTAATTTAATTGTGATGTCTTTGATGCATTGGTGGGTTAAAACTACGATTTTTCAACAGAAAAAAAAAAAAAAAACACCTCAACAGTAACTTTACACTTACCAATTACAGACAAATTGAGAACATGTGCCATCCATTAATACTGATCCATTAATAAAGTCCAAATTGTGAGTTTATATCTTGCAATTATGAAAAAAAGTCAGAACTGCAAGATACAAAATCACATTTGTGAGAAAAGAAGTCAGAAATGTGAGTATATCTTGCAATTATGACTTTATTTCTCGCAATTTTGAGTTTAGATCACGCAGTCCCGAATGAAAGTGTGAAATGTGAGATATAAACTCGCAACTGAGAAAAAAGTCAGAATTGCGAGATACAAACTTGAAATTACGAGAAAAAGTCAAAATTGTGAGATACAACCTCACAATTAAGAGAAAAATAAGTTAGAATTGTGAGATATAAACTTGAAATTATGAGAAAAAAGTAGGGATGGGCGATATATATCGATTGATAAATTCATGCGCATCTCGTCACTAAAGCCGGTTCTTTGATTAGCGGTAAATCTCCATCACCTGTTTTCAAATAGAGCGCCAGTTTATTCACAGAGCCGTAGATCACTGAAAAGCTACCCCAATGAATCACCCGCGAAACTGAACCCAATGTTGCGTAGCTTGTCAGTGATCTACGGCTCTGTGAATAAACTGGCACTCCATTTGAAAACAGGTGATGGAGATTTACTGCTAATCAAAGAACCGGCTTTACTGATGAGATGCGCATAATATCGATCGATATATATCGCCCATCCCTGGAAAAAAGTCAGATCTGCAATATACAAACTTGCATTTGTGAGAAAAAAAGTCAAAATTGCGAGATACAACCTCAAAATTAAGAGAAAAATAAGTTAGAATTGTGAGATATAAACTCGAAATTGTGAGAAAGTCAGAATTGCGAGATACAAACTCGCATGTGATAAAAAAAGTAATAAATGTGAGATAAAATCTTTAATTGCAAGGAAAAACTAAATATCGCGAGATACAAACTCGCATCTGTGAGAAAAAAGTCAGAATTGCGAGTTTTTATTCAATTTTGAATTTAGATTACACAATTCTGAGAAAAAAAAGTGAGATACAAATTTGCAATTGCGAGAAAAAAAAGTTGCAAAATGTGAGAAAAAGTGTCAGAATTGCATGATACAAACTCGCAATTAAGAGAAAAATTAATCAGAATTGCAAGATATAAAATTTGCAATTGTGAGATATAAACTCACATTTGTGAGAAAAAAAAAGTCAGAATTGCAAGATAAAAATTGACTATTTATCGCAATTTTGAGCTTAGATTATGCAATTCTGAGGAAAAAAGTCAGATATAAACTCGCAATTGCGTGAAAAGTTAGAATTGCGAGATACACACTCGCAATTATGAGAAAAAAAAAATCTGAATTGCGAGATAAAAACTGAGAAACAAGTCAAATTGTGAGAGACAAACTTGCAATTGTGAAAAAAATCTGAATTGCGAGATACAAACTGCAAAATAAGTCAGAACTGCAATATACAAACTCGCATTGGAGAGAAAAGTCAGAATTGCAAGATACAAACTCGCATGTGAAGAAAAAAATTTGAACTGCGAGAGATAAACTCACAATTCTGAATTTATTTCTCGCAATTTTGAGTTTAGATCATGCAATCGATATCAGAACTAAAAATCAGATAAAAAGCAATAACCATCTATGTTAAGCGCTTGGTGAAGAACATGAAAAATGTGTATTTAACACAAGTTTTTGAAGTGATGATCACTGTAGCCAATCACAGACATATCTGTTGGGCGCATGAACACAATGGTCAATCAGTCTTTTAAGAGCGCTCAAAATGCTAGCAGGAAATGGTAATTTTGAAAATGGTATGTTAGAGTTAATTCACGCATGTCACTTACACTGTTTGAACAACACTATTTATATTTACGTTGCATTTCCTAATAAAGTTACCAGCCGACTGATTACAGGTTACTCAAAGCCAATTTAACTAGCATTTGATGCTAAAACGGTGTAAATTTTGAGCTCGGTTTCAGTCTTTACACTCAAGCAATGACAGACTAGTGTCACGCCATTATGAACTTACAGCAAAAACATTTATAATGCCATAAAGCGAATGCAGCTGTTTCAAACGCAGCGTTAACTGAAATGCCACAGGTGGCTGTTCAATCTGGTGTTTTATTTTATGACATCTCTAGTCAAACCAAAAGATGAGGCAATATGTTTCCCCCATTCTGGATGTGCCAAAATACTCCCTAAAGTTATATGACTTAACCCACAGCTTGAAGTCTCTTAAACTCGCAGGCCACTGGCACGCACTTGGTGTAGTTTCGCACTGTCTGTGCATAAAAATTGATGAGCCTCAGTTTTAATCTCATCCCAAATCTCTGACAAAAGTTCTAAGTATAGAAGTCAACCATTTACAAGTCTCGCAAGAAAACACACTGCACTAATTAAAAAGAAAACAACAGACTAACGAACAAAGAGTCTCTACGGTGTCTGGCTGAAGCATGAACAGACCAATTACACTTGACCACAATACGCCACTGATCTGAGCGCCTTCTCACAAGAGACTGTTCGAGTCAATGGCATAATCACAGTCATCTGGAATGCTGATGTCTACATCACACTCCCCACGAATCGTCCTCAAACAAAAGTACAGAAGAGGACGAACAAAAAAAATAATAATAAAAAAACTCCCACAATGCCTTGCAAACATGACCATCTGGACTGAGCTGTTGGAGGATTAAAAGGGGGCCGTGTAGGGGTGGCGTGAGCTGTAGAGTGTCTCTCGCTCTAATTTTTTCTCTCTCTGAGATAATTACAGGGTACCGCTGGGATGGACGGATTGAGAAGAGAGATGCTCCGAGTCTGGGTTGCCGCCCTTGGTTCTCGACATCACCACAGAGCCAAAGTGTGCGGTCGGATCCACAGGGTGGACACTCCAGCAGCGCCTGAGGAGAACAGAGCCAGACAGCACCACAAAACCCAAACCAACAGAGCAGGCTATTTAAAGCACACATCAGCTCATCCCTGCAGCCTCAGCTAAACAGGCTTGGAAACCAAACTACCAGCAGAACCACTCGGAAAATTGTTTAATGGAGAGGAGTCGGGGGGAGGTTTAATATGACATCCAGTTCTTACAGCATAAAGCTAAAAGCACCAAAGAGATGCTTCTTTGAAACATACTTGAGAAACACGCGTTCTAGGACAATATAGAATAAAAATTAAGAGTATTTACATTTTTAAAGGCAAAATTAAATGATCACAACCCATCTACTTCTGTAATCTGAATATTTATTTTTTTTATTAATATTTTGGCTTTATTACTAATTCTAAAAAGTAATTTAAATAGGTATTAAAATATCAAGATTTGGAAGAAAAATTAAATATGGTGTACGCAAAACACACTCATATATATATATATATATATATATATATACACACACATACACTCATATATATATATATATATATATATATATATATATATATATATTCTAATATGTATATATGTGTATTCTAAAATACACATATATACACATATGAAGAGTTCAGATGCAAAAGCCTCTAAATCCATCTGACATTTCTTCAAAAAATGCATTTTTATCAGGTTTCTATGTAAGTATTGGTACTTTTGATTGGGCTTAGGGTGGGATTTTGGTGAGTTTGTAAAAGTAAAAGTATTTGATGGATGTATAATATGCGTCAAGAGCATTCACTCAGTAATATGTAATATAATATAATATATAATTCTATACAGTTCTAATATTTACATATACACTACCAGTCAGAAGTTTTTGAAGTACGATTTTAAATGTTTTTTTTAAAGTCTCTTCTGCTCACCAAGCTTGCATTTATTTGATGCAAAGTACAGCAAAACAGTAACATTTGTAAATGTTTACCATTTAAAATTATTTTTAATAATTGATTAATTTTATGTGATTTATTCCTGTGATTTCAAAGTTACATTTTTAGCATTGCTACTCCAGTCACATGATCCTTCAGAAATCATTCTAATATTCTGATTTGCTTTTCAAAAAAAAATACATATATATATATTTTTATTATGTTGAAAACAGCAGAATTTTTTTCTTTGATTAATAGAAAGTTCAGAAGAACAGAATTTATCTGAAATAAATTCCTTTATCATCACTTCTGATCAAATTAAAGCATTCTTGCTAAACAAAAGTATTAATTTGTCTATAATTTCTTTCTCAAAAAAAAAAAAAAAAAAAAGACAGACTCCAAGCTTTTGAATAGTATAATGTATGTGTTACAAAACCTTTTTATTTCAGACAAATGCTCTCTGGATCTTTCTATTCATCAAAGAATTCTAAAATAAAATTATGCAATGGTTTTAAATATTGATG
Organism: Cirrhinus molitorella; assembly: GCA_033026305.1. Taxonomy (NCBI): domain Eukaryota; kingdom Metazoa; phylum Chordata; class Actinopteri; order Cypriniformes; family Cyprinidae; genus Cirrhinus; species Cirrhinus molitorella. The sequence continues at coordinate 9,644,349 of CM065127.1, read as the reverse complement.
ATAATAACAATAAAAATGTTTCTTAAACAGCAAATCAACATATTAGAATAATTTCTGAACGATCATGTGGCACTGAAGGAATTTAGCTTTGATCACAGAAATAAATTACATTTTAAAATGTATTCAAATAGAAAGCAATTATTTTAAAAGGTAAAAATATTTCACAATATTACTGTTTTTGTTGTATTTTGGATCAAATAAATGCAGGATTGGTGAGCAGAAGAGATTTCTAGCAATTTTATGCTACTTGAAATACTCAAAACCTAAAAATACTTGACATAAAAAATACATTTTATAATAAGTATACATTTTTATCAAATTTACAAATTTACATAAATATTTTATAATTTCTCTATGCATAGCCATGGTTGCACAAAAATGGAAAAAAATATTACTAACCAACATTATCATAGTCTACCGCGGTCAACATTTCACAGTCCAAACAAATCCCATTTTCAGCTCCATATTCTTCTACACTCTGAAAACTGCCACTTATGGAAGACGAATGCTTTGCAAATGTCATTTCATGCTGTCTTTATAAGTGCTTGCGGAGGAAGTACTCAAAACGTATCTGATTCTACCCGACATGAGAAAGGAAAAAAGAAAAATTAGCCATTTTAGGAACTCATTCATCCGACTCAAAGCCTTCTCCTTCCAAAACCACAAACCCCAAATAAATACAACCCGCGAGAACTTGAAACGGCAATGGGTTTGCCCTCAATTTCAGGTGAATGACGACGATTCCTCATGCGAGTTCATCCATCAGGCCTCTGGACAGGTTCACAGCAGGCCACGGAGATGAGGCCATAACTCAGCCCTGGCATCTATCCACTCTTTCCTCCATCTCTGCTCTGGGTGTGGGGATTATGGCATCACAGATATGAGCTTCACAAGTTATGGCCTCCACTCTGTAGCGCAGGTGTCAGGGTCGAGTGTGATTTGGAGACCGAGAGCAGATACAGATAGCTCCCTAGGGTAAGCTGGACACACAGCACTGAAGTCGAGCTTGCGGAGCACGTAATAGACATGAGTGATGGTTTGTCAAAACAGCATAAACGGTACACGGATTACAGAGCTGAAGTTTTTAATGAGGAAGCGATTGAAAATGTAGTAATAGTTACTTCTTGTTTTAGTAGAGATTTACAGTAACTGTCTTTTCACAAATGGATTTAGCAGTGCATCATCATGCATGAAACCACAAGAGATGCAGATGCACTTTTAAAAAGCAACTTATTTAAATCGATACAATGTGTTTTTTCACTTAGAATCCTGTTATAATCCTTAAGACAATAATTCCTGTGAAGAAATTCTTCCAACACGAAACAGCCGTGAGTTGCCTGAAAAAGGAACTTAAGAAGTGACTAGGCAATCCAGACATATAATGTAATGTTGATGTATAATTCATGCTGCCTTTGCCATCAGAATTTCACATTTTTCATTTTTGGGAGCTTTTTAGCCAGCATTCTGAAGCGAATGTTTTGTGCATTACTCTGCTCGCAATATATATGTGCAGAACCACTTTGCTAAGTGCTCCGTTTCCTGTCTCCACATTAAAAATCATAACCCCCATTCCTCAACGCTTTTATTACGCTCCAAAATCAAATGCCAACCTCCCGTTTTTAATAAAGCCCTTATACGACTAGGGATATCTGATAGTGCTCACTTAAATGTTACCAACCTTGGTCCTCACAAGCCTTTGGTTGAATAACAGAGGTCAGTGCAGTGATTTAAGAGACAGCTCTCGTTTACATGTGTGATATCAGAACTTCCCCCACCATGTCACATCTGCTCCTTCTCAACGCAAATTAAATGATAACTAGCACAGGAGGCGTAACACTGCCCAGGACTGGCCTGACACTTGTTTCTGCGCTCCTTCCACCTCAGGGATCGCCTGAGACAAAATGTCATTTCTGGTTTTAAATGATGCCTGCTACTAATTACAAACATGAGGCATTTGAAAACAGAAGGCACTGCTTGACAAATCTACTCAGACTGCAGCTTACAGAACAAAACCAATCTGCAATACCTGCATAGTCGCTCTAATGGCTATGCTGTGAGGAAAATGACAGAGAAATACATGTCTTGACGGCCTGAGGAAAATGATAACCCCATTTTTAAGATTCCACACATTTCTGAGCAAGTCAGGTACGGCAAGAAAGAAAAAGACGTTAAGCTTCTACAGTTTTTATAGCACAAGGCATCTAATTAAATAAATTAGCCACTGTAAATGTAAAAATCTAACCCTGGAGACACATTAATTTCACAATTGGAGACTGTGGACGCTCTAGTCGCTTGCTTGCTCGCTCTCTGGATTATTGCTTCTCAACGGCGCGTAACTGTCGTGCAGCTCTAGTTTTCTTTAATGTTATTATAACGTGCCCTAACGCCACTTAGGAAAATAAAGTTGTCATCCCAACGGGGTAGAAGGGTAAAAAGATTATGAAAAGCTACCGTTCTCCGTGAGAGAGTTGATAGACATGTGGCTTCGCCCTCTGTTAGAAACAAGTGGCTGGACCATGTGTTTTACGCGTATATGAATATTACAAAGGTTGGCATCGAGTTATGAGCCAGTTTCTCTCATACAGTCCGATTCCAGAACAAATTATTCCCATGATCTGGTTCTCTTTAGCGAATCAAAATGATACAACGCGACCGGTGCGGTCTTATTCCCCAATGAATAACTCATCTCAGTTAATCAAAAACATACAAATGGCTAGTGCAGTCCTATTCCCCAAATAATCACTCTGTGATGGATCGGTTGTTTATAGGGAATTAAAAACACGTATGAATCAGTCGGAGCGGTTTTTGAATTGATCTGACTCACTTGCTGAACCGCAAACTACGTTCGTAATGTTCGATGCAAAACGAACCAATAAGTGTGGGTTTGTGATACTTCAGCCAGAGTTTTTATTAAGAAAATGTGCAGTGTATGAATATTTTAAATAAGCTTATCAAATAAATATGTTGCCACATTTTGCTTTAGAATTAATATTGAGTTCTAACATGCCGCCTCTTAAAAAAAGTTTTTATAAAGTCAGTAAAAGTTTGTGTTAACACGCTTTTTAATATTAGTTCTCATTTGTTAGGCTTTATCTGCTATGTGGATATGTGAAATTATCTCACTATTTTGGCAACAGACTGCTGAGGGCAGTAAATGCATGCCACGCGAATCGCATGCAATAACAATCCATATTTCTTCTTCAAAAGTACTCAAAGCATCTCCCATTCCTAAACATCACTATCTGACTCTGCCCGGCTCAAACACGGTCAGTTCCCCCGGGCTGACAATCCCCCTGTTAGAAATTAACAAGCAGAGTGTGATATTCTTAGGCATCTTCACTTTCCCGACAATCGCAAATAGATAGCACGTGATTCGCGTCCTTGAGTGCATTCCAAAAAAACAGCAAACACGCTCAAGACTAAATGTTTCAAACTTGCACGACTGGCTCTGTTTATCTGCTGACAGTTGTCATGCTCTCGCCGCCATTCCCTGCGCTGTCGCAACATGTAACAGAATCAAAAGAACAAAAGCCGCCGCTACTACATTCGGCTCAACGTTCTCCGGTTGCTACGAAACCGGCGAACTCACTACGACGACCGAGAACGTGCAGATGTATCAGGTTCATTCACTGGCATACCTGTCATCGTAGCAGAAATCGGCGTCCAGTGTGTTGACGTACAGGAGCAGTGCCACGGCGCTGCACACCAACTCTGCGATCATCTCTCAAAAAGAAAAGAAGGAAAGGAAATGAAAGAGTAGAGGGATGGTATTAAAGCCCTTCTTTGATTTCTCTCGTCTTTGTCAAAATGCCTCTGCCATAAAACAATATCCGAGTCCCCATCCTTGCAAAGAGTTGAAATGCATTATCCAGACATCCTCCTCTTAACCCATGTTATTTGCGGAGAGAATCCTGTAGGCTAGAGTGGATGGTGCACATACAGTATTTACAGTACGCTCGACTGTGTTTGGGCGTCCTTACACCGAGAGTGTTGAGATGATGCATAGTGGACGCCGAATAAATGTCGTGATTGAGCCGCGTGTGGTTAGTGGCTCCAGTGCGCATGCGCACAACCCCTCCTCCTGGGTATGTATACACATACACACGGTCTGACTTAACCCTCTATTGCGCGCATTATGAACTGTTTACTAAATGTTTGATTCCCTTTTCTTGAATAAAATTAACATTTTTTAGTCAAAATTAAACATTTAGAATAATGATATTTGGGTTTGCTCCTTTCCATATAAATAAATCAGCCATTTACAGTGCAATACATTTTAAATAAAGAAAATATGTGGTATCAAATCGATAATATCAAGATTCTTGTTTTGTTACCTGTTATATTTGTTCACGATGGGAGTTTATGTTGCATTTCATGTTGTTTATTGCACACTTTGCACTGCTTTATGGTTTATGAACGTTGACTTCTCATGTGAACCTCTATTACCTCTTTTACGGTGCTTATCAGTAAGTTTCAAAGCAGATTTGGGTATCATTATCAGTTAATGTCATGCCAGCATTAATAGAGGATTTGCATTTGCGTCACGATTTGGTCAGTTACCCAGATGTGTGGCCATATTGGCAATACTCGGATGCATTGATTGCATGGTTAATGTACTACTGAATACGTTATTCTGCTAATTTATGCTGTCTAAACCACAGGAAAAAAGTGTGTAAGCTGCTAAGTCATATAGGGAGGACTTAGTAAGCAGGAAAGGGAGCAACATTTTGACAAACTAAAGTTAATAGGTGGTAAAGCAGTACGCATGAGCAGTATTAATTAAGATATTAGCCTAATATCGAAAGTTGCCAGGATTTTTGTCCTGGAACTCCTGGTTCAGTTTGGATACCAAAAATGCCTTTTGTTCCTCAGAACAGTTTTTTGCACTTTTCTGCTTGATTTGTTATAACTTTTGGCAGTCTATAGTACTCCAAATGTTTTTCCCAGTCCGACCAATTAGTACAGCCCAAAACATGACAATAATTTAACATTTTCAGCAATAATAATCAAAAAACATGCAAGTTTCATTCACTTCAGTGGCATTGTTTATGTTCAGTGACAATATGGCAGATTGATGACTCATCGTGAAAACACTCTGTTATGAACTGTAAAATATAAATCTACGTACCCCCTGGCCATCCAATATGTATAGTAGATGAGTTTGTTTCACCATTGGAACAGATTTGGAGAAATTTAACATTACATCATATGCTCATCTGCAGTGAATGGGTGCCGTCAGAATGAGAGTTCAAACGGCTGATAAAAACATCATAATTATCCCGAAGTAATCCACACAACTCCAGTCCATCAGTTAATGTCTTATGAAGTAAAAAGGTGTGTGTTAATAAACAAATCCTATTAAGATCTTTTCAACTTCAAACCTTTGTTTTTGGCTAAAATACAAATCCTCTATCCATAATATTGCTTTCTCCAGTGTTCAGATGTTCTCGGTCCTGATGCAGAAAAAAACAAATCTAGATCGTATATGTCTTAAAGGTTAAGTTATATTGTCAGCAATTTTTTCTTTTTGGATGAACTATTCACTTAAGTCTTTCTTCTACACTTTAAACAGCAACTAATGACATAAGAGTGCAAGGCATATCCTTTGAGTGAAATAATTATTCATGTCTCGAATTTAATTTGCTGTGGTGTTAACATTAATTATTGAATCATGTCACAAATATAGCGGCGTGAATTTAAAATGTGCTAAAAATGCATTCTAGACAAGAAAGTGAAAATTCAAAAGGGAGTCATTTTGTGATTATGCAGATGTTCCACACACAATTAAAGCACAAAATGAATATTTTGACACGTTTTCACACTTAACCTTGAAGCAGACGTGTCCAGTTGAAAGATACTTTTTACAGTTGTAATTACTGTTGATGGTTTAGTTTATAGCATTCAATTCTTGTCAAAACCAGGTCAATTATTATTAATATTTGTATAACAACAGCCATAATGATAAAAGTGATTTTTAAAACATCCAGTAGAGGGCCCACATTCAGAAAACAAGTTATTGTCTTTGGCATAAGTGGGAAAACACTGTCTTTGCAAATTAATTGCTCCAAAAATGTAGGTCTTCCACCTAAATATATTTTTCATTTAGCAGCAGCCATATATACTCTAGGCAGGCTTTATGGGTAATATGTACTGCTTTCTTCAAACAACAGGGAGTAATTGGATGTCTTCAAAGACTTGAGAAATTGAAGAAAAGAAACAGAGGAAGAGAGAAAGAATCAATCTTGTAGCTACTGAGGACACAAAGGGTGCTCTATGGTCCAGTGAATATTGATGCAATTCTAGTTCAATACCAAGACCCAGGCTACTTAGACAGCCTTCAATGTGGCCATTCACAGAACAGCAGGAAGCTGTGATGTAATCTATTACAGAACTGAAGGAATCACAAGAAGTGACCCTCACATGGTGAATTTTCACTGAAATTGTCTTAAAGGAATGGGTGTGCCGCAAGACTACCATTTGTTTTTTCGGAGACTGTAATTACCATTTTGCTCCCTCCTGACCGCATGGCTTAATTTGAGATAATTCAATGCGCACAGCACTAAAAGAGTGTTTTACATTTATAATGTTAGGTATATTATATTTCATCTTCACAAATTAAAAGTTTTCATAAACATTACAGTGGTATAATTTTTACAATTTTTTCAAAATTAGAAGGTTGTATGTTTAGCAAATCCTGCTTTTTGGTTACCACATATTAGATCTGCAAAAAAAAAAAAAAGAAAGAAAATTTGTTTGCCTCCTGCTAAGGTTATACATGAAAACCTCAGAATTTCTGTCACTGTGATAATTTTGCATAGATAAGGGCTGTATTTAAACTAAGAGCCACAAATTTAGGCTTTGCAAAGTCTGAAAATCCCACAAAAACTCGAAGTACTGTACGTGGCCCCTCAAATTCATTTGCAGCACAGTGCCAGCTGCAAATTACACGGCAAACTTCACAGTTGAAAGTATAAATGGTTCAAATTCACGATAAAGAGCTCAAAAGCTTAAGCACACATTGTTTACTTATGGGTAACACTTTAAGCACATGAAGAATTATATACCATGCAAATTTGATGTAGGTTTAATGTAGCATGCTGAAATGTCATTACCTAAAGTATAATATCAAATTCCTGTATGTGAAATAGGTGTAATCCCTCTTGTACATGTATTATTTGTGCTTGTCATTTGTCATTGTCAAATTTGTATGATTTTCTAATAATCTGTTTCCTGTGTGGGGAAAAACCTCCATTACTCTAAAGTGAACAGCCTGCTATTTACATATAGGTTTTAAAACCAGTTGCCTCAGTTGCCTATAGCTATTTATATTTACAACCAGCACTTTTTAATGCATTATATGCTTCATAAATATGTTCTGAAAATTTAAGAGGGCCCTTCATCTGTGGTTTACCATATATTGTTAAATGTCTGAGCCGTTTTTGCAGTTCTGTTTCAATAAAGAGTCTTTGCGGATTGTGGAAATCAGTTTACAAATGCATTTAAAGAAATAGTTTACCCCAAAATGAAACTTTGCTGAAAATGTACTCTCAGGCCATCTAAGATGTAGCTGAGTTTCTTCATCTGAAAAGATTTGGAGAAATTTAGCAAAATCTCTTGCTTGACAGTGGATCTGTAGTGATTGGGTGCTGTCAGAATGATCCAAACACCTGATAAAAATATAAATTATCCACAAGTAATTTACAAGCCAGCAATTAACATCTTAGGAAGTGAAAAGCTTTGTGTCTGTAATAAACAAATTTTGTGGTGAACTATTCTTTTAAGCAATATCACACATGAATGTGTTAGTCTGAAATTCAAATCACCAACATGACTTTGAGTATATTGCTTTAATTTAACATTTCAATAAACAAGTGGTTAATTTTAGACAGATTTAAGTGCATTTTGCTCCACCAAAGGAAATAGTTGAATTTTATGGCTACAACATAGTTTCATTCAAGGTTTGTACTTTCTTTGTATTTTTATTCCCACTCTTTTCAAAGCTTCACCCCCTCAGTGTCCATCCATGCCCTTGCAACTGTTATATTTAATGAATAACAGCCACGAGGGAGACCACAAGATCACATGTCTAGAGTTAAAAACAGTTTCTCAAAGTGGCCTTCAGCCACATAAGTGATATTAAATCACTCTGCCTTGAAATTAAATGATAATGTAGGAGGATGAGGTGATGGATGGAGAACCTGGGTGGCGTATTTGTCACCGTGAGATAAAAACGAGTGACACTTGTGATTGATAACATTTTGTTCCTCATTATTCATTTATGGCTGCAGGTTTGGTAAGCTTGGAACGATAGGCTGCAATCGTACACAATATTGCATCTCTGATGTCTAAGTTTCATAATGCTTTTTTATCAGTGTTTGAAGAGATTTGAGATTTGCCTGGCCAAATAAAAAGCTGACCTTTACTGAGACCTTTTTCAAAACTCAGCAGATAATGCTGAACGCAGTAGAGCAGCATTCGAAAATGCCATTTCAATAACAGACCACTTAGAGAGAAGGGTTCTTTGTGCATAATTAAAAAGAGGCATAAGTGAGGCATTTATGAAAGTCATTCACTAGTAGCAGACCAACTTGTACTTGTATTTTACATTTTGATTTCAAACATCATGCAGATCCACTAATAATTGAATAACTGCATGGTGACCTTCAACAGAGGTAGGTTGAAAAAAAATGAGACCTTTCAATGATTAAACTCAAGATCAAATTTGACAGATCTGGCTTGTATGAGTCACGGATGGCTAACTTTCACATTTCCGGTCCTATGTGCACATGATTTCGAATTGGGTAACCTTATCTGGGAGAAGAAGACGTTTTGCCAGTTCCCTACTGAGCAGCTATATTCTCGAAGACGTGCGCGTGTGTGATGTGAAGTATGAATGAATTCTGCATTTGGAAAAGATCCACTAGTCTACATAATGTGAGTTGGAGCGAAGTGTTTCATGCCCATAAAGCACAAAGAATCGGTATTTTACGCTTGAGTACCTGCACCTGCACACATTCGCAACACATCAGAAGTAGTTATGGTTATTTCCAGCAGAGATGGAAATCTCAGATTACTCACAGAAGTGCGATAAAGAATGAACGGATGAACGGCATGGGCAACAGAAGACTGTAATGCAAAATCTAACCCAGAACATCACTGTAAAAACAACTGAAGATTGTAGATAACCTTTCTTCAGGCTCACGTCTACATGAATTTATGTGTAAGGAAATTCCAGGGTGTAAAGGATTGCTTCCTCGCGGTATCAGGTAAAGGATCCTATCTTTCTCAGCAGAATATCTTAAATTTCCCATCTGTTTATGCTGTACGAATGTAGGAATGTGCGCATTTTTGTGGCCTTATTCTCAAACAGTCGTAGACAGAAGGGGGTCAATGACTGTCATTAAGAGGCTTGGATGGAGGCCTGTTCCCCACAGCCGGCCCGTTCCAGCCGCCCATAGTTTCTCTCCCGCATCCAATGGCTTTCCCACATCTGATTTACATAATCAAATAACCCCGTTGCACAGTTTTTCCACACTCAAAACTCTTGAACCGCTCAAATAAACCTTTCCTCCATATCCTCACACATTTTTTCCTCACATATCAGTCAAATATCCAAGTAGAGCATGTTTTAAAGTCAACTGCCTGGCATTCACAAAACATTTTACTTCCAATATGACACATTTCCAACTTGAACAGAATGTTCAGTGAGAAAAAAGAAAAGGCGGGACTTGATTTTATCTGTCGCAAAATCATGAATCTTAAACAGTAGGTGTAATGTACTAGAATGATGGAGGCATGGGTGACATCAGCTGAAAAGAATAGTAATTTTGGAGTTCTTAAGTAGGGAATGACGGAATCCAGTCCAGTTCCAAAAATGGAATTTATTGTATAATGCGGAATGTCTAGAATTTGACAAATTTTTGACAAATAAATCAAAAATAGGTCAGTAAACTTAAACCAAAACATGATACAGACTAATGTCTGTGAATAATAAAAGACTGCAAAAAGACTTTAAATATGAATCCTGCATGGTCTGCGTCTGTCTGTGTGAATGAATGGTGCAGACGCGTGTTTTTGTTTACTACACACATGCGTGTTTTCAGCCTCTGTCGCATCAATATTATTATCATTATTCACGCATGAACGCATGAACATATGAAAATCATTTCTAGAAATTCATGAGCATTTTACCATTTCTTTTGAGGAAAACTATCACTATATATACAAACAGAAACTTAAACTTTTTCACAGCAACCTGTCAAAATATAAGTTTTAAGGTTTAACTTGAAGAAACTGTAACAGAAATATATGATTTAATGTAAAATGTAAATACACAACACAGTATTTAAAAAAATAAAAATAAAAAAATTGATCGTTTTTAATACAATCACAGTGCCTTGTAAAAGTATTCAGCCCCTTCATTTTTTTCACGTTTTGTTGCTACCTTATGTTAAACTGCTTTAAATTACTTGTTTCCCACATCAGTGTACACTTCATACACCAACATTACAAAGCAAAAACAGAATGGTCACAACCTTGTCAATTTATTACAAATATAAAAAAAAACTGAAATAAGTACACAGCATAAGTATTTATACACTTAACTCAGTATCTAGCTGAAGCACATTTACAGCCTCAAGTCTATTGAGTATGATGCGACAAGTTTTGCACATCAGCATTTGGCAATTATTTGCCATTCTTCGCCTCACCTCTCAAGCTCTGTCAGCTTGGATGGGAGCACATTTTCAGGTCTCTCCAGAAATATTAGATTGTGTCCACTCAAGGACACTCACATAAGCCACTCTTGCTGTGTGCTTAGGGTCATTGTCCTGTTGAAAGGTGAACCTTCTGCCCAGTCTGAAGTTCTGAATGCTCTGGACTAGGTTTTCATTAAGGCTATCTCTATATTTTCCTTCTACTCTGATGAGTCCCTCAGTCCCTGCCACTGAAAAAGTTTTTTATTTTTAATAAATTTGAAAAGACTTTAAAAAACTTGTTTTTTGCTTTGCCATTATGGTGTATGGAGTGTAGATTAACGTAGGGGGAAAGAAGTTTTTTTGCAGTTTAACATAAAGCTGAAAAAAAGAAGGGGTATGAATCACTTTTGTAATGCATTGCAATTAGAGAAGCTGCTAATTCTTAAATTTAATGAAACCTTTAAAAAACGTTCATGATATCAGTTATGTAATGTAATTTTATTATTAAAAAAAGGATACCAGAAATATTAAAAACAAATTTTGAAAAAAACAAAACAAAACAAAACAAATTTCATAGGACCCTAAATAAGATCAGGAACATGTATAAGAAAGTAAACAGAGCTAGATTACATTTATGAGAGCATCATGCACAACGTGCCATGATGGTCTCTGAATGTATGCTTTAAGCGATTCTCTAATCCATCACACTTTAGAAATTTTCCCAGGTGTGATTCAGCAGGCATGCTGACATTTGACCTATCCATGTGCGCAGATGGTGCACTGCAGAATGCCTCCCAGTCACTGGCCAGGCAATCCTTCTGGTGCCTCATCGAAAAGTGGGTCAGCCGACTCGCTGGTGTTGACCTTCAAGTCTGGGACCGAGAGACGGTGGCTGCAAGACTTTTGGAATAATTAAGTTATCTACAATTTATTTATAGGCTAGGATGGATACTAGGTTGTTGGTTACAAGACAAATCATATTAATTATAAAGACCATAAAGAAATGAGAGCTTTGTGGCTTTAGTTCATTTCAAGTTTGTAGATTTGTATTGTTACAATGTCGGTATATGTAAATGAACAAAGTGTACTTTATCTCTGTTACGCCAGCACCCAAATATCCCTATTTATTTCTCTGCAAAAGTCAGCCAGATGACGCAAATTGTCATTATGTATCATCCAGTGGATTTTTGACAACTCCAAGTCTTTTCGAACTACAGACTGATCTTCTGCAATTTTATATTCCTGTCCAATTTTATAAACACGTCTGATGGTTTCGACAGAGAGGACCACTTGCAATTCTTGGAGAAGAAATTGTTGGAAAAAGTTTCTATTTTTGTGCTCTTTGCGCACACAAAGTAATCTTGTAGCTTCATAACTTTACGGTTAAACCACTGATGTTACATGGACTATTTTAACAATGTCCTTACTACCTTTTCAGGCCTTGAAAGTTTCAGTTAAGTTGCTGTCTATATGGATCAAAAAGCTCTTGGATTTTATCAAAAATATCTGAATTTGTGTTCTGAAGATGAACAAAGGTCATATGGGTTTGGAACAAAATAAGGGTGAGTAATTAATGACAGAATTTTCATTTTTATGTGATGCTCCTCCTTTTTGTATACGCAGCAAAAAGCAACTTATTTTCTTAGTCAATGTAGAGTTATGAGTGATGACAAGATCATTTCATAGGGCGTTAACAGCGAACAACTGTCAGTGTTTCATAATTCTCTCATAGCCAAGTACACTTCACATTTTTGGATTACAAAATGATTGACAGCTTTGGTGGCTGCACATACCGCTGAGCAACAAGGATCAATCAAACCTTCCCATCAATCATTTGTGCATATCCAGGCTCTGGCACCCTTTGAACTGTTGCTGACAACGTGACAGACTCTTCAACAGAGCGGCTACAGAGGTATGTGGGATGTTTCTAGACCCAAACCTTTTTGATGAAGGTTTTTACAACCAGCAGCGGAGCAGCGCTGGTTCTGATGAGCAGCATGCCATCATAAAGCCAAGAAGCATGTGATGAGATTCCCAGCAGATTGAAGCTAATGTGTCTGGCAGAGGATCCACATGGAAAGCTGAATCATCCTGTAGACCACAGACAGAGCATTCAGGCGTACTACTGCTCTCTGTACGATTTGCACACACACACACACACACACACACACACACACACACTTGTCCAGACACACCTGACAGCAGAGCATACTGCGGGGGAGCTTTCTGGATGAGCTGTACAGGATAAGATATCAACACTGACAGAAAACAAAAGAGTCTGTAAGGTTAAGTTCATTGAAAAATTAAACATCTGTCATCATTTACTCACTCTCATGTCAGTTTAAACCCATATTGTTTTCTTTTTCTGTCAGACACCCAACTCTTTTGAATTGTCATGATTCGTACTATTTTCCAGTTTCTGATTAGCAAAAAAGGATTTTAAACATTTTCATTTCAATTTCAAGCCAATTCACAAATTTATCATTCAGACATTACATTTTTTCTACTTCTGCATATTCATCTTTTTCTTTTTCTTTTTTTACTTCTGCTTCTGCGACTTCTCTTTTTTCGACTTCTGCTTCTTCAACGTTTACTTCGACTTCTCCTACTTTGACTTTTTTCCGAATTCTGCTTCTTCGATTTTTTGTACTTCTTTTATGACCATTGCTTCTTCGACTTATTCTTCGACTTCTATGACTTCTGCTTCTTCGATTTTTTTCTTCGACTTTTGCTTCTTTTACTTCTTCGACTTCTACTTCTGCATATTCTACTTTTTCTTAAACGTCTACTTTCATGACTTCTTTGACTTCTTCTTCGACGACTTCTACCTCTGCATATTCAACTGTTTCTTTGACTTCTCTTTCTTTGACTTTTTCTTTGGCTTCTGCTTCAATTTTTTTGAAATTTTTCGTTCAACTTTATAACCTCTGCTTCTTTGACTTCCATGACTTTTGCCTCTTTGATTCTTTCTTAGACTTCTGCTTCTTTGACTTTTTTTTCAGTTTCTGATTTTTCTGCTATTTCTGCATACTCTACTTTTTCTTAAACGTCTACTTTTATGACTTCTGCTTCTTCGACTCTTTCTTCGACTTCTTCTATGACTTCTGCTTCTTCTACTTTTTTTTTTACTTATGCTTTTATGACTTTTTCTTTGACTTCTGCTTCTTCGACATTTTCTTTGACTTCTGCTTCGTTGACTTCTTCGATTTCTGCTTCTTCAAGTTCTTCTACTTCTGCATATTCGACTCCCCCCCGGATATTGTTTCTTGTCTCTGCTGTATGTAGGCTCTTTCAGTACCTGTGGTCTACTAAAAGTCTCAAAGGCATCAGGGCTAAAGTGGAGAAAACAAAGACGCATGGAATTTTTATTGGCATCTTCCCATTCTTTTCTCCTCTTCTTATCGCTAAGAAAGCAGTGAAGACTTGCATCACTCCCTTGTTGCAATTCGACTGAAAATTACAACCAAAAGCCGCACAATGTGGCATCATATCAGTATTTTTTTTCCCAGTGTTGCTTATTCAGAGTGGCGTTGTTGTAAAAATAGCAACAGGTAGTGCAGCCATTTCACATCATCAAAATAATAGCTCTCCCCATATTTCAAAATATGTATAAAACAATGTGGATTTTTAAAATACCTTTAATCTTTCATGGGTTTTCTACTATGTATTTCAGTAAGAGACATCATTTATGTTATATTAAGACATACAAGTGATTCAAAACATTCATGGATGACACCATAAACATTCCCTAAGTATTCCACTTGCCTCTTGCGCTGTATTGCAAATCTTCTGAAGTCAATGTAGTGTTCTTGGCCACTCTATCACCATCTGTGGCTGAAACATAAACTGCAAGAAAAATGAAACCACAGTTAACTTGCAATTACATTTAGATTTGATGATTGATGGTTAAATAAAAGAGAGTAATACTTTAGGCAACTGGAAAATTTTAAATAACATCTACTTCTAAGCCAAACAGAAAATGAAAGCTTTAAAAAGAGAATTTATTAAGCTCTTCAGATATCAGAGAAACAAAGAACAATCAATGCATGATACATCATTGACTAGAGTTTGATATTAGCTGCGATACACCCAGTTATCTGTCTGTGAGAGTGAAATAAGCTTGCATACAGTAATAAAGGAGTTTTTTAAAGGGCAAGAGGAGTAATGCATTATGCATTAGAGCGAAGGTAGGTGAGCGTGGACTGAACTCTCACGGGGTACAGAGTTCAGGAAGAGAAAGACAGCAGGTGTTGGCAGGTAATGGTGTGTTACTTTGAGCCGAGACCAGAGATTAACCAGCCTGTGACGCGACAGCGACTTACAATGAAGTACACAAATCACATGAATGGCAATTATCTGTCATGGAAATAACCATTAACATGATTTGTGCACTTTATTTTGAGTCACTTTGGCCTGAAAGCATCTGCTAAGAACATAAATGTAAACTCACGCTGACCTTGCAGTAAGTTTAAAAGAAAGAAAAAGACATAGATGCCTGAAAGTGCATTTAAAAACACATTATTGTACATAAAAGGCTCTATTTGCTCTCAACACTGATGTCTGAGATAAAAGACAGTCCTTCACACAAAACGATCAAGTTTGCTTAAGGTTTTTTGTAGTTTTTGTAGTCTAATGCAGAATTTAGCACCTCTGAGGAAGCTCGCAAAATTGCCTTTTGGTAACTTACAACTTCCCCTCCTAAGACCCATTACATTAAAAGCATTACATGAAAAAGACTGCCAAGGGCATGTAGCTTTTAAAAGCTTCACTCTCCCACACAGGAAATAAAACCAACTCTTTTTGAATAGTACTCAGATCGTCATTTACAAACTTTAAAATAACCAAACACCTGCAGTTTGACTATTGGTTAAAGGTGCAATAGGTGATTGTTTTCAAAAACATTTTTTGTTATGCTGGTTGAAAGTGTCTTTACATCTCGATAGCAATCATTAAGTTAAGTGGTCTAAATGTATTTGTATGTATTTATATATTCTGTGGAATGCATAGGACCAAGAAATGTTTCATTTCGTCCAATTAAAATGTTCAGTCCGAGCGTTTTTATTGACTTTCCTATCTGCCAGTCAACATGTATTTGCATACCTCTGCGTACCCTGTTTGCGCAGACAGATACGTCATCAGTGCGTTCACGTAAGCTGTGCAGACAGAGCAAGAATCTCAGGCAAGCATCAACAACCTTAACTTTTTTCCTGGTATTGCAATACTTTTACTAACTGTACTATAAAGTGTTCTCATGGTTAATGACATATGATGACATATGATGTTGGCAAAAACTGAGCTTCTTGTTTTTCCTTGCACTCCAAACTTACAGCATGGGTTCACCATCCAGCTGGGCTCTTCCACAATCACTTCTTCAAACTCAATCAGGAATCTGGGTGTCATTCAAAGATCATATTGCAAAGACTACTCGATCTTGCAGGTTTGCTTTGCACAACATCAGAAAGATCAGGCCCTTTCTAACAGTGCAGGCTACACAACTTCTTGTCCAGGCCCTTGTCATCTCCAGACTGGACTACTGCAATGCTCTTTTGACTGGTCTTCCATCATGCACAATCAAACCTCTACAAATGATTCAGAACGCAGCAGCACGGCTGGTCTTCAACGAGCCCAAAAGAGCCCATGTTACACCTCTCTTTATCTCCTTGCACTGGCTCCCAATTGCAGCTCGTATCAAGTTCAAGACTCCGATGCTTGCATATAGGACAACCACAGCTACTGCACCTGCTTATCTGCACTCGCTATTGCAAATCTACACCCCCTCCAGAACTCTGAGATCTGCTAGTGAGCGACGCCTTGTGGTACCATCACAGAGAGGTGCTAAATCACTATCCAGAACATTCTCTTTTACTGTTCCTGGCTGGTGGAACGATCTTCCTACCCCTATCCGGAATGCTGATTCCCTGACAAGCTTCAAGCGACAGCTTAAAACTCATCTCTTTCAACTCTATTTGCTGTTACCATAAAAAAAAAAAATAATAATAATCTCTTTATTCCTTCCCTTTCTAGCTTGTACTTGTCTGAAGCACCACTTGAAATCTGGTATTATAGCACTGCCTGTGTCTGTTTGTCTCCTTAAGAAGAATCGCTCTATGTTCTCCCAACTGTATGTCGCTTTGGACAAAAGCGTCTGCCAAATGCCTAAATGTAAATGTAATGTAAATGTAACGGCCACTAGAGCATTTACGGTAGTTTTGTGGCAGACTGACAACTGCGCATGTGTGTCTGTAAGTTCTGAAGAGGTCACTCGGATCTCCCGACAAATACTCCCATGGAGTGAACGGCCATTTAACAAGAAGAAGAAGAAGAAGAAGAAGGATCTCCCGACATCTTTCTCTTTATTTTATTTATTTCCTTTCTGTTTGTGACCTGAGTTGGTTGTCGTCATAAAAATAAAACAAAATTAAGCATGTAACGACCACAAACGGATGGAAAATAGCGGAGTAAAAGTACTGATACATCACTTAAAATGTACTCAAGTAAAAGTACACAATTTTTAAACTACTCAGAAAATTATTTTTACTGATAAAAACTACTTAATTACTGTAACGTGAGTATTTGTAATTCGTTACTTCAAACCCCTGGTTGTAGTACATTCATAGACTGGCTTACTACAGGTGAGATTTTGCCAATATCTCCATTAGCCTACTGTATGTTCCGTAAACAAATATTTTATTAAAAAATCACAGTGTACTGTAGGCGAGATATTGGAAAAATATATTTAGTCCATTTGCCTACTAGGTATTTACATAGCCCTGTAAACATTTATTTTAATGAATTATTGTACTTAATTTTGTACTGTGAGGTAAATTTACAGATGATCCTTAAAGCAGCCTAGTCAAATATTAGGGGTGCAAAGGAGCGCAGTTGATCCGTGATCCGTGATCCTGCAGATCACGACCTGCGGATTAATAACTAATTTTTTTAAATTATTGATCATCCTAAATTTAATTCTACATTTTTAACAATCACAGAGAAAAAAACAGTTTTTTTCTGCCGATATTGCTTTTTAAGTAACTAATTACACAGAGAAGTCGTGTTCACGTGAACAGGGCATGTTAATCAGTCAACAATGCCTAGCGGAGGAACAGAAGAACTCGAAAAGCCTCCCGCGTCATTCAAATCGCATGTATGGGAGCATTTTGTCTTCCCTGTAAAATATAATGATGATGGAAGAAGGGTGGTGGACAAAACTGTTACAGTGTGTAGGCACTGTGGTACGAGAAAGCCGTATGAAAGCGGCAATACATCGAGCATGTGCGTTGTTCTGTGTATGCGCTCAGAGACGGAACAGAACACGGTTCAAGTAAAGTGAATGTTTAGCTTAAGATGTTACCTAAATGGTCAAATACATGCAAATATATGTCAAAATGCGGCGTTTGGTGATTATTCGTGTAATCCTTCGTCAGTTGTCTCAAATTAATGTAAACAGTTGAGAATTAAAATATGTCTGTAACGGTAAATTGGATCCGTGCAGCTCTTAAAGCGGCCACAAGTAATATTCCTTCTGCCGTCTTTGCGGTTAATGTTAATCAAACAACAAAAGACAAAATCACTCACTGCTCTTGACAGATAGACTTTTGTAGTTTTTATAAGAAACAAACATGTTTAATTCTTACAATGAAGACTATGCTGTTTTATTTTCCATTCAGTTAATTACATTAAATTTCTAAAAAAAGATTTTTGCCATAAACACACAGCCCTACTTGTAATAAATGGAATTACATTTGTCTCCTCCCCTTTTTGCTGATCCGAAAAATGGTCCGATCCATGACTCAAAAACCGTAATGTGATACGAACCGTGAGTTTTGTGATCCATTGCACCACTATCAAATATGCAGTGAATATAAACGTGAAACTAACTTTACCGTGAAGCTTATGATGACAGAACAAAACGACAGTAAGGACGACTGAATAAGTTGACAGTTAGGACTACAGAACAGGACGACAGAACAAGATGACAGTAAAGACGACAGAACAGGATGACAGAACAAGACGAACCGTAAGAACAACAGAATAAGATGACAGGAAAGGTGACAGAACAGAACACAATGACAGATGACAGGAAAGACGACAGTTAGGATGACAGAACAAAACGACAATAAGGACAACAGTAAAAACAACAGAGAAAATGACGTCAGGACGACAGATTAAGAGGACTTCAACAGACAACATGCACGTCAACATATACTGATTTACCTTAACAAGCAGGTAATGACTGTAGACAAACACAAATGTATATAGTACAAAGCACAAAGCAGTTGACTTTTTTGGCACATTTGGAACCTCATAATCTTCTCGTCTCCCGTGTGCCACTAGGGAGCACTATGTTTTGAGTAATGCAAGGCATTTGTGTTTGCGAATAAAAACTATGCTCATCGCATGTGAAACGGTGTTCCTGTGTCGGTGATCTATATTACAGGTAAATGAAACACCGTGCATTGTTGGCACCACACAGTTTTACTCCAGGAAAATAGAAAATGGACAAAGAGGCGGGACGTGGGTGGAGCTAAGATGTCTGGTTTTTAAATGTATTAAAATAATCCTGATAAAGTAACACCCTAAGAAAAAACAAACGCAATAACACGGCTGAGATGCCAAGTTCAGCTGCTGGAATAAGCTGAGGTAATGTGACGGCTGCCTAACACCTGTCACTCAAGTGGCCACGCCCTTAATTATACAGAATGTAATGCTTAATATAATTTAAACGGGTGAGTTAGAAAAAAATTCACCCCCACAGAGTTGTCATGAAGGGCAAAACTAGCTGTAAAAACCAAAACCACTTTTTGTACCAGGCTGTAAACATGTTTTTATCTGTTATAAAGTTGAACATTTTAACAGAAGAGTCTATGGGGATTTGCTTCCTTTTGGAGTCAGCCTCAAGCCAGCCGATGAACTGCAGCTTCAGTCACTTCCGTATTGTTTCAAGAGCGAGAGCGGGAGGTTGCCGCTTGGTCTGTGTGGGTAACGTTGGATGCCTTCAGGGGATTTGGCTTTAGGCGGCGATTTGCAGGGAGGGTGGGACTTTCACTTTCAGTGCTATCAGGCTAAAGTTAGCATTTCCTGAAATCTCCTATTGCACCTTTAACTAATAATTTAAAGGTGCACCAAGCACTAATACATTGCATATCTGTCACCCCATGGTTAATTTATTCTGTTACCGAAAGTGTAAAAATGTATAGTATTCGGCTGGTTATTTCAAGTCAGTTTTTGACTGTTTATCATACGCGTATGCAAACCTATTCTAAATTCAGTGTTTATTCATTAGATCTGTGATATCTGGGTTTTTGTAAAGTTAGTCATTCATTTATAGTGTACAGGCAGACATGTAGAAGGCAAGAAAACTGTCTGAATTGTAATGAGTCCAGTCCTGAATACTAATGCGAGGAGTGACTCTGTTTTCTGCTGCGAGGCACCAACAATAGAACTGGCCCAGTTTACTGACTGCTGATTTACCGCTGAGTGTTTGGACAAAATATACTCTCTCTCTCCTGCTCCTATTCACTTTTTCTCTCCTTCTGAGTTTTAAATATAAAAACTATAATGATACATTTTTTAAAACACAAAAATTGTGAGAAAATGCTGCCAAACTTTGCTGAATATTGTAGGCTACATGAAATAATTATGGCTTTTGTAAGGCAGGGTTTCGGGCATCTTAATGCTCGGATACAGTCATGTTTCTTTGGTTGGAAACTTGAATGCAGAGCAAGATTATTATGACAACCATCGCCGCATCCGCAATGTAGTGAAATGCTCCATATACATCTCCATAAATGAAGAAGACTGTGCTACTTGTGACCAGGGGCATAACACCAAATGTTGGGCCCTGGGCATGGAATTATTTTCCGGTCTCCTAACTGATTTACAGTTTCATAAAATTTGGGTCAAAACATAAATAAATAAATTGCACTGTGGCAAGAAACTAAGAATGTAAAAAAATGCAACATCATTCATGGTTTTAGTTGAACTGTAAGAATGTGAACACTACCAGTCAAAAGGTTTTTGGACAGTCACATTTTTTAATGTTTTTTTTTTTTTTAAGAAATCTCTTCTGCTCACTAAGCCTGCATTTATTTGATCCAAAGTACAGCAAAACAGTAATTTTGTAAAATATTTGTACTATTTAAAATATATTTTAATTTTTTTGCATCATTACTTCAGTCATGCGATCCTTCAGAAATCATTCTAAAATTCTGATTTGCTGCTCAGAAAACATTTATTATTATTATTTTGAAAACACCGGAGTATAATTTTTTGTGCAGAAGTGCAGAAGAACAGCCTTTATCTCAAATCAGCATCCTTGCTAAATAAAGTATTAATTTCTGTAATTTCTTTCCTTAAAAAAATGACTGACTCCAAGCTTTGGAATGGTATAGTGTATAATGTTATAAAAGCTTTTTATTTCAGATAAATGCTGATCTTTGGATCTTTTAACTATTGATAATAATAAAAATGTGTCTTGAACAGCAAATCAGCATATTAGAATGATTTCTGAAGGATCATATGACACTATGATGCTGAAAATTTAGCTTTGGTCACAGGAATAAATTACATTTTAAAATATATTCAAATAGAATACAGTTATAGTAAAAATAAGTTACAATATTACTGTTTTTGCTATACTTTAAATAATTAAATAATTTTAAATAACTTAATTTTATTCACCAAGGATGCATTAAATCATGCAAAAGTGACAGTAAAATGTCTAATGTTACAAAAAAATTATATTTAAAATAATTTCTGATCATGAAACTTTCTAATCATCCAAGAATCCTGGAAAAAATGAATCCAGGTTTTCACCAAAATATTAAACAGCAAAAGCTGTTGTCAGCATTGATAACAATAATTGAATACCAATAATAATTGAGTAACAAATCAGAATAATAGAATAATTTCTGAAAGATTATGTGACAATTAAAAATGGCTGCTGAAAATTTAGCTTTAACATCACAGGAATAAATTACACTTTAAGATATGTTCTTATAGAAAATTGCAATAATATTTCACATGTATTTTTGATGAAACAAATGCAGCCATGGTCTGTATAAGAGACTTCTTACAGAAAAAAAAAAAAAAACATTTTTTTTTATATTTTCATAAAATAATTAAAACAAGGGTGAAAATCTTAATGGTCTAGTGGTTCGCTTGCATTTGGCAAAATATAAATGGAAAAAAATGATGGAAATACATTATGACAAACTGAATCCATGGTTCAGAATTTTTTATCTGAGTCATGAAACATGAAAGAGTCCAACTGTGGTCTGCATATTTTCCCAGTACGCAAAAAATAAAACTAAAGGCACCACATGGACAATATCCTCGTCTCTAACGGAGCTGCTTTTGTGCACCGCTTGAGGTGCTTTAATTACATCCCACTGGTTACAGCTCCGTCTGAGATTATAGAAGCTCTCTGAGCCGTGGCTTCAGTATTGAGTCTGGGAAGTGATCTGTTTGTGTGTCGTGGGCTTTTATCTGAACGTCAGGTCAGCACAGTAGGCATATCAGTATAACACAGAGTGAGACAGATGTACAATGTGGGGGGAAAATATTTAGATTGGTCATATTGATTGATAATATTTTGACAGTCATCCAAAACACACTCTCTTTTTCCATAACCCAGAGCCATGTCTGTTTCCACTCAGCTGGACTAAAACATAAAGACCACTTTGAATTCTATATGGTAAACATTGCTGAAATATGCTTTTAGGTTACTTCGTGTTTGGGTTGCCACACAAACTATGCACACTGTCCCCCACAAATTACATTTCACCGGTTACTCTCGACAAAAATACTGCCATGGTCTGACCACACCTTTGATAAGAAACCAATCTCACTAAAATAAAGCCAAGAAACCGTACTCGCACATGTGTAAACAAACCTGACCATCACACTGTTGAACAAGATACCCTGAACCAACTGTCAAATGTTATCTTTTTTCTCACATACAAACTGCTAGCAATGAAAAACAGGATGGAAAATGATTGGCTATCTGTATGTGAGAAAAACAAACAGCAGTGACTGAGCTGGAAATGGTTTTTCCATTGTAAGTTCATCCTGTTAGTCCACAGGATCAAGAACAGTGTTTTGGAACTGGCTTTCTATTCACATTATCCTCAAAGATGACTGCAAATTTGTTTAAATGCTTGTTAGGGATGTGCCTGAATAGAGTTTGCACTGACATCACGATTTGGTCAGTTACACGGATACGCAGCTATATTAGAGATACTCAGATGTAAACAACAGCATGGATTACACGATTAATGTACTACTAAATATGTTGTTCTGCTAATTTATGCTGTCTAAACCATGGACAAAGTGTGTGGAAGCTGCTAAATCACACAGAGAAGGACTTAGTAAGCAGGAAAGAGTGAAATATTTCGGCAAACTAAAGTTAATAGGTGATAAAGGTATTAATTAAGATATTAACCTAATATTTCACCTTCCTGACTGGAAATGATAAGAACAAACACAAATGTTGTCAAGATTCTTGCCCTGGAAATTCTTCAAAATAAGAGGGATCATACAAAATGCATGTTATTTTTTATTAAGTACTGACCTGAATAAGATATTTTACATAAAAGACGTTTACATATAGTCCACAAGAGAAAACAATAGTTGAATTTATAAAAAATGACCCTGTTCAAAAGTTTACATACCCTTGATTCTAACAGTTTTTCTCAGTCGCTTTGGTACGTTTCTCAGATCAGAATTGAAATTCTCAAAACTACCTGTTCAATCTTCACATCGTGTCACTTGTGCACATCAAAAAAGCAGTTTCTCATTTCTTTGAACAAGTTGCAAATGCTTTGGTACATCCATGCAAATGATTATGTACAATTCTCTGCTGTTTCCTACATTATCAATAGCTTATGTCATGTTGATCAAAATTATTATTATTATTATATGGGTCTCTGTTGAATAGTCTCACCCCCCACATCATTTAGGCATCAGTTCATAGCATAAGTCTTTACATGCAAAATGTTTGAACAAGCTGTCATAATATGTCAAGCATATTTCTATACCATTACTATTTCCATTAGACTTTTTTTTTTTTTTTAATCTGTCCTGAATTGGTAAATTGCTCCCAGGTGAATCTTGACTTTCTCTAACGAAGGTGCATCTTATGAACCATCAACTGGCAAGTATATGTATAGCCGGAGCACAACACAATGTTACAGTTTTTTTCAATTGCTAACAAGCATTGTTCAATACTGAAGCCACATTTTCGAAACACACATTTAGCGATACAGAAGTCTATGCAGACCAAACTGTGAATTATTTTTCATTGCTTTCAGAAAAAATGCATGCAATGACCACATTTTTCAAAATCCACAAACACTTTTGTCATTCATACTCCACAACCTAAAAAACACATTCAAATCCGAACAATGGCAAACTGTCCATTTCTGCAGGAATTATATTTGAAATATAAAATCTTACAAGAATATTTATTATGAAATTGAATAATAACTATTCCAAACACAAGTAAATGCAATTTCAGCTAAAAGCCAAGCCAGATGTCCTATTTTTTGTCTTCTTTCTTACTTTCTTTCTTGGTTATCTTTCTTTCTTTTTTGGTTATCTTTTGATAAATGAATTGCTTTGGAATGATTTTGTTTAGAAACATGTTAGTGTTTTTTAGATCAGTGTGTTATGAATGAAATGTATGTTTTCTGAATTAGAATTGTTGCCAGTGTTATGGTGAAACAATTTTATTTCGAGACATATATGAAGTGTTTTGTTGGTCTGAGTGAGTTTTGGAGGTGAGTTCAACTGTTTGGCCAAGAAACATGTTTGGTAATGCAGTCTGTATGAACAGTTTTGAAAATGTGGCATCAGTATTGAACAATGCTTGTTAGCAGTTGAAAAAACTGTAAAATGTCTGATAATGGAAGGACAAGGAATTGGATATACACTAAGGTGTACAATAATTGTCATCAAAACTTTAGCTATAATTTACATCAGAACATCCCTCCAGAGTACACTGTTAAATTCACAATATGACTAAGCAATTTGACTGTCTTATCCGTACACAATGACTTGTCATTCTGATGGCACTGACATGTTCATTGACACAGATACAGCGGGTACGGAAAGTATTCAGACCCCCTTAAATTTTTCACTCTTTGTTATATTGCAGCCATTTGCTAAAATCATTTAAGTTCATTTTTTCCTCATTAATGTACACACAACACCCCATATTGACAGAAAAACACAGAATTGTTGACATTTTTGCAGATTTATTAAAAAAGAAAAACTGAAATATCACATGGTATTAAGTATTCAGACCCTTTGCTGTGACACTCATATATTTAACTCAGGTACTGTCCATTTCTTCTGATCATCCTTGAGATGGTTCTACACCTTCATTTGAGTCCAGCTGTGTTTGATTATACTGATTGGACTTGATTAGGAAAGCCACACACTTGTCTATATAAGACCTTACAGCTCACAGTGCATGTCAGAGTAAATGAGAATCACGAGGTCAAAGGAACTGTCTGAAGAGCTCAGAGACAAAATTGTGGCAAGACACAGATCTGGCCAAGGGTACAAAAAAATTTCTACTGCACTTAAGGTTCCTAAGACCACAGTGGCCTCCATAATCCTTAAATGGAAGACGCTTGGGATGACCAGAACCCTTCCTAGAGCTGGCCGTCCGGCCAAACTGAGCTATCGAGGGAGAAGAGCATTGGTGAGAGAGGTAAAGAAGAACCCAAAGATCACTGTGGCTGAGCTCCAGAGATGCAGTCGGGAGATGGGAGAAAGTTGTAGAAAGTCAACCATCACTGCAGCCCTCCACCAGTCAGGGCTTTATGGCAGAGTGGCCCGACGGATGCCTCTCCTCAGTGCAAGACACATGAAAGCCCGCATGAAGGACTCCAAGATGGTGAGAAATAAGATTCTCTGGTCTGAGGAGACCAAGATAAAACTTTTTGGCCTTAATTCTAAGCGGTATGTGTGGAGAAAACCAGGCCCTTTTCATCAGCTGTCCAATACAGTCCCAACAGTAAAGCATTGTGGTGGCAGCATAATGCTATGGGGGTGTTTTTCAGCTGCAGGGACAGGACAACTGGTTGCAATCGAGGGAAAGATGAATGCGGCCAAGTACAGGGATATCCTGGACGAAAACCTTCTCCAGAGTGCTCAGGACCTCAGACTGGGCCAAAGGTTCACCTTCCAACAAGACAATGACCCTAAGCACACAGCTAAAATAACGAAGGAGTGGCTTCACAACAACTCTGTGACTGTTCTTGAATGGCCCAGCCAGAGCCCTGACTTAAACCCAATTGAGCATCTCTGGAGAGACCTGAAAATGTCTGTCCACCAACGTTTACCATCCAACCTGACAGAACTGGAGATGATCTGCAAGGAGGAATGGAACAGGATCCCCAAATCTCAGGTGTGAAAAACTTGTTGCATCTTTCCCAAAAAGACTCATGGCTGTATTAGATCAAAAGGGTGCTTCTACTAAATACTGAGCAAAGGGTCTGAATACTTAGGACCATGTGATATTTCAGTTTTTCTTTTTTAATAAATCTGCAAAAATGTCAACAATTCTGTGTTTTTCTGTCAATATGGGGTGCTGTGTGTACATTAATAAGGAAAAAAATTAACTTAAATGATTTTAGCAAATGGCTGCAATATAACAAAGAGTGAAAAATTTAAGGGGGTCTGAATACTTTCCGTACCCACTGTATTTATTTTTGAGAGATGAACTAAGGATTTTGAGTAAGAGAATGGCTTTTGCAGGTCCATGGTATTTTGTTAATTGTACGAATTGTTTTGAGAAATGCACTTACTGTTTTACAAATTTCAATTATGATCTGAGAAATGTACCAAAGTGACTGAGAAAAACTGTAATTAAGATATTAACCTAATATTTCACCTTCCTGGCCAGAAATGATAAGAACAAACACAAATGTTGTCAAGATTTTTGCCCTGGAAATTCTGGTTCAGTTTGGCCAACCACAAACACCTTTTGTTCCTGTAGTCTTCTAACTTTTGGCAGTCTATAATATAGCTGCTTGCTATAGACCAAAATTTAGTAATGAACTTTCATAATTATGTGAAGGACACAAGATAAAAGATAAATCTAAAAACATTTAATATGTATTATCTTCGTCTATTTGTATGTGC